>SJYO01000647.1:41524756-41891571 GCA_006410555.1 Capra ibex
AGGTCGACCCGGACTCCGCAGGCTTAGTTGGCACCTCCTTTTGCTTCTACTGTAGGTCAAACACTCACATTCATCGTCGCCATAAATCCAAAAAGGCTCAGTCTCTAACACGTCCTGTTCGGCGCTACACTAAAGGGAGCGGACAAATGAGTAGCAGGTCGTTTGCACACCTACAGAGTAGGGCTGACCTGTCACACCTCGTCCCGTGTCCTCACCCATAGTCTGACCTGTGGTACCTTGTCCCGTGTCCTCACCCATAGTCTCACCTGTGGCACCTCGTCCCGCGTCCTCGGACATAGTCTCACCTGTGGCACCTCGTCCCGTGGCCTCGCTCATAGTCTCACCTGTGGCACCTCGTCCCGTGTCCTCACCCATAGTCTCACCTGTGGCACCTCGTCCCGCGTCCTCGGCCATAGTCTCACCTGTGGCACCTCGTCCCGCGTCCTCGTCCATAGTCTCACCTGTGGCACCTCGTCCCGCGTCCTCATCCATAGTCTCACCTGTGGCACCTCGTCCCGCGTCCTCGCCCATAGTCTCACCTGTGGCACCTCGTCTCGTGTCCTCATCTCGCAAACGGGTCTCTCTCCAGAGTCGGCGAAGGAATCGGTAGTGTCTCTGACACCGGACGCCCGGACAACCTCGGACCTAGGACGGAGGGGAAGAGCAAACGCGTACCTCGGCGACCACACGTGTCCCAAGACCAGAGGATTCTGACAAACTTAACTCTGGTCTCATTGAACACTTTCTACCCGGGGTCCAATCCCTCTTCCCCGACGATCACTACCCCTTCCTCCGCCCGACGTCCTCCAGTCGTAGTCTCGGACACACAGAGACATCTCACCCCCGTTCACGGGACTTCTGGACTGACTCGAGACTCCAGTGGGACAATATAGTGTCAGGGCGTCCCGTCCAAGTACCATAAAACACGTGGAGATCTATCCGCATTACATTCACAAATACTATACACAAAAATGAAACTCTTTATGTCATTCCAAGATATTTTAATTAAACCTTTTTATTTATCCATGTTAAAATCACAGTATGAGACTCCAAATTTACGTATAAATACAATGTTTAAGACTGTCAATTGCATAGGTGAACACAAGTCGACTCCAAATCTTGAGTTAAATTTAAATAAAATTTATATCTATTAAAAAACATAGAAACGTAGGTCTCCTCACATATAGGTTGGACTATCTTGGAGAATATTTATCTTTATCGGAACAAATGTTTATCTCCTAATTTTAAACTGTCGAGGTACTCTTCACTTAATATACGAGACTCACCTTAACGTTATACTCTTCTTAGATCATTTTTATAAGGATAACGTAAATTTACCACGGTGTCTTTTTAATATTAAGTTAAGATAAAATTCGATGTAAGTCTAGTATTAAATGAAAGGAGAGTGGGGTAGGATACGACCCAAGGTAGTCCTACACAAATAATGATATAAAAAATATCATGGTAGGTCGTTTCTACTTTACGATGACCCATGTTGAGAGACGAACTCACAAGAGTCTATGTTTTTTAAAACACAAGAAAAATATAGAAAATAGTTCTTCTCACAATGATGAACTATATAAGACCAAATCCAAAGAATCAAAAAAGTACATTTAGATTAAAAGGTCGATAGTCAAACGTAATACCGTATCGTAGGAGAGACATATAACGGTATATACATTTGTGGTTTGATTTGTGTTATAACAAATAACTACGAAAACTTGACACCACGACCTCTTCTGAGAACTCTCGGGGAACTTGACGTTCCTCTAGTTTCGTCAGTTAGGATTTCCTTTAGTCAGGACTTATAAGTAACCTTCCTAACTACGACTTCGACTTTGAGGATATGAAACCGGTGGACTACGTTTTTAGACTGAGGAACCTTTTCTAAGACTACGACCCTTTCCAACTTCCGTCCTCCTCTTCCCCTGTTGTCTCCTACTGTACCAACCTACCGTAGTGACTGAGCTACCTGTACTCAAACTGGTTCGAGACCCTCAACCACTACCTGTCCCTTCGGACCGCACGACGGCAGGTACCACAGAGTTTCTCAACCTGTGTTGACTCGCTAACTTGACTTGACTTTGTGTTATACGACTTTCTTTCTTTACTGCTTTTAACCCCTCATGTCTCTCGTGACCATAAAACCGCATTAAAAAGACTTCAAGTCACATGATGTCTTCTCCGGTGGTCGACCGAGTGACAAGAGGAACGGGAGTGAGATGTAATCATGACGTAATGACAGACAGACCTAACCAATAGAATTGATTAGTAGGGGGTAAAGTATGAGACGATTAGAAGGACTTTGTGTGGAGATTACACCAAGGGTAGAGTTGTGATGATTGAACTAAGGAAACGGACATCTTATTTTAGATCTAAAACTGACCCCATAAATTCTGGAATAACTACAACTTCCATCATACACACATTCCTTTCATAACTCCTTTAAACTAATAAACTAAAGTATTCCTATTTCTCCTACTTCGGTTTGATAGTTTCTTGAGGTACTAAAACTCGAATCTCTAGATTTTCTAATAACTATTGGTAGGGTCAACATTTTATGATATGGTACTATAGACATAAAAATTGTAATAGGAACCTGATAAAGGGATAAAGGTTCCTCATGTACCGAAAAAGGGGAGAGACATATAAATCCGAGAAAAACCCAAAATAGTAAAACGCAATAACCAGAAGAGACTCAGAAATGGGGACGACGAAGACAAAGACTAATAAAACACGGTGGATACTCCGGAGAAGAAGTATCCTCAAGAACAATTAAGGTTGGTTTTTTGGGGTCACTAACATTTACACATACACCAAAGTTACTAACAAGTACTGAACCTTCAAACGACTGAAGGAAAAATCCTCTCTGGTAGTTATGGACAAGAACTTATGTAACTCGACTAGACACCACTACTATTTCTCGGATCTTGGATACCATCACTACATTCATACAAATACAAAGAAGTTAAGACAGTAATTCACGTCATACAAGACCTATACCGAACTTGACCGAACGTTCTTAGCTAACAATTTAAACTCGACTAACAATTTGTATGTATAATAATTTTGAAGTTCATATTGAGTCGGTATTTTTTCTTATTTCATTACGGTAAACGTAGTTGTACCTATCTGGATCCCTAATAGTATGATTCACTTTATTCAGTCTTTCTGTTCGTGTTCTGTTCCTACTATAATGAATGTATACCTTAGATTTTATACTATGTTTACTTGAATAAATGTTCTGTCTTTATCTGAATGTCTCTATCTTTTGTTTGAATGTCAATTGTTTTCCCTTTCTCCTCTCTCCCTACTTAATCCTCAAACCTTAATCGTCTATGTTCAAGTCAAGTCAAGTCAAGTCAACAAGTCACTACAGGCTGAGAAACGCTGGGGTACTTGGCGTCGTGCGGTCCGGAGGGACAGGTNCTTTATCTGAATGTCTCTATCTTTTGTTTGAATGTCAATTGTTTTCCCTTTCTCCTCTCTCCCTACTTAATCCTCAAACCTTAATCGTCTATGTTCAAGTCAAGTCAAGTCAAGTCAACAAGTCACTACAGGCTGAGAAACGCTGGGGTACTTGGCGTCGTGTGGTCCGGAGGGACAGGTAGTGGTTGAGGGTCTCAAGTGAGTCTGAGTGTAGGTAACTCAGTCACTACGGTAGGTCGGTAGAGTAGGAGCCAGCAGGGGAAGAGGAGGACGGGGGTTAGCGAGGGTCGTAGTCTCAGAAAAGGTTACTCAGTTGAGAAGCGTACTCCACCGGTTTCATGACCTCAAAGTCGAAGTCGTAGTCAGGGAAGTTTCTTTAGGGTCCCCACTAGAGGAAGTCTTACCTGACCAACCTAGAGGAACGTCAGGTTCCGTGAGAGTTCTCAGAAGAGGTTGTGGTGTCAAGTGACGATATATTTTTCTTCTATTTGTTGTTCCAGGATAACACATAACATTATTGGATATTACCTTTTCTTATATATATTGACTTAGTTAAACGACATTCGGTCTTCGATTGTGTTGTAACATTTAGTTGACATGAAGTTAATTTTTCAAGTTCATATATTTTTAAATTTTCATTTATCCAATAGTAATGTAAATTCCATCATCTATGTGTTTGGAGAGATATAGGATTACAGACGTGTGAACTCCAATAAACACAGACAACATGACACACCATCTTTGTGACATATTACCACACGAGGACTTCCTACTACCCTCATAAATGTCGCTCCATCAACTGTCTGACGTTTCGTCCCCAACCAAATAATAAACAACTAATAGATTTGACTTCTTTCACTATCCACTTTATAATTATACCTAATTCGAATTTTTACACTACACAGAGATTGATGATCTACGATAATACATGCTTTTTAACTCCTTTAGAACGTTATGAACTTTTGAGAAGTAACTAAGTTGTTTTCACAACTACATAGTAACTACTTACTCACCTCAAGACTATACATATAAAAAATTGAAAGAAGAATTAGTACATGTACTTTTATAGTTGGTAAGAAGTGTGATCTTGACAGAAATGAACATATTATACACTCGTTGAAAATACAACTTAACCCACTATTAGTTTTTAATTCAGTCTAAAACACTGTAATAATAACCGTTATATTAAATTTTTTGACTATCACCTAAAAAGTTCTTTAATGTTCAGTAACTTCAATATCCGTGTTTGACTTTTAGTTCCATTCATAAACCTAATTTAAAATAAGGATTTTAATTCTTTAGTAATTGTCTTGAAAAACGTAATTGGGATTTTCACAATAGTATTTAAAATGAATATAAACACTTTAATAAAAAGTCTAAAACAAGGGATTCTACTGTTTTACTGTCCCACTAAAAAACGTAAAAAATTTACGCTTCTTCCACTTTTGTCTATGTCTTTCATCGCTATCATTATTCTTGATAACACCCAACAGATTCAGTTTCCTTAACCTAAAGTTTATACGACTTGTTGGTTAGTAACTTCTTTTCGGTAGTAGAAGTAGTTTCCTTTTTTTACCTATTAGAACACGAAGGTCTAACAACCTTACTTTTTGTTCACCAATACAAATGTCTTGTCATGTTTACCGAACTTTATCTTCTTCCATTTAATCCTACATTCCTAATGAGTTGTCAAGTCGTAAACCCTAATTTTCGTCTTCTAGTACAGGTGTACAGGTTCCTCACCTAACGTGTAAACCATTGGGGATTAACGTCAATATTTTGATGATCTGTCCGAAGAGACACTTTTCTTAACTCCTCGTACTACAAAGATTTCGGGTACCATTTTAAGTCCTAAATAATTTCCTAAGTTAATTACTGAGTCAAAGATTAAATCACGTATTTATTACATTATTTTTATAACTACGATGACATTTTCAAAAGTTCTACCAAATATCAAATCATTTTATATTATCTGGAAACAGACTATAACGTCTCCGTCATCTTAATGTTCTTCTTTACCCCACTCTTATCGTCTCGCACAGCGTTTTCTTTACTTCTACTGTTATAAATTCCTATAATATCTTCTCTTCCGGTTTTAGACACAATGTCAACTACTCCGTAGGCGCCAAAGTTTCTTCTCCTAGGAGCACTAAATACAGGTCATGTGTCATCTCAGTCGAGGACGTGGCCAATACAACAAACAATGAAATGTCCTTGACCACAGTCGGTGTCGTCTTACACAGAAGTTATGCAATAACTCGTGAAGTTTACTAACACCGAAGCGATTACTTATAAACTTTCGTTTAAATTAACGTAAAACAGGACTACCACGATTATATTACGACCCATCTTTCAGACCTCATCGGTGTTTCAACAATCTTTTAAAAGGACTTTATTAATAAACCTTGACAAATTTGGTAGTCAACGTAAACAGTGAACTACTAAGTTATAGACTTTATTTTGTTCACTTAGTAAATTTTTATGAAGAACTATTTTCAACAAGGTTCATAGTAGGCGGATTATTTTTAGTTGTGTTCGAAAATCCCTTACATGGATTTCTAGAACTTCAACTTTAAGAATTTTAACCGGTCCATTTCCCTGGGTTCATCCGTCGAACATCAGATGTTGGTCGATGACGACACACCGTACGTATAGGACATATATAAACGTAAAGAGAGTAAACGTAAGACCAAACCGGTTCTCCAATCGATTACAAGGTTAAAGAACATTTTGGAACGAAATTACTAACTGTAAGAACTTATTAAAACTGATGAAAATTGACGTGATGTCAGTTCGAGTTGATTGTAAGTCTTTCGTGTTCTTAACTAGTTTACGTGTTATTTTTGGAACCTTTTAAATTTTTAACCATGACCTTTCGTACTTAGAGTTTAGCTTTCAAACTAATTTAGTCCATTTAAATTTCTATGAGGTAAAACATCTTTATTATTTAAATTACGGGAAGGATCCTTGTACAATGATCTTTTACATTAAGTTGTGTACTTGAATACAGAAAATAGCTTGTCCTTCGTACTACTTTCATAAAACTTAATAAAATTAAACGATCTTGAAAGATGTACCGGAATACTTCTTTATTGAAGTGGTACCTATTGACCACTTTTTTTTAATAAACACACTTTAAAATTTTAAACTTTAACTAAACTTACTAAAACCCCTTAAACATTTATTATTATATTTCAGTTTGTTATAAAGTCAAGGATTTCGATTATCGTGGTAACATCAGTCATGACGACTTCATCACGACTTCGACTTTCTCCAAAGGTAAATTACTTGTATTAAACATGTTCCCACTCTTTGTCAAATTGATATCCAGTATATAGGCTAAATTACTGTTACTTAGACAACCTTTTTCTTAATCGACCAACCCTACGTTGACGGAAACATTTTAGGACCAGTTTGACGTTGGTGTCCAATCGATATCTATGCTCTCAAGTCGTTTTCAGTTGTTCTCGGATACTCTTAGTCGACCGAGAGACCTTGAATGTTATTTCCCATAACACAACCTTAAGGGAACACCAGGTCACCAATCCTGAGCCACGAAAGTGACGACACCGGAACCAAGTCAGGGACCATCCCTTTGTTTCTAGGACGTTCGAGCGGTCTTTATCCTAACACATACTAAACAATAAACATTCAATACACAAGACGTGTGATATATATGTATTTAAAAATAAAACTTTCAGTCAACAATTTGAAAATAGGTATATAACGACAAATTTCCGTAAGAGGTTTCTCTAACAAAAATCCTCGTCACTAACAAAAATCCTCGTCACCCAAAAATCTCCAACCGGGTACAGACGATCTCATCCGACTTATACATAAAGTACCTGAGATATTCTTGTAGGTTACTAAGGTGAAAACGAAACAAAATGTAAATCATTCCTATATTATCTCATTATATTGGGTCTAATGAAGATTTGGGACTTTCAATATCGTTTATTTTCTTTTTATCTTATTTTTGATGTTAGGAACACCGAAAACAGAAAGAATAAAGGGATAGATACAATAGTTTATACCATTGGTGATCGTTGTATACGGATAATTGTAAGCTTTACTCATCCTGATTCCTTCGTTTATAAATTAAAATTAATTTATATTTTTCCTTTTATCACATTTTATAAAATAACTTGAGTGAACAAAAAATTTTTTATGTAAAATTCAAACAATAGAACGAATTTTCCACTAACAATCTCACACGATTCAGACCATAATGTATATTTGTAATGACTCAATCACAGTCACATACATAAGTCACATAAAAAAGGAAACTTAGTTACATTGTATCACACAAATAGACTTATAAAATCCAACTGTTTTCCTTAATATCACTAATGAAAACGTTTAGTCTCAACCACTAATTTTATTCCACGAACTAATAAAAAGATAAAATCTGTACTTATGCTTGTTAAAAATCAAATTTTACTTCCGTATGACTTTTCTTGTTCGTCTCGACGTCTTCGATCATGACGTGGATCCTGTCGTTTGTCTTTCCGACCTCCTTCCATACACCGTAAGAGTGTCACTTACTGCCAACGTCAAACAATGCCGTCTCTCTTTGTTCGATATTAAAATGTTTTTTATTCTGTCATTTCAGCTGTTATAACTCTGTCAAGGTCTTTTACGTATTACTTACTTACTTACTTCAATGGAAAGTTTCCAGTTTTTTCTTAACTTTAATTCCGTGGACTTTAGAGTCACCTTAAAGATTGTTTTTTAAAAATTTCCTAACTCATACAATTTAAACCGGTCTATACTTTGTGGAACTTAAGAACGTACTTTTTCTTGATCGAAATGCATCTATCCATCAATATAATTAATAAAGTCAATATCTTTAACAATCTTTAAATACTCAATTTCGGACTTTTATAGAAAACTTTTTTTCATGTCAGAAATCAACAGTGGTCTGCAACGAACACCTTGTGTCTTTAAATATTGTCATAATTTCTAATTAACTAAGTTTTCGACTTTTTAATGTTCATGTAAAGAAATCGAAATCTACTCAATACATTGTCTTCTCAACGACAGGTTGCTTGTGAACCTCATGGAAAACAGAGTAGTCCGAATTTTCGAATACTTTATTGAAAGTCAAGTACCGGACTCTTCAGTTTACACATATCGATATAAAATTAATTAATAGTTTTCTTAAAGTCGATCTACTCCTGTTTTTGGGTTGAAAAACAGTGTTATTGACCACAAGGTCGATCCAATCCAGTTACAGTCTAAAGTGACCCTAAAAATTTACTCAGCACAAAGGGAATAAAGAAACAAGGTAACAAACTATGTCAAACTTTCATAAACCCGAGTCAAAAGACTTTACCAAAGAGACTCTCTACAGTACTCATGTCAGCAATCCACAATTCACGATACTTAGTTACAGTCGAATATCCTCCTAACGACTTGTTTAATTTTCTGTCATTTAAATCACTAGAGACGGTCAACCAACATAACACTTTCTTTGAATGATATGGTAATTGTAGTCAAGTTCTAAAAGGACGTTGTTGTCTTTACGATCGGTTTATGAATTAATCATTAATCTCTTTTACCGTCAAAACACGGGTCATAATGTATCGTATACTTACTAGATTTAAACTTTGAGGTTTATACCCCTTTTCGGGTAAAGACGATGGATCTGTTCATGATCTTAAATAAAACTTTAACTTTGAAATTTTTAGTCCACTGAAGTGTGTATAAAGATTATACTTAATCATACCCAGTCTAAAATTGAAACTGTCCACATATTTAAATGATATTTTTGATGTTCTTTTTTTTAAAATTACAATAAAAACTAGTTAAATCTCAACGAAAAGTTAAATAGGGGATTGTGACTTAAGTCATAATTACTATGACTTAACTGTATTCTAAATAACTTAAATGAATTAAACCTGTTTACATCAAACATTTGACTACACGAAAACGAGACTTCCGTTTAGTTAAGAAAATTTTTTCCACTTGTCCTTAAAAAGACACACCTAAATTTTTATTTTTATAAAAGAAATTCAGAGGAACACAGTAAGAACGAGGAAGGTTAGGTAGGAGGTATTATTGAGTCCTTACCGGTAAGACTTTATATGTAAATAAGAATTTTGAAAATAACCAGTTGTTCTATAAGTCTATTGTCTTTTGGATTGAATTTAGTGAACTTACCTGAATAAAACTTATTGTTTAGACCTCTCCCGACGTCCGAAACGAACTCATCGAATTATCACAGTAATGACACAATAGACCCTACGAAAACCGGAAAATCCCAATATCCTACCGACCGTGTTAAAACATGTACGACCTAACTTCCGTTCTTCCGGTCCGACCTTGTTTGGGACCTATAGTTTTTTAATTCTCGAAACGGTCTTCGGAAAAGTTCACCCAAACGTAAAGTGACCGGTCTTCACATACTTACACCGGTAGGAAGTAACGTCAACTCCGAATCTTACACTCGAAAATGTAAAGGACGAAGTCATTATTTCCATCCGTTCGCCCCCTCCTTACACCAAATGGTAAAAAGAGGGGACGACTTTTAAGAAACGATCAAAGGATAACAGAAGTTAGAAAGACGAAGGGAATATTCTCAAGTTAAAAAACAGAGGTGTGATGGAGGAGATTGATCCATCACTCAAAGACCCTTTCTCAACCCGTAACCACTAATCATTACAGATAGTGTATTATTATCTTAGAGTCATTTACAAACGAATCAAAACCCACAAAGGATATACAGTCAAGTAAAAAAACTCAACAAATGTAGAGATTTATAAGGATAAAGGGTCACTTGAAAATTCCCTCTATTCTATGAGAAGTCAAAATTTAAAATCTATATATCAAAAATACGGAATTAATTGGAAAGTACAAATGAAACTTCTCTTTAACTCCATCAGAATTTTTAATCAACCTTTATAAAGGATAAACAAATTACAACATCACTACAAGTACCAAATCTTAAAAGTTGTTCTAAAAATATGAATGGTAAAAATTATCGTTGACTATTACACCTTTTGTTTGTTTTTGTAGAATCTTGGTGACTCAAAAACGGAGTATATAGGGTCCGAACCTTGACTTCTTCGGTCATTGGACCTTTACGGTCACCAACGTCTGTCTTTTTGGGACGTCTTTCGGACGGGAGAGATCAGTTTCCTAGTCCCTTCTCGTTCGATCGTTCTGTCTTTAATAAAAAGAAATATGTCATTGGAGAGACGAAGACGGGTGATGGTGTCTTTTGTACCATCGAAGTAGGTTTAGTGGTTTCCGGTATACCTCTCGGATCTGAAGTAGAGACGGTCAAATATTCCTTCATGGTGACTGGACTTAGGGTGGGGTGACGCAACTATAGTCTCCTCCGGATTACCTCTCAGTACTGAAAATGGAAACGAGTCGTAATTCGGAGAAGGAGTTAAAGTCCATAATTGTCTTCTATTGATCCTTCGGACCTGATGTAGTGATGGACCCTCATTGATCCGTTGTTTGGTGTAGGGGGAAGGACGAGGATTTAACCATAGACACCTTTCAAATTCTAGATTCCAGAGTATTGTATTATTGGTCAACATAGACAAAGTTATTATTTCAGTGTACAGTAAGGATCTTGGGTCTGATAGAGTTCATGTTTTTCTTATCTATGGTTGACTCAACGGTATCTACGACCTTAATATGTCTAAAATTTCGTCAACAGTAATTTACGAAGTTACCCGTCAATTCTTGTACGAAAACTTAAACCTTGTTTTTGTATCTTACATAGACGTGTTTTTCTCATTCAGAGTCTTTACTTTCTTGGATAGAGTACACTTCTCAGTTGAGTAACCTTTTCTGGGACTACGACCCTCCCCAACCCCCGTCCTCCTCTTGCCCTACTGCCTCCTCCTCTACCGACCTACCGTAGTGGTTGTACTACGTGCACTCAGACCTACTTGAGGTCTTCAACCACTACCTGTCCCTCCGGACCGTACGACACTAAGTACCCCAGTGTTTCTCAGCCTGTGTTGACTCGCTGACTTGACTTGGCTTTCTTCTAGGTTTACTTTTGAAACCATTACCTTTCATATTATTGGTTTTATTTTTGGGACCTAACTAAGTCCTCTTCTTACCTACCTTGTCTCCTTCCTTAGACACTTAGATTTTCATTTTGCTATGTTCGATGTGTTTGACTTGTTTCTCTCCTTTGTCTGGACCCCTTTTTGTTAGGTCGATGTCCCTGGAGACCCCGACATTGTCTCAAACCACAAGTACAGTGGTCCCTTGGTCTTCCTTTCCTCCTCCCGTTCCGATCTTTTCATAAACTTCTATGTAAAAGACTTTTGAAGGGGGTGACTCGTTTCTGTTTGGAGTTAAGTTCTTCGGTTCACTTAAATTTCTTCTATTTAGGTTTTTCTAGGTATGGTTGACATATCTCAGGCTGAAACCTTTTATTTCTATTCAGACCTTTCGAAACTCCTTTCCGTGGAATGTATATCTCCTTCTATTAAACTTATTGTCTTCTCTGGTCTTCCTTCACCGTGTCAAAAGTCTATGACTTTCTTGTCAGTTGTATCTGATATACCACTTTTATAGGAAGTCCTTACTTCCTCTTTGGTTTTGTAAAAGTTTACTTCCTTTTGATTCCTTTAAACAGTAGATGTCTGGTTACGATTTTACTTACAAATTTCCTTCAAGACATTTGGTAATTTCCTCTTAGAACCTTGTAGACTTTCTTTTATGTCATTCACTTTTTATTCTCATTCGTCTTTCGTTATAACACAATGAATTTACACCTGAATTTAAACAACACTTATATACAACGTTCGTGACCTTTTTGGTGACTTTTTAAAAAATTTTATATTAACTATACGATTCTCTCTTCTATTTTATCCTAGTATATTTTACGAGTTCATTTTGGTCTTTTCCGTCCATTTCTCACCTTTTGTTTTTGTTTTCTTCCTTTTTTCTTGTTCCATTGTCTATATCATATACAATTAGGCAGATCTGGTTATCAGTAAAATAAATAAATAATTTCAAAAATAAATAAACTGGTACGGTGTATCGAAAACCCTAGGATGAAGAAGTTGATCCCTAGTTTGGAACCAAGGGACGATACCTTCACATCTCAGGATTGGTGACACTTTCACTTTTACTTCAGCGAGTCAGCACAGGCTGAGAAACGCTGGGGTACATGACATCGGATGGTCCGAGGAGACAGGTACCCTAAGAGGTCCGTTATCATGACCTCACCTAACGGTAAAGGAAGAGGTCCCCTAGAAGGGTTGGGTCCCTAGCTTGGGTCCAGAGGGCGTAACATCTGTCTGCGAAATGATAGACTCGGTGGTCCCTTCAGGTCCCTTAACGGGGCCATCAGTGAAAAATTTACACTTACCAGTTTTATACCATTAATTTTCTCTACTAGTTCATCTAATTTTTTCATTCTAGATTGATATACAACAGATGTCTTTATAAATCCATATTTAGATTGTTTTCTACACATTTCAGATATACTCCTTTTGAATTTTAAGACTTCTTCCCTTAGTTCTAGATTCATTTACCTCTCTATAAGGTCCAAGTACCTATCGTTATGAGTCATAACAATTCTATAGTTATCGTTAACGATAAGTCTACACGTCACGTTGAGGTCAAGTGGAAGAAAAGGAATGTCGGATAGAGGAGTATGAGGAATCCCGAGAACATTAGAAGAAACAGTCACTATCAGATCTTAACCTACTTTTACACGGACAACAAATAGAAAAATTTAAATGACACGACCCACATACTACCTGGGAAAGTTAGACCTATAAATATAGGGACTTAAGACCCTTTTAAATAATGAAAAATATGTTTAGGATACATTACAAGAGGGTGGGAAGGAAGTAAAATAGAGAGAGACGTCAAAACACACACACAGAGGGTTGGAAGAAAGAAAAAAGGTAAAGACCCTGTAAAGGAACCGATATATTGAAGGTCTGTAGATAACTTATAAATTAAAGTTGACAGTTTTAAAATTAAAACCTCTGGACAAAGAACAAGAGAACAAAGTAAAGGTTATTTTATGTCACAAATAACGACCTACGGGAGATCTTTTTTTAAAAAATTTATAATAAAAGACCCATCATAGACAAAGTCAGTCACACAGTCAGTGAGTCAGTACAGGTTGAGAAACTCTGGGGTACCCGACATCGGGTGGTCCGAGGAGACAGATACCTTAAGACGTCCGTTCTTATGACCTCACCCATCGGTAAGGGAAGAGGTCCCGTAGAAGGACTGGGTCCTTAGTTTGGACCCAGAGGGCGTAACGTCCGTCTAAGAAGTGGTAGACTCGATGGTCCCTTCGGGGTAAAAGTCGGTCCTAAGGGGGAGAGAAAAAAAGAACGATAGAATCTAAATGGAAAGGAGAGTTCCCAGAATCATAAACTAGGAACCTACAAAAATGTATAGATTTACAACTCAGGGAACCATCTTTCGTTAGAGACACCCCCTAATAGGACTAATAGGAGTTAGACTCTGACTGAGGAAACTAACCATGACTAAACAAGAGGTCTCCTCGGACACCAAGAGGATCACTATTATGAAACGTGTGTACTGTCCCCTTTCCCCGACCTTCACTGTCACAAGGGGTTTGTTCTGAAGCTCACTTAAGAGAAATCGAGAATGAGTACCACAGGACCCGGGACCTACAGAGGAAAAGTGAATGACGGCTCTTATAGAACACTTATCTCTACACCTCTACACATCCTCTTCCCCAAATCTCGGGGAAATACGTCAGAAAGTTCGAGAGAAACAATGTACCTTGGAATAGAGGTAGTAGACAATGTTGGACCACAGTCAAGACTCAGGGGGGACCCAAAAGACCCCGTTCGACCAAACAAAGGAGATAGGACACTTTAGTCAATGATGAGATAAAGTAAAGAGTGTTTCCAAAAAGTTTACCGAGTACCTCTAATATGGTCTATTATGTGGTAATCAAATATACCTAGTTTACTTCAATACACACATTCTACGTATTGTCTAATGGACCGTACTTCATCAGTAAGATATAAGGGTTGTGCTACTACTGTTTTCTTTCAGAGGAGACAACGACAGAAATACCTGAATAAAAAATTTATAAGTAAAGTCTTTTTTTCACCCTCTCTTTACTTTAATTAAATACGGAATTAAGACGGTAAAATTACAGGATTAATGATCTCTAATATTATGGACTATTAATGTTGTTTTTTTTAAAAAATTGTTACAAAACTGTTAAAAGTATTCAAAAAAAATTGTGACTATTCAAAATACTAGTCAGAACGGATTAGGGAGAAGGGAAATTTATGGAAATTTTAAAAGTAACCTTAGCAGTGGCAACAACAAAGTAGTGACTTGACGCAGGATGAGAAACACTGGGGTACCTGACATCGTGTGGTCTAAGGAGACATGAGGTGATAGAGGACCTCAAACAAATTTAAGTACAGGTAACTCAGTCGCTACGATAGATCGGTAAAACAGGGGACGACGAGGGAAGAGGAAACTGACGTCAGAAAGGATCGTATTCAGAAAAGGTTACTCAACCGTGAAACGTAGACCACCGGTTTCATGACTTCGAAGTCGTAGTCAGTAAGGTTACTTATATGTCCCAACTTAAGGAAATCTTAACCGACCAAACTGGAGGAACGACAGGTTCTCTGAGAGTTCTCAGAAGACGTGGTGTTAAACTTTCGGTAGTTAAGAAGTCACGAGACGGAAAAAATACCAGGTCGAGAGTGTAGGTATGTATTGATGATCTTTTTGGCATCTAAACTGACAAGTCTGGAACCAACCGTTTCGCTACAGAGACGAAAAATTATACGACAGATCTAAACAGGATCGAAAGGAAGGTTCCTCGTTCGTGGAAAATTAAAGTCCCGACGTCAGTGACAGACGTCTTTAAAACCTCCGGTTCTTTTATTTTAGACAGTGACGAAGATGAAAAGGGGGAAGTTATACGGTACTTCACTACCCTGGTCTACGGTACTAGAATCAAAAATTTACAACTCAAAGTTCGGTCGAAAAGGGGAAAGGAGAAAGTGAGAAATAGTTCTCCGAGAAATCAAGGAGAAGTGAAAGACGGTAATCTCATGACAGTAACCGGATAGCCTCAAACAACTATAAAGAGGGTCGTTTGAACTAAAGTCGAACACTAAGTAGGTAGGACCGTAAAGGGTACTACATGAGACGTATTTTCAATTTATTTGCCACTGTTATATGTCGGAACAGTATGAGGAACGGATTAAAACTTGGTCAAGTAACTAGGTACAGGTCAAGATTGCTAACAAAGAACTGGTCGTATGTTCAAAGAGTCCTCTGTCTCTTCCACCAGACCATAAGGGTAGAGAAAATTCTTAAAAGATGTCGAACAACAATAGGTGTCTCGGTCGTCGAACTAACATCAGTTCTTTCGTCTCATCTACAAAAAAAGACCTTAAGAGAACGAAAGAGATTCTGGGTTACTTACAACCTTTAAACTAGAGACAAAGAGGCAGAGAAGTTTTGGGTCGAACATGTAGACTTTCAAGAACAAACTGTATGACGACTTCGGATCGTACTTCCTAAAACTCGTAATGGAACGATCGTACACTTTACTCGTGTTAACATGTTAGCAAACTTGTAAGAAACTATAATGGGAAGAAGCCCTAATGTTATTTTTGACTGAAAAAGGTCAGGGTACCGATGACAACTTGAAATATTTAAACGACTGTATAACTAGTAGAAATTCCTAAACATAATCGAGTCGACCTTAAGGTAACGAAGGTGATCGAAACAAGTGTCATTAGGAAGGATTCCGGGTGAACTGAAGGATGAGGTCCTACAGACCGAGAACTACTCAGTGGTGTGGTAACACCAATAGACCCAACAATTCTGAGAAAAACATGTCAAGAAGACATATAAGAACGGTGGAGAATCATAGAAGATGAAGGCAATCCAGGAACGGTAAAGACAGGAAATAGTACAAGTAGGAACGTACTTTACAATGGAACTATCGAGATCAAAAGAACTTCTCTAGGATGGGTACGATAACAAAAGGAGATAAAAGAACGTAACACGTAAATTATTCCGGAAGAATAGAGGAACGATAAGAGAGCTTGAGACGTAAGTCAACCCATATAGAAAGGGAAAGAGGGAACGGAAAGTGAAAAGAAGAAAGGAGTCGATAAACATTTTGGAGGGCTCTGTTGGTGAAACGGAAGAACGTAAAGAAAAAGACACTCTACCAAAACCAGTGACGGAGGACATGTTACAATACTTGGAGACAGGTAGGACGAAGTCCGTGAGACAGATGGTCTAGACTAGGTTAAACGGACGTTACGACCTCGGGACCCTATCTAGGGACCCAGTCCTTCTCGGGGACCTCTTCCCTTACCGTTAGATGAGGTTATAAGAACGGACCTCTTAAGGTACCTGCCCCTCGGACCACCTGATGTCAGGTACCCCAGTGTTTCTCAGTCTGTACTGACTCGTTGATTGTGTTACTTTCACTTTCACTTTCACTTCAGCACAGGTTGAGAAACGCTGGGACACCTGACATCGGATGGTCCGAGGAGACAGGTACCCTAAGGGATCCGTTCTCATGACCTCACCCAACGGCAAAGGAAGAGGCCCCCTAGAAGGGTTGGGTCCCTAGTTTGGGTCCAGAGGACGTAACCTCCGTCTACGAAATTGGAGACTCGGTGGTCCCTTCGGGTTGATTGTGTTATGTTGACATATTAATATTCCATAAACTAAATCCAGTATCGACGTACCGGATCACTAAAAGGAATGATATAAGTTAACTTCGGACTTAAAACGTCATTCCTCAAGTACTAGACACGGTGTCGGTCGAGGTCCAGAATAAAAATAACTAACATATCTCGAAGAGGTAGAAACTGACGTTTCTTGTATTAGTTAAACTAAAATCATAACTGATATACCACTACAGGTACACATTTCAGTAGAGAATACAAAAACCTTTTCCCACAAATGACACTGGTCACACAAGAGAACTGTTTTGAGACAATTGGAAATGGGACGAAGTAAAACATGAGGTTCAGGTTTGAACGGACAATGAGGTCTTTAGAGAACTGAAGGACGAAAACATAAGGTTATGGGATACTACTTTTCCTGTATCAAAAACCACAATCAAGATCTTCCACAACATCGAGAAGTATCTGGACCAGTGTGTTCGTAACATGTACACGAAATTCGTTAGGTGAATTTTGTTCGTCACTATGTACAGTATTTATCAATATAAGACACTCTTGAAGTGATCTCTTAAAAAAAAAAGTAGGACTAGTAACCCCAGTTTTCATACCAATCTTCTTTTTGTTATTGAAACATAAAAATATCTTTCTTTTTGTAAACCATTTGTCACATGAACTTATCAACCTACCAAGAATATCCGGACGGAGGGACCATCGAGTCCACCAATTCTTAGGAGGACTTTACTCCCTCTGGATCCAAATCAGGGACTCAGTCCTTTCAGGGGACCTCTTCCCTTACTGATGGGTGAGGTCATAAGGACGTCCTTCTTAAGGTACCTGTCTCTTCGGATCGTCCGATGTCAGGTACCCAAGTGTTTCTCAGTCTGTAGTGACTCGCTTACAAACTCAAAAGTCAAAGAATGTCCGGACCAGGTCTTTAACTATCGAATACCACTTACCATAACCTAAGCACTAGAGGTTTCTTCTTCTTAAACCCTGGTCCCCTGGTCCGAACTAGTGAGTTCTAGAAAACATACCCTCTCAAAATAATTTCATACTTTTTCCCTGTCTCTTTAGACTGTATCTGTAGTCTTCCCCCTGTCTCTCACGGGACGAACGATCAGAAATCGTTCCTTTAATATATGAAAAATTAATCAATAATGTTATTTAGTTTTCTTTCAGAGTTCAAACACTTTTAAAATGGTCTGAGTGAGGGTGTTAAATGTAAAATCCTATTGTCCTAATCTTCAATTGTTATCTTTCTAGGATGGTTTGGGTGCAAAGACTGTTTTACACCAGGTGACCTCTTCCTTTACCGTTCGGTGAAGTCATAATGGAACTCTTGGGGTACTTGTTATACTTTTCTGTTTTTCTATCCTCTGACTTTCTACTTAAGGGGTCCAGTCATCCACGGGTTACACGATGACCTCTTCTCACCTCTTTATTTGAGGTCATTCTTACTTCTCTGCCTCGGTTTCGTTTTCGTTGTGGGGCAACACCTACACTGACCACTACTTTCATTTCAGGCTACGATATTTCTCGTTATAACGTATCCTTGAACCTTACAATACGGGTACTTAGTTCCGTTTAACCTTCTCCAGTTTGTCCTTTACCGTTCTCACTTTCAGTCGTAAAATCCTTAGTCACTTGATTTTACCTGAACTTACCCATTTAAATTGAGTCTACTGGTAATATGGATGATGACACCCGTTCTTAGGGAATCTTCTTTACCTCTTCGGAGTATTATTTTCTCTGGTTTTACGTCATGAACCTACGTTAGAGTTTTACTGGTTTACTAGAGTTCCGTTTGGTAAGTTATAGTGTCATTAGGTTCAGATACGGAGTTGGTCATGACGACTTCTTCGACTTCAACTTACCCAGATACATCTGGATGTTCCGGAAGATCTTGATGTGGGTTTTGTCTACAGGAGAAGCAATATACGCTGACCTTACGTTTACATCCTTCAGTTTTTTATGGACCTCATTGTCTGTTTAAACCGGAACCTCATGTTTTGCTTCGTTCCGTTTCCGACTGTCTCAAAACGGTTCTCTTGTGTGACCAGTATCGTTTGTGGGAGAAGGTTGTTGTGTTCTCTTCTGAGAAGTGTACCTGTAGTGGTCTACCAGTTATGACTTTAGTCTAACTAATATAAGAAACGTCGGTATCTATCTCTTCAAGATATACCAGTCGTTTTTGTTCTGGACCTCGACTGACCGAGTCTAGTACTTGAGGAATAACGGTTTAAGTCTGAATTTGACTTCTTTCATCCCCTTTGGTGATCTGGTAAGTCCATACTGGATATAGTTTAGGGAACGTTAATATGCCACCTATACTGTTCATCTAAGTTCCCTAATCTAGACTATCTCACGGACTTCTTGATACCTACCTCCAAGCACTGTAACATATCCTCCGTCCCTGGTTCTGGTAGGGGTTCTTTTTCTTTACGTTTTGTCGTATTACCAACAGACTCCACCGGTATGTTTACTGACTCTTTTCTTCTCTTCGCTTTCCGTTTCCTCTTTTCTTTTTTGTATGGGTAAACTTACATCTCAAGATTTCTTATCGTTCGTCTCTATTCTTTCGAAAGAAGTCACTAGTTACGTTTTTTTTTATCTCGTTTTGTTATCCTACCCTTTCTGATCTCTAGAGAAGTTCTGTTATTCTCTATGGTTCCCTTGTAAAGTACGTTTCTACCCGTGTTATTTCCTGTCTTTACCATACCTGGATTGTCTTCATCTTTTATGACTCTTCTCCACCATTCTTATTTGTCTTCTTGATATGTTTTGTTTCTAGAAGTGTTGGGTCTATTAGTGCTACCACACTAGTGAGTGGATCTCGGTCTGTAGGACCTTACACTTCAGTTCACCCGGAATCTTTCGTAGTGAGGTTTGTTTCGATCTTTCCACTACCTTAAGGTCAACTCGATAAAGTTTAGGATCTCCTACTACGATAATTTCGCGACGTAAGTTATACGGTCTTTAAACCTTTTGAGTCGTCACCGGTGTCCTGACCTTTTCCAGTCAAAAGTAAGGTTAGGGTTTCTTTCCGTTACGGTTATTACAAGTTTGATCACGTGTTAACTTGGGTAGAGTGTGTGATCATTTCATTACGAGTTTTAAGAGGTTCGGTCCGAAGTTGTCATACACTTGACACTTGAAGGTCTACAAGTTCGACCTAAATCTTTTCCGTCTCCTTGGTCTTTAGTTTAACGGTTGTAGATGACCTAGTAGCTTTTTCGTTCTCTCAAGGTCTGTTTGTAGACGAAGACGAGACAACTGATACGGTTTCGGAAACACACCTAGTGTTGTTTGACCTTTTAAGAACTTCTCTACCCTTATGGTCTGGTGGACTGGATGGAGGACTCTTTAGACATACGTCCAGTCCTTCGTTGTCAATCTTGACCTGTACCTTGTTGTCTGACCAAGGTTTATCCTTTTCCTCATGCAGTTCCGACATATAACGGTGGGACGAATAACTTGAATTGACGTCTCATGTATTACGTTTTATGGTCCGACCTACTTCGTGTTCGACCTTAGTTAACGGCCCTCTTTATAGTCATTGGAGTCTATACGTCTACTATGGTGGAAATACCGTCTTTCGTTTCTTCTTGATTTCTCGGAGAACTACTTTTACTTTCTCCTCTCAATTTTTCAACTGAATTGAGTTGTAAGTCTTCTGATTCTAGTAACGTAGGACAGGGTAATGAAATACCGTTTATATACCCCTTTGTCACCTTTCATTGTCTCAAATAAAAGAACCCGAGGTTTTAGTGACGTCTACCACTGACGTCGGTACTTTAATTTTCTGTAAACGGGGAACCTTCTTTTTGATACTGGTTGGAATTTGTCGAATAATTTTTCGTCTTTGTAATGAAATCGTTGTTTCCAGGTAGATCTGTTTCGATACTAAAAAGGTCATCAGTACATACCTACACTCTCAACCTCATATTTCTTTCGAATCACGGTTTCTTAGCTACGAAAACTTGACACCACAACGTCTTCTGAGAACTCTCAAGGAACCTGTTGTTCCTCTAGGTTGGTCAGGTAGGATATCCTTTAGTCAGGATTTCTAAGTAACCTTCCTGACTACGACTTCGACTTTGAGGCCATGAAACCGGTGCACTACGTTCCTTGACTGAGTAAACTTTTTCTGGGACTACGACCGTTTCTAACTTCCGCCCTCGTCTTCCCCTGTTGTCTCCTACTCTACCAACCTACCGTAGTACCTGAGTTACCTGTACTCAAACGTATTAGAGGCCCTCAACCACTACCTGTCCCTCCGGATCACACGACGTCAGGTACCCTAACGTTTCTCAGTGTATGCTGACTAGCTGACTTGACTTGACTTGACTTGGTCTGGATGAGGGTATTATATGTAAGACTCTATGGTCCTAATCAGTCTTACAAAAGTCCTTCCTCTTTGACGAGTCCGTCCTATGTAACAAAAATATATTAGGGATCATGTCTCAAATTTGACTCAACAAACAACACATCTGTAGTCAAGGTTCACATTTCTTTTTTCGACAAAGTACACCGATTCTGATTCCTTACATCTCTCTTTTTCTTTTTTGTTCTGTAAACAGGAAAGTAGGAGGAACTCTTAAGGTCTGGGGACAGAAGAGGAACTCTTAGGGTTTAGGGAGAGAGGAACCCCTGGGGACCTGAAGAATAGTTGGACGGATCCTTAACTGAGAGAGTCATAAAGTACGGACATAAGGTAACAACAGATCTGTCAGGTCACGTCTCCGGGAAGAACTTTCCCTTTACACTTAAGTTCCCAGTCAAGGGAGGTCGAAACAACGTGTACACGATCAATTCTCATGAACTATATGCAAGAAAATAGATCAAACCTCTGGTAGGAAATTTACAACAGAAAAAGTCACACAGATCAGAGAATCAACATCAAGTGTCCTGTAGACTAGAAATAAGTTTATATCTAATAATGCTAGTGTAAATCTTTTCGAATCTTATAATAAGACGATTAAGTTGATTCGAAATATTATTACATTGTCTCGTGGTTCCTTGGTAGAACCTGTATCTATTATTTATGCTTCGGAGTCATCTATCTTTTGAAATTATAGGTACTTCCATATGATACATATAATACCTCATAATACTCTGTATTAAAAGGAGAGATCTAGTAAGAAAGATGACTTCACTTCGGTGAGTCAACACAGGTTGAGAAAACACTGGGACACCTGACATCGGACGGTCCGAAGAGACAGGTACCCTAGAAGGTCCCTTCTTATGACTTCACTCAACGGTAAAGGAAGAGGAAAGACGATTTAGGTCGGTTTAATTGCGAATAAGCAAGTTTTATTCAGACCAAAGTTGTTTGCACCGGACTAATAAGTATATCAACGAGAAGACCCGAGAAGATTCAACCGACGACGTGACCTCGGAAAGTAATCCTAGAACTCATTTGAAAATTTTCCGGAGAGTTCCGGTTCTTTCGGTACGGGTACCGAACGGAAGTCTAAAACGGACACTATAGAGAAAAAATCTATAGGTCTTATAGATCTAAGAACGTGTACAGTTCTCTGTTAGGTAAAGTGATCCAAGTATTCAAACGAGTCTTGACTTCTTAGAGGTTAAAGACCTCCTTGGTCCATCTGTCTTTTCCTTTTATAAAATTAAAATCGGTCTCCACATGTAATAGTTTAACAACATTTAGTATTCATCGAACATCTTTTCCCGAAAAGTTGTAGACTTTTTGTTTCTAATCTTCGGTCATCATACAGTCTGTTCAGTATTTTTAATATTAGTATAAATTGACAGGTAAATTAGGGTATATCAATTAGAAATAAGGTAAACTCAGGTCAAAAAAAAGGATACTCAAAACAGTTGGAACAGAGTACTAATTCCTACCATCACTGTCACCATTAAAGTTCTCCAAACATTTCAAAAACAATTACAAACATACTAAACAGGTCACTTCACCAACAGAACTAGTGACCTAACATCTTGGATATAAGGCCCACCCTTTGTATAAAACATTGGAAAAGGAAAAGTGACACTTTCGTAGTCGGGACATCGGTCCCTTCCGAAATTAGGTAGTTTATCTTTGACTCCAAAAAATCCCTCGGTCCTTTTCGATTCGGTGGTAGAACCTAAAGAGTTTCGGAACTAAAAAAATTTCAATATCGATAACAGATAAGTAAATTTTAAGTGACTAAATCCTCATCTGACAACAGTACAAAATTCCTGTAGTCCTATCGTTTTCAGACTGGTAGTAATAAACATCTTCGTCTTACTTGAAATAAATATACACAGTATTATGAGTATTTAGTAACACTTTACCATGAGTAAATGAAATAGTTTCATTGTTTTATAAAAAATTTTTATATCTAGTAAATTTCGGTTTCTTTAAATGTACCAGACAATAGTTTTCAGTATAAGGTTCTTTTAAAACATAAGAATTGTCTCTTTTGGTTTAAGGTTACACTATGATCGAATGACAATTATTGTTTTCAACAAATGGATCAATTAAAATTAAATTAGAATCTTTCAGGAAAGATATTTAGAACTTCTCCATCATAAAAAGATTCCGTAGTCTCACTTTGTTATCGTTAGATATTACTGTCTTTCCGAGCTCTTCTGTATGTATTTTAGACTGATGTTACGTTAACTGTTTTCATTGAACCAATGACGACACTGTACATTGTGAAATTCTGTCATTGATCTTAATACTGATTTTTGTAAAATGGTCCTGTACGTTCTAGAAATACGACGACGACGACGATTCAGCGAAGTCAGCACAGGTTGAGACACGTTGGGGTATCTGCCGTCGGGTGGTCCGAGGGGGGAGGGACCCTAAGAGGTCCGTTCTTGTGACCTCACCCAACGGTAAAGGAAGAGGTTCCGTACTTTCACTTTTCACTTTCACTTCAGCGAGTCAGCACAGGCTGAGAAACGCTGGGGCACCTGACGTCGGATACCGAGGAGGTGGGTACCCTAAAAGGTCCGTTCTCATGACCTCACCCAACGGTAATGGAAGAGGCTTCTAGAAATACTTAAGACATGTTAAAGATCTAATAGACATAACCGTTGTAAATGGTATGTCATAATGGACTCTAAATAATGAATAAACTGTCATGAAGGGTACACGGATCCCGAAGGGACCACCGCGTCTCCAATTTCGCAGACGGACCTTACTCCCTCTGGACCCAATCTAGGAACCCAGTCCTTCTAGGGGACCTCTTCCTTTACCGTTGGGTGAGGTCATGAGAACGGACCTCTTAGGGTACCTCCCTCCTCGGACCATCCGATGTCAGGTACCCCAGCGTTTCTCAACCTGTGCTGACTCACTGAAGTGAAGTGAAGTGAAGTGAAGGGTGCATGGAAGGATAGCGAAGAGATCCCCTAGACGGACTGGGTCCTTAGCTTGGTCCCAGAGGACGTAACGTCCGCCTGACAAATGATTGACTCGATAGTCCCTTCGGAAAATTGTATGGTTTACTTGGATTAATCAAATTATAGATAGAAACTCTCCGGATTCCGGAAGGCTACACCACAATCACCATTTCTTGGGTGGACGGTCAAGACGGTTACGTCCTCTGCGTTTTCTGTGTTCAAGTTAGGGACCCAGTTTCTAGCGGACCCCATCATTCACCGTTGGGTGACATTATAAGAGCGACCCTTTTAAGGTACCTATTTTCCTGAACCAACCGATGTCAAGTATCCCGGTGTTTCCCAGTCTGTGTTGACTCACTGACTCGTGTAACCCTACGGTGACTTCGTAGGGTTTCAATCGATCTCCAGTTTGCTTGAAATAATCTTAAACCAGAATCCTACAAAGTAGTTTTTTATATCTCAAATCTTGTAAGTCACTCTGTCCTAGTATCCAGTGACACTTTGACATCAATGAGTAAGTCGGTTTCATTGTTACTTTCTAAAGTTTCCATTTATATCTTCTCTAGTGAATTCTCCATTTCTTTGAATGTCAGACAATAGTTTCCACCAAGTTATAGAATTCTTTTGAACACAGTACATGTTTTATGAAAAGAACCCTAGGTGAAAGGTGTTTTGAAAAATAGTGAGAGACATAGGGAATAAAATAAACAGGTAAGTCTTTGTCGGTGGACATTCAGTCTAAATAAAGGAAAAGGGAATTTTACATTAAGACAAGGAGTATGGAAGAAAACGTCGGCAGAGGGCGAAGGTACCCGAAGGGACTACCGAGTCAACCATTTCTTAGGCGGACTTTGCGCCCTCTGGATCCAAGTTAAGGACCCAGCCCTTCTGGGGACCTCTTCCCTTTCCGATGGGTGAGGTCATCGGACCTCTTAAGGTACCTGACATATCAGGTACCCCAGAGTTTCTTAGCCTGTGTTGATTCACTGAAAGTGAAGTGAAGGACGAAGGAAATGTATAACTTTACAAAGGGAATAGTAAAACCATCGAAATTAATACACAACAGTAAAGATTGTGAATTTTTTTTGGGGAGAGAGATCACTCTTTGTTCTTCTTTCGTTAACACTTGACAAACAGTATAACCGTAAGAGACTAATCGTTTGAATTCTTGTACAAGACATTGGAGATTTTGTACGTAAAAGGTTTTCGTATTTAAGAAAAGAGTTTCACCGTGTTCTGTCCAAATTATTTACGTTCGTAGGAATCAAAGAGAGAAGGTTCTTCTGTGTTCGTCCATTTAAATCTAAACAAAGTAAACATTCGTGAATGAAAAGAAATTCGGTTAATTCATCTCGAGTAAATGTGTAATTGGAGTCGTTATAATAGGTTTCTGTTTCTTTGTATGACTCTCTATGTATATAGGTCTGTCTCTAGAGTAAAGTAAAAAATTATAAAAATAGTCCACAACATTGATTTAAATATTCAAATATTTATTGTCTTATCAGTTTAAATGTATAAACTAAATTTTAACAAAAGGGGGGAACCGAACTTCAAGATTATTCATAGGGTTCCGACTGCAGGGTCCTTTAGACCTGACATAAACATGAAGTTCCTGTACTATTCTCAATTGAAGTTCAAAAGAAGACTCTTACAAAAATAAGAGAAACTCTCAATCACAAGACTTTTTTACATAACGTAGTTCGATCGAAAGAGATTGACGTGCACGTTTTTCTTGTTCAAAACCTTAAAGTTTTGTCAAAGTAGAGTTGACTAAAAAGGGCCTCGGATTTCTTATAACACTGGTGTACTACAATTTAATAAAAAAGGAATAAATATTCAAATATTAATAACCAAATGGTCAGACGTTTTTAAAAGATCCCCCAGACAGTCTACTTTAAGTTCCTCGTGAAGAGTACAACTCAGTTTAATAATGATATATGACTGACCGTTTTGGTTTCCTTTGGTTTAGGAACGGTCGGTTTGTCTTCGGTGTTTCGTTTTTTTTTTTTTGTTTTTGTTTTTGAGTTCATCGGGTTCCGAATTTAACCGAAGGTTCAGGGGGATTCGGACACCGGAATCAGGTTCACCGCGGAATGTTGTCCTACTTTTTTTAGGAGGTTTCCCTTGTATTCCAAGCGGTTTGTCTGTTCCAGTTCACCGGAGTCTCACATACGGCCTCCTGAATGGTTTCACGACGGTCTCCACAGTACTGTAGGTTTTACGATGAAAAGAGGAAGGAGTCTTATAAAAGAGTCGTCCTCCAGTCCTGACAACACCCGTCCTCTCCTCCTACAGGAGTTCCCTTTCCATCGCAACCGTCGACGATCCCTTCGGAGAAAGGATAGAAGGTAGGGACGGGGTATGTGGTTGATGGTTTTACCGTCAGACCTATACTAACCCTGTACCGGGACACCACCCCCTTACGGACCGGTAAACCGGAGGTCTCCTCAGAGGGTTGGTGGGAGAGGGGGGGTGGGGGGGGNGGGGGGGGCGGGCGGGGTCCTCCGACCGAACCTCTTTTTGAGTCAGGTTAGTTCGGATCGTCGGGGTGTCCCGGTGGACGGGTGGTCAGTTAGGGTCTGCTACGGGGTTTTAAGACAACGGTCTTGAGTCGGAGACAAGTAACCACGGTCTCTCTTTGTCTCTTTGTCAAAACCCACGTCATCTTTTCCCATCGAAACTAACGAAACGGTCCGTTTTCCCCGGTGTTACTCGATTCCGGGAGTTCTGACACAACTTGGTAGGAAGGGGGTGGGGTGACACCCTCTCCATCACTCTTCAGAGTTCACAAATTCCTCTTCCTTCATTAGTCGAGTTCCGATCAAGAACCTAACCAACCGTGGTTCTACTTCAAAGTTCGTAGAGGTTAAAACAAAGTTGGTCAAGTCCTAGATACAAGAACACCAGTCGTTAAAAATAGACCCCCACCTCCGACGAAGGACATTTTTGTTAGATCCTTACACATAGTCCACAAATATAGGAAGTCCCTTGACCCTCAAGTCATTGACACGATACACCGTCTTAATATCAGATTTAACAATGGTCAAGGAATCGGGTTGTCGATAAGAAACAAAGATGTGAAGTGTAAAGGGTTAGTGATTGAGAACTCAGTCGTAAAACGAAGTTTTCTGTTCCTGTGTCCCCAAACATGTCAAAGTTCCCATCCCCACTCAGGTCTCCAGTCCGACCTCCCCACCGAATCCACCAAACGGGTGGGTTCACCACGACAACACGTCCCCCGTACATGTCATAGGACGAAACCGAGACCCGAGAAGTCTTCATTGTCAACGTAAAGAACCAGAGAAAACAAGTCTTAAACAGGATGGACACGAACGTAAAAATCAGGGTAAATCAAAAGAACATAAGACAACGACCTTCTCTTCGTACAGCTCGACGTTCGTGACGTCGTGACGTTGTTTCCCGGGGTCGGACAGGGTAAGAATACAACCATTTTCACTTTAACAATCACCGAGTCAAGGAAGACAGTCTGAGAAACACTGGAGTAACTGAATCGGTCGATCCGAGAAGATAGGTGACCTTAAGAGGTTTGTTCTTATGACCCCCACCCATCGGTAAGGGAAGAGGACCCCTAGAAGTCTTGGGTCCCTACCTTGGGTCCATAGGACGTAACGTCCGTCCAAGAAATTGAAGAGTCGGTTCATGTACGGTTTCAAATTGGTAAGGTAAGGGTCAGTTATCTGTAAATCTACAAAAGGCTAAAGACGATAATGTTTAAACACCATTTATTTAAAACGGACTGTCAAAAGGATGTCTAATTTAATACAGGAGTACTATTTAGGAACGTTACTTTTCTTAACTTCTCAATACGAGTATGAACCCAAGAATAAAAGGTTTAAAATGGGTAATTGAGGATGGATGTCAATTTCACTTAAAAGGTGACTTGAGAGGTTTCGTGTAATCTTCTTAAGATTCAAAACACATCTGTAAATTTTCAAAATCTTTATAAATGAAGTGTATGTCGAAAACTCTTTGTGTCGTTCGTCTAGAGAGTAAAAGTTGAACGGAGATGTTTAAGAGTTTGAATGCTTCATATTTTCGTTGACTTGAGTATTTGAGTACCACCTTTACGCCCTTCATGTCTTAATTCGTTATTAATGACGGTCATTGTCCATTAGTCTACAACCCGTACGTACGTCTGTCCGTTGTTTCCGCAGATTCAAAATATTCTTAAAAGGCTGAATTTAAGAAAAGTTTTGGAAACTCACCCAGAAAAACCATTCCGATATTCACTTCTTTTACTCTTGTGTATAGACTTGTATTCACCTGATAACATGTCCAAAAAAACTCACACTTGTGACCTTTTGTCAGTTGATCAGATAAAGTGATTAGATGATGGACTCTTGTAGAAATTTTCAAGCTATATCATAGTGACCAGATCCCGGGTTTCTATGTCAACCGGCCTGGAGCCGAGGATCTGCATGACTCAGTCCCAAGAGGTCGGAACGGTCAAAAGAAGTCCAGTTGGGATCGGAAGGAGGAGTCCACGCAGTTATGTCCGACTCACCACCGACTGTACCACTTGTCCACTAGTCCCATTCCGAGGGAGTCTAACGATGAGACTAGAATCAGAAGTCGATTTGTCGGTCTAAAGGTTGGGCAGCTTCTTTTTTGATGACTATTTAATCACGACGTAATTGTGAGTCGGAACTTCCAATTCTGAATAGTCACTCGAAGCGAAGGTGTTGGCGTGTCTTGGGTTCGGATCCGGGACGAGAGGTAGGAGCAGCGAGAGGAAGGGACACTTTGTCCTGCGTCGGTCAGGAGGCGGTCCGCTCGCCGTCACTGCAGCCGTAGTTCCTCGCGGGTCCCTAGAAAAGGGGAGGTTGCCAATCCCAGAAAAGGGGCGCGACAAGTAACGGAGAAGCCCTCCAAAGACACACCCTCCTTGATGTAAAGGGTCGTCGGGAACGCCGCCCCTTTCAACCGGGCTTGATGTCAAGGGTCGCCAGAAACGTCGCCCCCCGCCCTTCGGTCCCGCCGCGCTCCCTCCGACCCGCAGCGCCCGGATCGCCCGACGAGAAGGGCCCTTCGCCGCACGTAGAGAAATGCGGGCGCCGCAGCCGCCGGGCCGCCGCATCAGCCGCCGAGTCGCCAGTGCGCCCTCGCCCAGTGCCGCCGCGCCCCGACTGCCGGCCGGTCCGCCCCCTCCGCCGGCGCCTCTGGCGTCGCACCCACGGCCCTCCGCCCGCCAGCGCCTCTACCCTCTGGGTCCCAGACTCCACTCAGCGCCCGACCCGGCCCACACGACGCCCGAGTCTCCCACGCCTGAACCGGGCCCCCGGCTACTGGGACCCAGGCTTCGGACCCCCGGTTCCCCGCACCCGGCCCCCGTTGTTACCGGCGGGCCGGACCGGGGCCCCGGCCCCGACCCGGGCCCGCGACGCGCCCAAGGCTCCGGGCAACCGGGGCGCCCGTCCGAAGGAAGGAGGCCTCTTCCCCGGCCGCCCCCGGACGCCAGGGGTCGCGGTCGCGACAAGAGGCCGCCCAGCGCCCCTGACCCCGAGGCCCGCCAGAGGAGCTCTCGAGACGGAAAAGTAAGGGAAACCTTTTTAGCGGAGGACTCTCGGCACCGACAGACCTATTGGCACAAAACCGAATAAAATATCTATTATCTTACATAGGGAGGTCGACCCGGACTCCGCAGGCTTAGTTGGCACCTCCTTTTGCTTCTACTGTAGGTCAAACACTCACATTCATCGTCGCCATAAACCCAAAAAGGCTCAGTCTCTAACACGTCCTGTTCGGCGCTACACTAAAGGGAGCGGACAAATGAGTAGCAGGTCGTTTGCACACCTGCAGAGTAGGGCTGACCTGTCACACCTCGTCCCGTGTCCTCACCCATAGTCTGACCTGTGGTACCTTGTCCCGAGTCCTCACCCATAGTCTCACCATTGACCTCGTCCCGTGTCCTGGTCCATAGTCTCACCCGTGGCACCTCGTCCCGTGTCCTCATCCATAGTCTCACCTGTCGCACCTCGTCCTGTGTCCTCATCCATAGTCTCACCTGTCGCACCTCGTCCTGTGTCCTCACCCATAGTCTCACCTGTCGCACCTCGTCCCGCGTCCTCATCCATAGTCTCACCTGTAGCACCTCGTCCTGTGTCCTCACCCATAGTCTCACCTGTGGCACCTCGTCCCGCGTCCTTACCCATAGTCAGACGTGTGACACATCGTCCTACGTCCTCACCCATAGTCAGACCTGTGGCACCTCGTCCCGTGTCCTCACCCATAGTCTACTCTGTGACACCTCGTCCCGTGTCCTCACCCATAGTCTACTCTGTGACACCTCGTCCCGTGTCCTCGCCCATAATCTGACCTGTGACACATCGTTCTGTGTCCTCATCTCGCAAACGGGTCTTTCTCCAGAGTCGACGGGGGAATCGGTACCGTCTCTCACATCGGTAGCGTCTCTGACACCAGACACCCGGACAACCTCGGACCTAGGGCGGAGGGGGAGAGGAAACATGTGCCTCGGCGACCACACGTGTCCCAAGACCAGAAATTCTGACACAAACTTAACTCTGGTCTCATTGAAACTTTCTACCGGGGGTCCAATCCCTCTTCCCCGACGATCACTACCCCTTTCTCCGACCGACGTCCTCCAGTCGTAGTCTCGGATACACAGACAGATCTCACCCCCGTTCACGGGACCTCTGGACTGACTCGAGACTCCAGTGGGACAATGTAGTGTCAGGGCGTCCGGTCCAAGTGTCACTCCCCGGACGTAGTGTCCTCGTAGGACATAGAAAGACATACATAGGGGAAGACTGTCTCAAAAGTTCGTAATCGCTCACCTTCACACGTCTCAGGACGAGGGGTGAGGTCTGGATACCTTAGTCCTAAACATCCATCCCGGGTCCTCAGAAGTACAACCACGTCCCCATATCCTTCGAGACTTGTGTCAATCTTTTTGTAACCAACGTTATTGGCTTCCTCCACGACACTATATAAACCCCTATTAAAGGTGGAGTTTGACAATTTCAAAGTATTTCTAAGACGAACTTCATCATAAAATCATAGGAACAATCGACCTCTTAACATGACATTTCCTAAGAAAAACTTAAGACGTCAATCAACTTCAAAACAATAACTTCCACATATTAGAAAGAAAACCTCTTCCTTTACCGTTGGGTGAGGTCACAAGAACGGACCTCTTAGGGTACCTGTCTTCTCGGACCGTCCGGTACCAGGGATCCCGACGTCTCGCCCTGTACTGACTTCGCCGATTCGTACGTACGTCGAAAAGAAAGTAAGGGACAGCCTACACATAAACACATAAAACCAAGAACCCGTCAAAATCAAAACTTTCTAACCAATAACTTGTCACAGGAGACACATGGGGTTGCAATCCGGTAACACTACTAGATGACAACACAACACAAAGCCACCCAAACAAATCCTCAGAAAGTGTTCTAGTAAAGAACCGAAAAAAAACGGAAACGGGTAGATACACCATACGACAGGAAAAGTAAAATTTTAAAAATTCAAAACCCCCTACCACCATCTTCTTTAACTTGAGACTTCAAACAAACCGAGTAATTCTATTTACAAAGTCCAAGAGGGACTTATACCGTTTTAAATACTTACCTCTTATAAATGAAACCGTAAAACACCTTTAATTTCTCCCTGTGTGGAGGAGTACTTGATATCCCGAATGAAACTCTCAGTGTCTACCTGAGATGTTTTTATTCTAAATTTATATATATATATCTATATCTATATATATATAGATATCCATGAGCCAACTTACCTCTTAACATCGAACAATTATGGATGACATTCGAACACAATGAGACTTCAACTTATAAGAAAATTCACAATGAAATTTACATCTCCTAGACAAAATAGAAACATAGGTCTTATCTTTTATATGTTAGTTACATTAACACAAGTTGGACTATGTAAAACATAAGTAGAGAGAAAGGTTTATATTCAAGTCTCCAAACGATCAAGGTTTACCTCTTCACTGAAGGTACATAATTACGTTAATGTCATGGTCTTCTTTGGATAATGTTTGTAAGGAAGACGGAAAGACCACTATTTTGAAGTCACTGTTATTTTTGTGCAATCTTTGTCTTAGAAAATGAAGTGAGACATTGGGTTAGAATTAAACTGTCAAGACCTATAACGAACAAGTTATTTCTATTACTGATCAAGACACGAATTCTAAAAAAGTCTATGTTTTTCGTGTGACACTACAAAGAAGAACTAAATGAGACCAAATCTAAATAATCAAGTAACAAACAGATTGAGAGGGTAGAAATTAGACACACACAGGCGGATCATCGTGTCATCAGAAACCCGCAAACCTTTTACGTCTCAAGTTTTGATTTGAATCGTACGACTTCCTCTCCTTCCGATATCTACACCTCCACGTTTTTACTCGGGAAAGTAAATTTAAAATAACTTTATGTGTATGTCTCTTAACGTGTCAAGCATTGACATGGGAGACTAAAAAAGTCTCGGTCGTGTGGACACATTTGTCGGGAATTGAGCTCTGTCGTACAATAGTATTCCACCACCAAATCAGCGATTCAGCACAGGCTGAGAACCTGAGAACGATGGGGCAACTGACATCGGACGGTCCGAGAAGACAGACACCCTAAGAGATCTGTCCTGATGACCTCACCCAACGGTAAAGGAAGAGGTCCCCTAGAAGGACTGGGTCCCTAGCTTGGGGTCAGAGGACGTAACGTCCGTCTAAGAAATGGTTGACTCGATACTCCCTTCGGGTCTACAATGGTATATGTGAAAAGTAAATCCAAAAAATGAGATTAAAAGAGAGATTAAATTACTATAAAGGAAAGGGAAAAAGTCGGTAGTAGAAATAAGAGACGTAGGAAACTTTGACGTCTATACAATCAATTAAAAGAGGGTCTCTTGATACAATTGAATCCCGACTACTGTACTAGAAAGTGTCTATTTTCTATATGAAATTTATTCTTCCATAGTCTTGACGACTCCGTCGGACAATATTACAACCATTGTCGTACACTCCAAATCCGAAGTCGGTTCTACTAACCATATTACACCTTAGTGACTTGTACACCTTTATCCCTTCTTTTAGGTCCATATAAAAGTATTTAATAAAGTTCCCCAGAACCCGTTTATCACTCCCACCAAAAACCGACTCACAGAACCCCAACATTGATCGAGTTATTTACAACTTCGAGCATTATACAGTTCAGGACTTACTTCATGAAATCTCGACGTCTCTAATTGACCTTTATTTAGGATGAGTATTCACAGTTACAAAGTCACACTCTCTACTCTATCCCTCCTCCTGAAACATTTATCCACATCCTCTCTCAAGAAAATATTTTTCATGTACCACGTTTTTTCTGTTACACGATAATTTTTTTCTGTACTGAAAGTCAAACAATGAAAACGTGTCCCTCGTAAAACACAAACATACACAAATTTTCCCATAAAACTCTACTTTGTTCAGTAGTTTTACTCCTTTGTTAATACGAATCAAGACCTCCTATCAAAAAAAAAAAAAAAATTACCCTCTCCCCGTCACCCTGTCTATCATATCTAAAACTTAACACCTGATTTAAACTTAATTTCATCCGTAAACCCTTAGTAAACTTTACAAACTTAGTCCGACCTGACATCCTCAAGTAATACAGACCTTGAAAAGAAACACACCCTTTTATATAGTCCATAAATCTCAAAGTCTAATCTAAAAACGTAGACACGAATTTAAGTACAATAAACAAAATCTGACTTCATCTGACAGACGGAAAAGACATCTGACATAAAATCATACAACTACAGTGAAAAGTAAATCATCCATTAACCACAACCGTAACACACTCTTAGTCAAAAGATTATTGTTCTACTTTCGAAAAAACCTCTTCCTTTACCGTTGGGTGAGGTCATAAGAACGGACCCTTTAGGGTACCCGTCTCCTCAGAACACCCGATGTCAGTCCCCCAACGTTTGCTCAACCTGTCCTGAATCGCTGATTGATCGTTGTAGTAGAGTTATGTCCATGTTTTAATTTCTTTATCTTTTCTTTAATTCCTACTTTCGAAAAATAAAGAAATTTTTATAAAAAATTTGGAATCTTATAATTTGGTACAAGGAGTTGACAAAACGAAGCCGGACACGAGGACGGGGATTTAACAAACCGGAACCTTATCTTAAGAAACTGAAACAATGACATAACCTCCCTTTCTCAACTATCTACTTTGTTTAAATTCTTTTTTTTATGGAACACTAACCTCTTGGTGTGCGCAAATATGAAAAACTATATTCGTCTGTAACATTTGTATTATTCTTTAATGGAAAAGAATTATAACCATAATATTTGTAATGACAAACCCCTTTTAATTATTGAATAGAAAACCAGTCAAAATACTCAATAAGTCTCAACCCTTGTTCTCGTCTATCAGAAAAACGAGTATAATTTCCACTTTCATCGAATAGAATCTTCGAATCCTTTATTCATAACTAAATTTTCATCGCAAATATGAAACCTGACCGAGTCTCAACCACACCGGTGTGTCGGTCGCAACGCTAATGTCTTAGTCCCCCCGGGGTGAATCAAAAGAAGAAACAATGTACCGCATTTTCGGTTCATCACCCCCTAACTTACCTTGTCATGTTCACTTTTCCAATCGTGGTAACGGACGGGTAATCTCACTTTTATTTACCTCACGGTTTCCCAAAACTAAGGAATCCAAGTAATACTACCTTCGAACAGGTATAGGTGACATTTTTAATCGACCTCACATCTCACAAACATTCACCATAAAAGGAAACCCTATCAATGGAAGACAAAGAAGGCGAGTCGGAGAAGGAAAACCCCAGAGTTTGTGTACGACAGAAGAAGATGGGCAGACAGTGAATTTTGAGACATCGTGAGAAACTCACTTACTTATTTACTGGGGACGAAAAAGAGTAAATACCCGGAGTTAGGACTAACAAATAAGACGACCCTTAGGATTCAGCAATAGCAACTCATCAAGTCCTCACCCGAACACAGTCACAACACCGACTGGGGTCACCCCGAAAAGACGACGAGACTAGAGAGGAATGAGGACGGAAAGGAAGACAAAGACGTCGATGAAAAAGTAGTAAACACCGGTAACAGGGCTACCACCACAAAAGACACATAGGGTAACACGAAACACGGGCCAATCGGACAGTAGAGGGAAAAAAGAGATGGACGAAAGGGAAACACCTTCGAGACGGGGTCGGAGACCCACAAGGACCAAAGACCATCGAGTCCTTGAAAGAACCACACGACAGAGTCACCCGTACATTAGTTTAGTTCAAGGACTACATGTAAAGAACTCCTCTCGTTCGATCATATCAAAAAGAGGAGGTGATGGAAGAACCGAGCTGACATACTGAAACTGTTAGAATACTATTCACCGTCCAAACCCAGAATTTCATCCACTAAGTGGAGACACTAGGGTCTCCTCTTATAAGAAGAATGGGAGAAAAAAATTTACAGGTAAAAATACCAAATCCGTCTTTAGGACTAATAAAATAGTACACTGGGGGACGGGTCAAAACGACAGACCAAAATGGAATCGTCGACTTAGTGGAGAGACACCCGAAGGGAACACCGAGTCAACCATTTCTTAGACGGACCTTTCGCCCTCTGGACCTAAGATAGAGACCCAACCCTTCTAGGGGACCTCTTCCCTTTCCGATGGGTGAGGTCACAAGACCGGACCTCTTAACCTGACATATCACAAAACCCAACGTTTCTAACCTGTGTTGACTCGCTGAAAAGTGAAAGTGGGGGGACGTCCCTTTCGCGAAAGGACGAACCCCTCCCTACCTTCGGACCCTCTCTTCGTTCGACAGACATCCTGACCTACGGTACAGAGTCTCTCTCCTAAAATGGATCTACAATAGGAGACAGAGGACTGGGGTCCAGAAAAAGACAATCAAAAAGGTGACTTGCATAGTGAAACCGAAGGGTTGTCGGTAAAAAGGGTTGGACTCTTTAGAAAGGGGTCGGGATTAGAGGGGACACGAGGAAAGAGAAAAAAAGTTGTATCTGAAAAACTTTCTCATTAGTGAGAACCGGAAACGAGGAGTAAAAGACGAATTACAACACCAGACTGAACATACGAGTGACGAAAGAACTTCCAACGAGGGAGTTTCTGTAAAATTTTAGAGGAACAACGATTTAAGACACCGAAAAAAAAAAAAAAAAAACTACGGGTTATAAAAACCGGTGTAAACGTGATTATGGAAAAGTAACTCCAAAAGAGACAGAAATCCAAGAAACCTAAACACGTAAGGACTAATAAGGATCTAGAGACTAATGAATGAATCGAGAAGAATTTAGAATTTTAAGGTAGTAAAGGAGTTCTTGGAGGAGCTTAAAGAAGAAACAGGAGAAACGCGAGGAACCATTATAGTATCAAGGTCGAATCAAGATCTCAATTAGTAAAAGATCCCCTCGTCGAAAGGTCAGACGTACAAGTCATTACAAGGACGTGGGTCTAGTGTCCGGACGGAAAGGTCGACAGACGGTCAACGGAGACAGACGGTCAACATGTAGTCGGGCAATACCGGTCTTCTTACGGTCGGAAGGTAGAGGTATAAGGTCTACATATGGAAAATACACTGACAACAAATCAGTAAGTTCGAACTTTAGAATCTCTATCGAGACTGAAGAACAATAACAAACTGAAGACAAAAAATATCAACTAATCAAAAACCACAAACAAAGGTGGAGTGGAGACATAGGAAAACATATACATGGTACTCTCACTTTCACATCAGCGAATCAGCACAGGTTGAGAAACACTCGGGAACCTGACATCGGACGGTCCGAGGAGACAGGTACATCAAGAGATCTGTTCTTATGACCTCACCCAACGGTAAAGGAAGAGGTTCCCAAGAAGGGCTGGGTCCCTAACTTGGACGTAGAGGACGTAACACCCGTCTAAGAAATGCCAGACTCGGTGTTTTTTTCGGGAAGACAATAAAAACGGTAGAGGCGACAAATCAAAACGTAATAATACAACACCTGACTATTTAATAGGACGAGGACGAAAAGAACGACGGTATGAAGAGACACACGAACTACAATAAGGGTAGAATCATAAATAACTAACGGAAAACGGATGTCTTATTCTAGATCCGAAAATTCAAAGTACAAGTTCTGAACCAGATACCATCTCAGTCTCACCTACCTTTCTTTTCTGCTTCCTCTCGGTCCAAACTACGCGTTGACGCCCCCCGACTCTATGTCGAGTCGAAGATCAGTGTCTAGGGGTAGAGTAGACTTTTCGTAACCGAATCTCATAGACACAAGAACGTCGTGACAAGGACACAATGATTAGGAGAGGGGTTCCTCAGTCGTGTCAGGGCTATCGGAAGCACCGAACCCGAGAAAGGCCAAAATAATGAATCATCAGTACCTGAGACTCCTAAAAGGAGATGTAAGCAAGACTAATAAAACATGGTGGGTATTCCCAAGGAGAAGTCTTCTCAAGAGTGGACAGTCAGGGTTGTAGTTGTTTTTCCTAACGGAATTTACGACCAAGTCGAACTCATCGAGACGAACCAAACAATCAAACAAGCAAGAAAAGGTCCTTCCTGGCAACTCTGGACAAGACCTTATGTAACTGGACCAGTCGTCACTACTACTACTCGGGTCGTGGAGAGTTGCACTCCACTCATGTAAATTGAACGCAAAGAAACGAAAAGTATCAAGTCTCTGCAGGAGATTTCCCTCAGTAGTTCAGTTACAAATCCACGACAACACGAGATCCTTTGCCGGGTAAAGACAACCTTATCGGGACTCTCCATCAGGTCCCTCAGGAATCGGACCTTCTAGACGAAGGTCGAAACAAGGAGATGAAACTCGCTCCTACACTTTCATAATATACTGTGTCCTCGCAGGATTCGGAACTTCCACCATAGACTACTTTCCCTTCACCTTATTTTGGCGTTCGGAAACCGTGGGAAAAAGAAAGGACAGAAAGGAGTCTACGGGATATCTTGACCTAGGAAAAGAAGGTCTTGGTGCGCCGGTGTGTTTTAAATAAGACAAACCTTCTTTCCGACACTCTTCGAGGAAATCTTTACCTCACACCCCTTCCGACCACCCAGTAAGTCCGTAGCAGGGAGATTGGCGGAGAAGGGGATTATAAACCCCAAAAGAGACTTGACAGCAAAAAAACCGACACACAAACTGGGAATTTGATTAGGAAGGGAATGAGACTCTCGGTTTCATTGACTCGGCAAACATAGTCAGAACAGAACGAAAACAGAATCGGACTTAAAGATAATAACCTGACACAAGAACTACCTAATCTCCTGAGGACCGATACACAAGTCCCACCGGATACTATATATTCCCTAACCCTGACCCTGAGTGTCAGTTTTATGGATCCAAAATCAAGGGCGAATCGAGGAATAATAAGACACTTAAATCTAGTCATCGGAAAATTGAAATCAAAGAAATAGTGTATTCTTATTATTGGATGGAGTGTCCCAACAACACTCCTACGTTATTCCAATGTTTCGAGGACTTTTGATGTTTGACATCTCCTCTTGACGGGTGGACCTTTTAAAGCAATAAATACCAGTCACTTACTCTTAAAAATTTCCCTGGATTTTCACAGAGACGTTACCCCCTGAAAATCTTTATAAAAAAAAAGAGAAGTCACCTTGAAAAGGTGCAAGAGAGACGGTAACAATTGAAGACGAACAACGGAATGTGTACAAGTCACCCTAAATTTTTTTTTTTGATAAAAGTAGTCGTCAGAACAATGGAGAATAAGATTGTACCTTTATTCGTCGTCCGATCCTACCACGGGGAACTTGACCCGAACAAAAACGAGAAAAAAGTATCTCACGGTCCAATTACGGTTATCAACCATAACCCGAAACCCCCATTACTTTGAACACCTAAACTGAAGACACTAGGGCAACGACTGGACTTCACCTAACATACAAAGTAACAATTAATATTATTAAATTTTTCAACTCAAGATGAATGACCTGTACGTAGAGACGTGAACTTTCAATTGTATAATTTTCGTATAAAAGAAAGAAGGAACCAAGAGAACAAGTGTACCTATTGGGTCTCTTACGGACTCAGATTCCGCGGTCGGAGTCTCTCAGCAGCGGGTCTTTACACGAGACCGACGTCACGAGGAGGAGGGTCACCTCTGCCGTCGAGGAGGAGACCCGCGACGCGGTCGTCAGGAGTTTCCTACCAAAGAGTGGGAAGAAGGCAACTCTTGGGTAACCTCTGGGTCTCTTTACTAGTGTCATTAAGTCTATAATTCTAGAGACTCTGTCTCTGTGAACTCGGTAGTGTCTTAATGGTCTCAGACGGAGGTAGAGGTGAGGACCAGGGGGTTCTCAGACACCGGAGGAGTCTCCAGTTCCTCCCAAACGGGCATCTCAGAGGTCGAAGGGTCGTGCCCGCCCTACGGGAGGAGATAGAGGTCTGTGTCCACCGACTCTACAGGGCTCACTATGCACTGGACGTCAGGTCCTCGACGAAGGCTAAAGTAGTAAGGGCGTGTCCACTCCGGAGGAGCCAAGGAACCCTGTAGAGATGGAGGTCTCTTCTTGTGAATAGACGTCAGCTTCTTCTCCGACTCACGTTCAGGGGGAGCCGGCTGCTGTTTCCCGTCGGTCGACTGGGGTCAGTCAGGTCGAAGTGTCCCGATAACTTTTCTTACCTTGTCTCTCCACAATAGTTCTCTCAGTGGAACGTCAGTCTTCGTCTTGGCACGCTCCCGTTCGGACTGACACACTGGAGGTTCTTCGCGAACCAGGGAGGCAACGTAGGAGAAGACTCTTAACGGTGGCGCCTCCAAAAGTTTCTGGGACGACTAACGGTAGGAAGAAGAAAGTACCCTGTGTCCCAAATAGGACACCGATTCCTGTGGAGAGGAAAGGTCGGTTTAGGGGGTCGTCCTCCGGGGTAGCAGCTTCGCGATCTCGTGTCGTCCTCTCCTCCGTGGTGCAGCGGGGACCTAAGGTGGAGTTTCCTCTACCTCCAGTACCCGACGTCCAAGATGGTACGACGAAGGTAGCGCCGGGCTCGACGGTCGATGTACCGGATGTACTGCGTCATAGTCGCATTTGAGACCCTTCTGTACCTCCTGGACCAGGTACTGGGGCTCAAACTAGCACCTTTCCGTTCTACATAGTATAGACTACCGTACCTACGTCCGGAGACCGTCGACACATGATGGTCCCTGTATTACCTGAGACACCAGTCTCAATACCGCTACCGTTATCTGATGTCTTCCGTCCGAACCGAAGCCGAGTGTAGGGAGTGTTTCTTCTGGGTCCTCTTCTAGAGTGTGAACGGGAAACTACCATGAACGGAGAAACCTGTTCTACACTTACGACAACAACGTCCTCTTTTGTCACACTTTCTTTTGCTGATATTTCTGGTGTCATTTATGATATCGGTCGTAGCTATGAAGATGTCAGTACTGGTCTTTCGTGTAACGGTGTCAGCACCCATGAGGGCTCCCCTGACCATGTCTGGAGCGTTGGTGGGGATATCTGTGTCTTTTTCCCGTCTGAGAGGCCTTGCGGTACCCATGTTCTTAATCACTGGGTAAGTGCCAGACGTCACGTCGGTACGTACTACGGGGGAGGGGGTGTCCTGTGACTTGCGCACAGACCCTACTAGTGTCGACTGTGGCTCAAGATCTGAAACCCTTACTTCATCTATTATGTCTCTGAGTGCGAAAGAACCGGTTCACTCGTCACCTCTGAAAGTCAACCTAACTTGTTTCCAAATGCGTAACAAAGATCAGGTTCTATTCAGAGCTTCACCCAGGAGTCCTTAGGTTTAGGAAAATACTAATTCCTTTTTATATTTCTAAAGAAGGGGGAGTCTTTTGAGAGTGACTATTCGACTACCACTCGTCTAAAACCTAGACCTTTATTGGATGGTAATAGAGAATTGTGGTCTCCGTCTAGTAAGTAAAAATCCAGTAGTCACGAAGGATCAAATCCGAAGGCAAACAGTCTAGCAGTGTTTTCTAGAAAAACAGGTGTTTTGATGTTTAGCCAAAATTAGAGAGACATAGTCCCACTAGTCGAATGGCTCACAGGTATGACGACAGTTAGAGACATTCTGAAGTCTTAGTCGGCACTTCGATATACAGTTCTTGACCTTAAGTTTAGTTTTAAACGGTTTAGGTAAGGGATGACCACCACACCGACCTACAGGATCTAGCCGACACCTGTGGTCGACCTCCTTCTGAAACGACACTATAGGAACCTTTGAAAGTGTCATTGACAGAAGTGGTGGGTCTCGATGTGTCTTAATGGACGTCAACAGTAAGGGTTCAGACAGTTCGTAGGTGTTCGACACTCTGGACTAGTACGACAAGAGCGTCCTATTAGACCTGTAAAGTGGTACCACTGGAACTGACGAAAGATTTGAAACTCGAACTACTAAGTAGTTCGAGATTTATGTTTTTTTCTCTCTCTCTAACGTATAATCACGGGACCTTTAGTTCCTAAAATGTGGCAGAGTCGTACGTTTTAGACTTGAGAACTTTCTCGTTCTTAAGGTTTGTACGGACTGTCAGTCTAGGAGGTCAACATTATTTCCCTACGATAGTCAGATCTAAAATGACTCTTTAGGAAGTCTAAGTCTCACATTGACACCTACATCATTTCTCATGTAAAGTGTGTGAAGGGAAAGATCTAAGGTAATTGTTAAAGAACTTTCAGACTTCAGTTCTGAAGTCACTACACAAGAACCATAAAATCAGGGAATTGGATCAGTGTGAGATGGTACTCTCTGGTGAATATAAAAACAAGGGTCGAGAAGTTCCATGACAATGAGGTAGTCTCACCTTGACTGTCGTCTATGGATTCGATTTGTAGGACATCATAAAAACAGAACTCCGTCACCGACACACCACAGGGTCGGGAATCTGGGAACAGAAGGGTCGCACTGAAGTCTCTACCTCTTCTACGGTTTAACCTCCCCAGACTTATGTAGTAGGTTATAATAAACGAACCGGTTTATCTTTTTTTAAAATAGTTGTCTGACTATTAAAATATTAAAGAACCAAACAATTCGTAGACGTAAAAAAAGGTACACGAACTGGCATCATAAAACCCAAGTGACAAACACCTGAGACTGTGGCAAAAGCGTAAATACACCAAAGACAAAGAACGGACGTATCACCACGGACTACAAAAGGACCACAAGGCGAAAAATTACCGATTAACCTTCCGGTAGGAGAGAGGAGCAGTATTGGTGGAAGTCGTATGAAAAACAGACGAAAAAGAAGGAAAGGAACACACACGACATCGTCAGTTTCTACGTATATAGGGATGAACCTTCGATGAAATAAAACAGTCTATTAAAGTGCCTATTAAATATTAACTAAGATAAACAGGATAACCATCTACTTCGAATTCAACGTCAGAACTATCAGAGGAGAACCGTTTAAACCAGTCCCGTATAGATCTCAATTGTAAATGGAAATTAAAAAGACATGAAAAGTGGTTCAAAATGATTACGACAAACTCTGGGTACGAGTTTCTTCGACAGAAAGTTTGACTTGGGATCTTCTCGTGACTATTGACCGACTTTCTTGGTTTCCGGATTCTTTAGTGTGCTTCTACTATTATCAAGTACTATAAACCGGGTGATCGAGTCACCGGAGTGCACGGGAACGGTACTGGAAGATCAAAGAAGACACTTTCCTATTGGTACCCTTGAACTCTCTCTCCCTCTCTCTGTGGAACTGTGAGGCCCTACCGACGGGCTCCATAAGGGTCAATCGACTCCGAAGAAGTGTGACGAGGGTGAAGAGGTAAAGAGAGGTAGGGAAGGGACTTAATCCACGACCCAGTGTTTAAACTACTAAAAACTCTTGAGAATTAAAAAGTTTTAAGTTTGGTCTTAATTACCACGAACTTCTGGACTGAGAGTCTGACGAGACCGTAAAAGTGGATTGGACGAGAAGGAAACTTTGAAAAATGAAAATTACCACAAATTTTTTCCTGTGTTACATTTTAAATGGTAACATGGGTCAAATTCACATGGAACCTCATCTCAATTGACAAGTGAGACCCCATAAGGAGGAAAGGGACGACGAGTATCTCGTCGTAAAGAACAGAAGGAAGACGCAATACAAACCACGAGGTATCGTTGTTCTATTCATCGTAAAGAAAGGGTGAGAGACTAACTATACGGGTTCCTGGAGGTATCCAGAAGGGATTACTTTTTCATAACTCTTTAGTAGTTTAATCACCAGTCCATCGACTGAAGACTTCCCACGCCGGTAACGCACCCCTACCTCGTCTTACGTCATCTCACCCTCGTCCAAATCAACATCCACTACGCTAACTGACGTCTTCTTCGTTATAGGAACTGGACAAAAAAAATAATAACGATAAAATTTCAGGAAGAGACCGTATGAACTTACTACCACAATATTTTGATTTTTACCCCTGAACCAGATCCCTTTGTCGGCGTTATCATAAACCTTGAACATTAATCAGTCTATTGTCCAAAAGTCCAGTGCAGACGGCACACGTTTCGGTTCTAGGAGGTAGTCCGGTCGGAGACTATAAACTTGCAGCGACCCAAAAGATCCTCCGGAGCATTAGTAGTGTCCAACTCACTACACCACAAGGATTTTCCCTACGTAGATTACTAGGAAGAAATTTTGCAATAACAAACTGATCTACATTTTACATACACCTTTGATTCTAAAGAACACAAATGACACACATGTGTCTTTATGACAAAGGTAAGTAACAATATACTTCACGGAAAAATTTAAAATGTGATAACAAATTTTGTTGTAAAATTACAGAACGTATACAAGGACCACTATAAATACACTTAAGACATATCACTAAAAAAATAGAACATCAAATACAGAGTAGACATGTTAACGTGATAGATTCCCATGAGAGGAAGACTTACAATGAAATAAAAGTAATGTCGTGACAACTACGTAAAGTCTTCCTGAACATCTCATACAGGGGGGCGGAAATAAATTTATTGAATCGCCATCGACAAAATCAATGAGTCAAAAGACCCGTGACTCCGTCGAAAGAAAAGACAAAGACTAACTTCGTAAACAGAATACAGATTGGAACAAGTATCGGTATCATTGTGTCGAGTAAACATTCACCCACACAATGAACCATTATTCTTTGTTTCTACAAACCTTTGATATCATATAAACAACTGTGATAGAAAAAAAAAGTCTGACACACTGTCGAATAGTCACATTAACGTAAATTTGAATAATAATAAATGACACACTGTCGAAGAAATACATATTAATGTAAATAAATGGATCGAGAGTTTTACTGTAAAACTCCTCTCGTATTTGAGTCCGATGAACCCATGATAAATCATATAATGTAATGCAATGTAATGGTAATATGATTAAATGACTTACTACGGATTCACAGGACTAACTATTACAGGAATTTCCGGACGAGGTAGGTCCTATTGGAGAGTCCATGACATTTGTCCTCCAACCTTAGTCATGTCAGGTCTTAGAGAAAATCGATATTTGAACCTATGTCTCAATTTACTGTACCTACTTGTTTTTAATTTACGGCGTAAGTCATAAGAACTCCTATGTGAATTAACTGACCCTAAGACCACTTCCAATCTTTAATTCCTAATCTAGAAACGTCTTTATCAAATTTCTGACGTTATTGACTTTTGAAAAAAAAAATTACCGCACTCCGTACAAAACGGGTCTGAACGTGACAAGTCCAAAGGAATAGAAAACTTTAAGCGGTAAGAATCACCGATCAGGGCATTAACTGACAGTCGAGACATACGGAGAGGACGGACAGTAATGGGTGAATCAACAAAAAGGTCTATCTTGATCAAAACATTTGACAATTTTATACTACACCTTAAAGAGAAGGACCTACTCACGATTCTTATAACAAAATAATTCAGAAAAAAAGATCATAACTAATCACCCCACCATAAAAACATGATGAAAAGAAAAGTAGACGAACTGAAATATCCTTACTTTTGGAAAAAACATCGTCACAAACCACGGTAACTCTATAATGACCTCTAATAAACTCAAAGACCACACTATATAACCCTTCACTAGTGTCCGGTTTGTACAGGAAAACTACAATCGTAGAGTCAATAAGAAACATAACTAGAAAAGAAGGAGAAATATATTTGGAGAAGAAATTTCCTACAGAATAGAAGGAATTAGAGAACTACATCTAATATAAAAAATAAGACGGTTAGATATGATTGGTCCTAAAAGTACACCAAAATATACTAATTTACGTTACGGAAGTCGTAATAAAATTCTCCAAAAGATCAAGAGAGAATTTTTACAGGAAAAGAATTTTTTTATTTTCATCGGTTAAGTCACAGTAGGATGAGAAACCGATAACTTAAAGGAGTCAAAAATTACGGAAGAAAAAAGGACTATCATGATAAAAGAGTACAAACATATCAGAAGGGTGTGTACTTAACGACATGCATTAAACACCAGTCAACGTAGAAAAGAGAGAATTGTCTTTAAAATTCAAGTAGTGGTACCTGAATATCATGGGGAGAGTGTACATGACACACACACACACAACTCAGTGGTTCACAGGCTGAGAAACGTCGGGGTACCTGACATCGGACGGTCCGAGGAGACAGGTACCCCTAGAAGACAGGTCCGAGGAGACAGACCCGGTAAAGGAAGAGGTCCCCTACAAGGGTTGGGTACCCATTTGGACTCTGAGGATGTAACCGTCCACCTAAGAAATGGCGACTTGGTTATCCCTTCGGGACTGTATAAATTATGGTATAGAATTAGTCAATAGAGATCCAGCATTTGCGACATGACCAAAACAGTACCATTGACAGATAAAGTTCACTAGACAACCTAAAAGACTACGGAACAGTTAAGTCATTCTCAAGAGTCCAACAGACATCATAAAAAATCCTGAAACCTCTAGAGAGTTCAACGTAACATAAAAGATTATAAGGACTCATCATACAAAGAACCACCTTCAATAACATTTGCGTAAAATAGACCATTAATTTTTTTTTAAGAAACTGGAATTTACGAAGTTCACAATAGAAGATCCAAGACAACTACCAGGGAAACACTCTTAAAGTATCGACAAAAAAAGGGTACTCGATAGGACACGAAAGACAAAAGAAAGTAATGAGTATTTTCACCGAGATAGTGTCGTAAGTCAAAATTCCCGATGTCAATCTGGAGAACAATTGAGAACGAGAATAGACATTACGGACACAAAGTGTGAAGGAACTACACGATCTTCTCAGTACAAACTCTAGGTAAATAGATATGACGAAAATAAATCACTCCGTTGTCACCACACCCACTACCCCTTTTTCTGTAAAAGGTTCAGTGATTTGTGTCAAAATTTAAAAGTCAAGGTAATTTTTTTGTTTGTAAATTAGTGTTATTCGAAGAACGAAAGTTCATACATCGGGTAAGGGAAGACGGAACCCATCTTGTGTCTATTAAACACTAATCAGAGTAAATCTAATAATCGTGTCGACCTACATACAACGAAACAGATTACCGAATATAGTTGAGGACAAAAGAAATTGAAAACTGTTTTCAACATAAACTGTCTACAACCTTCGGGGAACTATCATAACCCAGATTTCACAACAGAGGGACGGACCCTTCCTTCATCTCCCCTTTGGAGCAAGTCGTCTCGAAGACACATGATCCGTGACACGACCGGCACCCCCTGAGAACTCCGTCTTTACGTGGGAATAAAACGTCCACTCCTTCCCCTTGACTTGCCATTTGTTGAACGAGTCCACCTCCTCGACTCGAAGAGCGAAGACGAGACAAGAATTTCAGAGATGAGTCGTAACACGAGCCACCGGAGGCAGCCAAAAGTCTCGTGGTGAATTTCAGAATTAGAGGGACTCTTCGATTAAACAGTTTGTTGATCGGAAGAGGAAGGGACCTAAAACACAAATACCGACATGACAGTAGGGAATATTGAACTACAGAAGTAATTGATTAAGGACCAATAAAGTAAATGCATTAGTCTTTGGAATCAGTATCACCTGTCAGTACGAGTGTGACTCCAAAACGACTCTAACAAGACTTACGCAACAGAAGACAAAGCACCTAAGGAATAAACATAGGATAAGTAACAGTCGTGACTAGTAGAGGTGGTACCAAGAACTACGACAAAAAAAGAAACAACATGGAAAAATTAAACAATATGAGTAAAACAGAGTCTATGTGTGAATTTAAAAAATTTTTGATCACAGAACTCCTATAACCGAATTACTTTCTACCACCTTACTACAATCCGTGCATCACAAACTTCAGGTCTCTGGAACCACACTTATAATCATTCAGTGAATAAGAGACTCTGAGTCTAAAGGATGAGAGTTTACTCTATTAGTACGGATCTTCATGAAACCTTTGAAGTGTCGGACTATGTTTAACGCAAAGAAATCACAAAAACGGTTGTAAATATCTAAAGAGTATTGGCACCCTATCATAACTATGTCTAAGAGAACTTCCACATAAATTATCATACATTATCAAGTACAGTAGTGTGGTACGAAGGGAGAAATATCAAAAAATTCCGACTTTATAATTCGACGCATAATATGTTCAGGTTGTCACCTAATTCCATAACTCTCTACATAAATTTCACTTTGTCAGAGTATTCACGTTCGATTCTTTACTGTATCAGTTGTTATTCTTTTTTTACTTTTTTCTTGCATCTCACTTCTCGATCCTACACATGCATATACATATGTTAAAAACTACCTACCATAAAACAGAAAAACACAGAGACTACCTTTGTTAGAAAAATAAACATTTGTAGAAGTTATGGACAATATACGTCCGTCTGGACACCTTCCAGACACCTATGACACTTAATTATTCTTTACCATATAAGAGAAGTCTTCTCTTCCTTTACGGTTGTGTTACATTAACAGGACAATCTCCTTACGGACACCACTCTAACCCCGTTTTCTCTCCCGACAGACCTCCCGGGTCCCTTCGAAAAGAAATGGTCTACGAGCTCGACTCCGACCTTACACTGATCTCTTCTCGCTCACCCCGGTCACCTCCTCGTCCTCGGTCCGCAGTCCACTTCCGCGGTCAACACACGCGTCACGCCCCGTGTGCCGCAGAGACGAAAGTCTTGGCGCCTCCTGGCGGAATAACCCGTGTCAACTCTAGCCCAACTTCTTTCCTATTTAAGGGGTACTCTTACATAACCAAGAATGCACAAGTTTCACACGATTCTACATATCGACAATGAATTATTCCAGTAGCTCCATCAGACAGTCCTTCAAACAGTGATACCTGTAAATTAAGGAAAAGAGGGAATCTGACTCGGCTTCCCTCCGAGAGTCTGTCACGTCGTGAGCGGGTGCTCCCGAGGCAGCGACTGCCGCTCGCCGCTGCCCCTACTCGGCCCTCGACGGGGGCCCCTCCGGCGGGTAGGTACGACCGGCCACGGACGCCCCGGTCGACGCCCGGCGTCGGGGGCACACCGAGCGAGGGACACGGGACCGGACGTCTACCGGACTCCCACGCGAACCCCTCCCTCACGTGAACAAGTCTTACATCGAAGCGACCGCCAAGCTCCAGAACACAACTTCGTCCCCGACTCGGGACACGGGCACCGTAGAGGTCGTATCGACCTCCTGTGAGACAGTCGAAGGAAAGACAGAAAAGGAGACGAAACCTAAAGAAATGAACAAGACCAACGGGGAAACTGGAAAAGAGAGGAGAGGAGTCAAGAAGGAAAAGTCATCTCGTGGTCTCCATCTCGTCACCGGGAGTCCTAACTTCGTAACAATTGAGGGAAAACGAAACAACGTTGAAGTACCATCCTCTACGAATTTTTAAGAGGATTCAAGGCGCCACCAAAACCCCCCAAACCTCCCACCCAGGACATAGTTTTCTCTTAGTCAGTAAGAAGGACCCTCCCCTTAAAATATTTATGTCTATGACCACTAATTGGTTTTCTGTTCCATCCTTCTTCGAATAACTTGACCAAACTATCATACCGGAAGAAGTGGTTCATCATGAAATGTCTTATACCACATAGACATACACAAAATTTTGAACAAGTATATTCCGCATACAAGGTACATGAAACATTTGTTATCAAACCCCCACCCTTCCTTCAACGAAACATGTTGTCCTAACAAAGAACCCAAATTTCGAAACGACGACCTCAACCATTTATTTATAACATGACGAAACGACACAAATAAAGAAGACGAGACAGACATAAACTTATATTGTAAGAACTCTTTTTAACAACGAAAAGTTCTACAATAAACCCTCATAGCGAAGTCCATGTTCGATCCATGTTCCCCTAAGACCCTTTGTCTTGAATGAGACCCTCATATTTCGAGTACTCTGGTTTGGTACCTGGGTTTGAAACTTCCTAACTAGTCACTCTTCGTCCGAAACTTTGACCTCAAACACACTTCATTCCGTAACAAAGTCCTTAAGACAAGCCGGACAACTTGACTCTTACTGAACGGGATTAAGGACTAATTACACAAAAACAATACAAACCCGTTATTACATTACATCAGTAACATGAAGATCTCTACTTTTCTTTGGGCCTCCCTTTTTCAATTTATGTTAAATGATTCTTCTAATACAAGGAAAATCTCTGTTTTAAAGGTGGACGAAAACACTTCCTATCTACAATTTGAATATAAAAATTTTCCATTTTTCATCACTAAATTTGGTTTAGGTAACGTAAAGGGGACCCCTTCCTTTACCGGTGGGTGAGGTCATAAGAACGGATCTCTTAGGGCACCTCTCCTAGGACCACCCGCGACAGGTATCCCAGCGTGTCTCAGCCTGTGCTGACTTTGCTGAAGCGTCCGTGCGTACGTACGTAACGTAAAGGTTTGTCTTCCAACGTCAGAAGTCGTGAAAAACAACAAGTAATGCAATTGTTAAAATAACGTATAAGACTACATCTTTATAAACTTTTGTCAAATCTTTTCCTTTTTCAGGGAGATCTGTCTTTATTTATGACAATTGTAAAACTAAAAATCGAAAGATCTAAACCAACGAAGATTCATAAAAATGGTTTTTATCCTAGCAAAAGTAAAATTTTGTTTATGTCCACTATTCTTTCTGTAACTTTGTACATACAATCTCGAAGATCCACCCTAACAACACGGCGCAGTAAGCGTACCAATTACCAAAACGCCAAGTATATCGTCCAGTGTCAAAGTATCGTTGCGATCTTTAAAATTCAATGGTCCTTTAAAAACAATCGAGTAATTTGACTAATCATATACTTTCATAATTAAAGAAACCATTTTAAAAACGGATTTATAACCTTAAGAGTAACCTGTACTAAGGACTACTAGAAAATACTCGATTCAAGTATTTTCGATACTCAAGTACCAGTCTTGACTAAAGTTCAAGTAAACTTGACTAAAGTTCAAACTTCGTCACATAAGTAGACATCGTTTTTCTTTCTAGTCTTGTCACGTCGATCAAAAAGTGTTCCAATTCAAATAAGTCATTCCTCTGAAGACTCCCTCCAAAACTTCATAATCGAACTTAAACACAGAAGTAAGAATATTTTATTTCTGTGTTTAACTATGCCCAAGGGAAAACTTTTACGGGAATGAACTGTTTTACACGAGTCAGGACAGGTCGAGAAACGTTGGCGTATCTGACATCGAATGGTTCGAGGAGACAGGTACCTTACAAAATCCGTTCTTATGACCTCACCTAACGGCAAAGGAGGAGGTCCCATGGAAGGACCGGGTCCCCGGTGGACACAGAGGACGTGGAGGACGTGACTGTCCGTCGGGGAAATGGTGACACCGTGGACCCTTCGGGGACATGAGACAATCGGTCTTCTCTCTCCTCCCTGCACCGTCTTACTCCCTGGGGCGACAGTCCGAAACGAGGGAACGAGCGAGAACGGGCTCACTCCTGTGGACGGTGACTTGGGGTGATGACGTCTAGTCTACAGTCCTCTTTCGGGAGGAGGACACGACGGGTCCGACATACAAAAGTCTGAACCTTAAAACTACCATTGATGGTTTGAGGTAATTTTCTATTTGTAATAGCAAATCTCGTCTTCTTAAGAACGAATGACAGAGGACATATCCGAATAGAAAACACCTATACACGTGAGTCTAAATTGGTCATAGGAATCAGACGACGGTAAAGATCCTGTGTTGAGTCTAACGAAACACACACTCTCTAGAGGATCACAGGTCCCCACTCACAGCTGCCCGACGTCCCCGTCCGGTGCCCTTGGACCGAGGGTTCCGAGACGTCGTCAGAAAGAAGGAAGGAGCCTCACCGGGAGTAAGACATTGGAAGGTCGAGGAGGTGCCTAAACATACAGTCTGATACAGTAACCTTAGTATGGAGACCAAGAGTGAATTTTGGTAAAATGAAATTTTTTTAAAAAGTATCCCTGATTGATCTTAGACGAAAAAGACCACAACTTTGAAAGAATTAAGACGATCCTGGGATGTGTCGAAGGGGTCACCCTGCCCCATCCATACCTTCCTTTGACTGAGCCTACGTTCCGTAGCTGTTTGTCCCTGAAAGGACCACCGGGTCACCAATTCCACGGGGCGACGGTGAAGTCCCGTGTCCAAGTCAGGGATCTCTGTCTAGGACACACGGTACACCGTGTCGGTTTTTATATATATAAATATATACTCGTATATCTCTGGGAGGGAGGGGTCATATAAAGTATCCTGACACGAAAGGACACGTAGAGGGACGTTTATTGTGTTACCTATGTGAAAGAACGACTATTAAACGATAGTAACACCTGAGGTTACAATGAGACACGACGACGACGACGATTCAGCGAAGTCAACACAGGCTGAGACGCTGGGATATCTACCGTCGGGTGGTCCCAGGGGGCAGGGATCCTAAGAGGTCCGTTCTTGTGACCTTACCCAACGGCAAAGGAAGAGGTTACGTACTTTCATTTTTCACTTTCACTTCAGTGAGTCAGCACAGGCTGAGAATCACTGGGGTACCTGACGTCGGGTGGTCCGAGGAGGTAGGTACCCTAAAAGGTCCGTTCTCATGACCTCACCCCACGGTGACGGAAGAGGTCACAATGAGACATCATCATAAAGTATGTCTTCAATTAGGTCCCATTAGTGTCGTTCACGAAGTTCTTCTCTTAGATGTCGACACTTATTGAAAGATTTACTTTGTACTTCGTGTAACAAGAATGGTCTCGGTCAAGGTAAAGATCAAACTCTTCAATGTATAGACTTTCGGACTGGAAAGAATCTTTTTAGAGGTTCCCGGATTTGTGAAGAAATCTGATATCCTAAAACTCCTCTTACGGTTTAGATCGGATCCTTCTCAGGACCTTAAAACACTCAAGTGGAATTTAACGTTCGTAACACCGTGATTACCTTACCACCTTTAAGGGTTTGACTTCCCATATAATCAGGGATAAGTAGAATCAAGATGTCCTTTGGAAATTCTGTAAAAGTAGATCGGATTTTGACCAAGTCAAAGACGGGCACACGGACTACTATAACTTCGAAACCAAGACGCCAACCCAGTGGTTGTTCCACCGGACGTCATTCAAAGAGGGAGGACTCAAGACTAGTAAATTTTGAATAAAGACCTGGATAACTTGGAAACCCAATGGACAATTTTGAAGACAGGGTTTATTCCGGAAGAGACTGGATTAGCCACTTAAAGGATCGTACGTAAAATTATAGTCGTAAGGGAGACAACACCCTAATTCACTCTAGACTCCGGTCGAGAGTAGAACCTAGTGATTGGTGCCTTTAGGGACCCTGAACCGAAAGGCCTCTCTCACCCACAAGCATCTATTGGGTGAGTACGCACCGAAATTGGTTGTTGGAACTAGGGGTTTGGGTTCAAACACCATCTTTTCATAGTTTACTTATAGTGGGACGACGTGTACCAGACAAACAAATGGGAAATTCTCTTTTGTAAAAACAAATTTCATGAAGCCAAAATAGTAAAAATTTACGTTTCTAAAGTTTCAACTTCAAGAAGGAAAGAGATCGATCGTAAAGAAAAGTAGATGAGGATTGTCTAATAGAGGGTCTAGACGAAAAGACGAACGAAAGAAAAAACTTTCTAAAAAAATTACACCTGGTAAAAATATCAGAAACAACTTAAACAATGTCATAACGAAGACAACAAATACAAAACCCGAAAACCGGTACTCCGGACACCCTAGAATCGAGAGGCTGGTCTCTAGGTCGGGTGTGGGGAACGTAACAGGAGACTGAACATTTTCCTGTAAAACTTCAACCATCCTACGGTGGATGATAGACCACGTCACTATACCGGTAACCCTACTGAGGGTTGGTCTCACTAGGACACTTGTGAGAAATAACGTCTTTACGTCGGAAGTGTCTTTGGGGTCAGTCAGAACAATATACACAAGTGAAGTCACCTTGAGGACACACGGATGCCTTAGTGTGGGTGAGGAACCAAACGAACTACGTCGAGTTAGGGTGAAATCTATTTGAAACCAAACATGCACACATTAATTATAGAATGATTTGGTTAGAAAGACCATCTTTTGTAAAAATTATCTCAAATAAAAAATTCTTTTGAAAATAAAATCTAAGTGTCGTTCTTTTCTCCTCCTCTGAAGGGTATATGGAGACGGGTGTTACATATCGAAGGGAGTGTCAGTTGAAGGGGGTTGTATCACCATGTAGACCTTATTAGTCACTCGGACAACAACTGTGTAATAGTGGGTTTCAGGTAGCAAATATAATCCCAAGTGAGAACCTCAATATGTAAGATACTCAAACTTGTTTACATCATTCTATGGATGGACATATCACAGTATGACTTATCTAAAAGATGGGATTTTTAGGAGACATGAGATGGTTAAGTAGGGAGGGAGAGGACAAGGGGGACCGTTGGTGACTAAAAAAATAAAAAATTAACAGTGATATCTAAACGGAAAAGGTCCTACGGTATATCAACCTTGGTATGTCATACATCACAAAGGTCTAACCGATGAAAGTAAATTCTTATACATAAATCCACAAGAATGTACAAAAAATTTCTAAACCATCGAGTAAAGGAAAAACAACAAGTCAGCGAGCCAATACAAGCTGACAAACATTGGGGTACCTGACATCGTGCGGTCCGAAGGGACAGGAAGTGGCAGAGGACCTCGAACAAGTTTGAGTACAGGTAACTCAGTCACTACGGTAGGTTGGTCACTACGACTCCGGTAACAGGAGACAGCAGGGGAAGAGGAGACCGGAAGTCAGAAAGGGTCCTAGCCACAGAAAAGATTACTCAGTCGAAAAACGTAGTCCACCGGTTTCATAACCTCGAAGTCGTAGTCAGGAAGGTTACTCATAAAGAAAAATCGTCACTTAGTATGAGGTAGTAGACCTATATATGTCAATAGGTAAATGGATAACTTCCACGAACCAACGAAGATTCCAATACTTATTTTGACGACATTTACAGAGTAATGTGTCCAAGTCAGTCAAGTCAAGTCAAGTCAGTGAGTCAGTACAGACTGAGAAACGTTGGGGTACTTAACGTCGTGCGGTCCGGACGGACAGGTAGTGGTTGAGGGTCTCAAGTGAGTTTGAGTGCAGGTAGCTCAACCACTACGGTAGGTCGGTAGAGTAGGAGACAGCAGGGGGAGAGGAGGACGGGCGTTAGAAAAGGTCGTAGTCTCAGAAAAGGTTTAGAAACGTACTCCACCGGTTTCATGACCTCAAAGTCGAAATCGTAGTAAGGAAGGTTTCTTTAGGGTCCCGACTAGAGGAAGTCTTACCTGACCAACCTAGAGGAACGTCAGGTTCCCTGAGAGTTCTCAGAAGAGGTTGTGGCGTCAAGTTTTCGTAGTTAAGAAGTCGTGAGTCGGAAGAAGTGTCAGGTTGAGAGTGTAGGTATGTACTGGTGGCCTTTTTGGCATCGGAACTGATCTGCCTGGAAACAACCGTTTCATTACAGAGACGAAAAGTTATACGACAAATCGAACCAGTATTGGAAAAAAGGTTCCTCATTTGCAGAAAATTAAAGTACCGACGTCAGTAGTAGACGTCACTAAAACCTCGGGGGGTTTTATTTCAGACTGTGACAAAGGTGACAAAGGGTAGATAAAGGGTACTTCACTACCCTCGTTTACGGTACTAGAAGCAAAAGACTTACAACTCGAAATTCGGTTGAAAAAGTGAGAGGACAAAGCGAAAGTAGTTCTCCGAGAAATCAAGAAGTAAAAGACGGTATTCCCACCACAGTAGACGTATAGACTCCAATAACTATAAAGAGGGTCGTTAGAACTAAGGTCGAACACAAAGAAGGTCAGGTCGCAAAGAGTACTACATGAGACGTATCTTCAATTTATTCGTCCCACCGTTATACGTCAGAACTACATGAGGAAAAGGATAAACCTTGGTCAGACAACAAGGTACAGGTAAAGATTGACAACGAAGGACTGGACGTATATACAAAGAGTTCTCTGTCCAGTCCACCAGACCATAAGGGTAGAGAAAGTCTTAAAAGGTGTCAAATAACACTAGGTGTGTCAGTTTCCGAAACCGTATCAGTTTTCTCATCTTTATCTACAAAAAGACCTTGAGAGAACGAAAAAANGACGTATAGACTCCAATAACTATAAAGAGGGTCGTTAGAACTAAGGTCGAACACAAAGAAGGTCAGGTCGCAAAGAGTACTACATGAGACGTATCTTCAATTTATTCGTCCCACCGTTATACGTCAGAACTACATGAGGAAAAGGATAAACCTTGGTCAGACAACAAGGTACAGGTAAAGATTGACAACGAAGGACTGGACGTATATACAAAGAGTTCTCTGTCCAGTCCACCAGACCATAAGGGTAGAGAAAGTCTTAAAAGGTGTCAAATAACACTAGGTGTATCAGTTTCCGAAACCGTATCAGTTTTCTCATCTTTATCTACAAAAAGACCTTGAGAGAACGAAAAAACTACTAGGTCGTCTACAACCGTTAAACTAAAGACTAAGGAGACGGAAAAGATTTTGGTCGAACTTGTAGTCCTTCAAGTGCCAAGTGCATAACGACTTCGGAGCGAACCTCTTAAAACTCGTAATGAAGAGATCGCACACTCTACTCACGTTAACACACCATCAAACTCGTACGAAACCGTAACGAAAAGAAACCTTAACCTTACTTTTGACTGGAAAAGGTCAGGACACCGGTGACAACTCAAAAGGTTTACACGACCGTATAACTCACGTCGTGAAAGTGTCGTAGTAGAAAGTCCTAAACTTTATCGACGTGACCTTAAGGTAGGGGAGGTGATCGAAACAAGCATCACTCAATGAAGTGGGGATTGATGACAAACCAAATCAACGTACAACAAAAGAATCCTTTTCGTACAGTAGACGTTTCTTTCCAAAATAAAGAAGGAACTAAAGACTAAACCACAGACGATAATTAAACCCCTTTAACAACAATAACGAAGTCTACAAAGGAAACAAGGAAAAAGAAAGAGGACCGTAAGGATAATACGTAAACGATATAGAAAGTACCCAAGAACACACACACGACACGAATCAACGAGTCAACACAGGTTGAGAAACGCTGGGGTACCTGACACAGTGAGTCAGTACTGATAAACACTAGGGTACCTGTCATCAGATGGTCCGAGGAGACAGGTACCCCCAAGACGTCCGTTCTTATGACCTCACCCAACGGTACGGGAAGAGGTCCGGTAGAAGGGTTGGGTCCCTAACTTGGGTCCAGAGGACGTAACGTCCGCCTAAGAAATGGTGGACTCGGTGGTCCCTTCGGGTTGTCAAGAATATATATATATATACAAAAGAAAAAGGCAGAGAAAAGGCGACAGAAAGTCAAAACCCTCAAAGACAACTGTATGAGAGTCCGAGTCTCTAAAAAAGAAAACACCACACGTCAGACACCACTCGNATTAACCGAGGTCAAAGTGGGTAGAGTAGTCTTGACTAAGTTTACTTAAGAAAAATTACCGACTTATTATGAGGTAACACATATACATGGTGTCGAAAGAATAGGTAAGTAGACGACTACCTGTAGATCCAACAAAGGTACAGGACCGATAAAAAAGAAAACACCACACGTCAGACACCACTCGTGACAAGTGAACACAACACCACAAAACTACCGACTAAAGAAAAACCAAGAGAAAATCCTAAAGGTAGAGAGAATGTAATGTGTAGACAAGAACGTACAACGGACGAAAAAGGTAATCGCGAGAGTCGTATCATTAGAACCATCAAAATTTAAGGACCAGACTATTAAGGTTGTAGGCATGGTCGAGACGGTAAGAAACGAACGAGAAGTTTAACATAAAGACGGGAAACCATACGAACGTCAAAAGTAAAACTTTCACCTGTACGACAGGATCCATTTCCTCGACGTCATTTGTCTTCCCAGCACGAGACACTGACCAGAGTCGGCGCCTCTCGACGCTGGGACCCGACCTTGGCTCAGCCCCGAAGGGTCCGGAAGGCGAGAGGACCCTCCTACCGACAAAGGACAGAGAGTCCAACCTCAAAGAGTACTTCATCGAAGAGACTTTCCGTGTGTAGTTATTCTTGAATTACGAGAACTGTATAAAGTTTTATGAGTGAAAAAAGAGGGGGGTGGACTTTGTACTACCCTAAAAAGAAGTCAACAGTGACTCCTGGACCATTTCGAAGACTTCCCGGAGTACTCTCCCACTCCGGGAGGGTACTGACTCAAGGAGACCGTAAATTCAGACCAATTTTGAACGGGTGTGATTCGAGGGTCACAGACCAGTCAAGGTCCGGTCCAGGGGTGTGGTCGTGACCAGGGTAACTCGAAAGGTACGTACCCAAAGACGAGGTGAGTCAACTGAAGTGTCAAGTAAGTTCGAAAAATGAACAATATTAACTCACCGACAAAGATTCGAAGAAGAAACATACAACCCGGTCTTTTGTCTTTAATCTAGTAAAGAAAAATTAGTTATTAAAGAGAATATATGTATGATAGGTCCTTAACGATTTTTAGGTCTCGGTTCTCACAAACGTGACAGTCTGGAAAATCACCCACCTGATTACCGAGTTTTAATGGAATGTCCGATTCTCGTTTCGTCTCGGTTTGAAAAGTCATAGGTCTACCAATATTTCCTTTATTTCTACCCTGAAGAGATCATCAGGTCACCAAATTCTTAGGTGGAACCTTACGTTCCCTGTGACAAGATCCTTCTAGGGTGTACCGTGTCTCGTCGATTCGGGTACCCGGTGTGGACGACGCCGGACGTGAGATCTCGGTGGCTCGACGTTGATACCTCCGACACACGACACTGACGACTTCGGGGGCGTGGAATCTCGGACAGGAGTCATTCTCATCGGAGGTGAACACGTCGATCTCTTTCGGGTACACGTCGTTGTCTCTGGGTGGCGTCGGTTTTTTATTTACTTATTTGGAATTTTCTCTTCCTATATTCCTACTAACTATCCAATACATCGAAACACTTTTAGTTTCCACGACCACCCACTAGTCGACAGGACGTCTGATGGTGTTAAATGTGTATTTGTTCTGTTCAAGAATCTTTAAACTATTATAATTTTCATTTATCAAGGAATTAGTTGTTCCTCGACGACACATTGTGTCCCTTGAGTCATAAGACATTGTTGGATGTACCTTTTTCTTAGACTTTTCTTACCTATATACATATACATATTTACTTAGTGAAACAACATCATGGACTTTGATTGTGTTGTAACATTTAGTGGACACGGGGTTATATTTTATTTTTAATTTAAATTTTTTCATTCACCAAGAAAAATCAAAAAACCGACATGATGTACCGTACGCCTTAGAATCGAAGGACTGACCCCTAGTTTGGGTACGGGGGACGTCACCTTCGTGTCTCAGAATTGGTAACCTGACGGTCCCTTTAAGACATTTACCAAGAAATCATTGAGAAGCCATTTACCTATATACATTAGGGTTTCGATTAAAACAGTCGATTTTCCTTATTTTAACAAAAGTTAATATCCCATTCGTATTTCTGGTATAACTGGTAGTCTTCCTATTTCAGCGGAACTGAGACCGTGCGGATCGGGCGGTACAACTTCACCTCTTTGTCGTCTTTCTTCTTTTCTTATCCCGTAAGTCCCATACACCGACGAAAGTAACTACAAAATGGTCTAATATCTTAACAAACATTCTTTCAATTTATCTATGAATATATTAGTTTTCTATGTATTAACCTATGTTCAAGTCGTACTTTAGACGAGTACTAAATCATCATCAAGTACTACCGAAAAATATACAAAAACAAACAACCTAAAACTAGTATATACATATGTCTGGTTTTTTTTTTTCTTTTTTATCTGAACTCACCTGAAATAAAACCCTTAAATTTAAGTACCCTAATATATTCGAAGATCAATGAAATAGTGTCAAATAGTCCCGAAGACATCTATGTTCGACAACTTTCCAATAAAAGATGCGTCATCTCGGTCTGGTGAAAGTGAAGTAGGAGAAGGAAGCTAATAACTTAATGCCGTCATCTTCTACTTCGGACTAAATCTTAGAACGTACCATATTTGGTAAAGTTTGAAACTGAACGAAATATCTTCCAATGGTTTACTTTAATGGAATCTCTTGAGAGGGTTATGACGGTCTACAGACAATCTCATTTTACAACTGGTTAACCCATTTTTTTGAAGGAGAACCCTCAAATTTTTACCTTCATGTTTAGTGTCGTATTAAAATGGTACATACAAAAACGAAGGAACAAGGCAACCAATAATATTTCCTTAAATATATAAAGACAGTGGAAACAAAATCATAGAGGAATTAGATTACATTTTATGGAACTAGAAACTTAAATCTTCATGGAAACAAACCCCTGAAAATAATTATGAAATATTACATTACGGTTAATTTGATCTCCTATCATAAGACTAACATACAAATTTTACGAATTATGTAATCACTATAAAAAAAAATTTTTTTTCTAATAAAGAAAGGACCGTCTCTGTGATATGTAAAAATTCCTTCGAAGAAAGGCGTTTAATGTAATTCATACACACATACCCCTTTCAGAGACTCTCTCCTCACCAATAGTTCTATAGGAGAAAAAGATGGGTAAAGGAGTCACTACGAGTGACGAAAACACTACTCAAGTCTCATCAACGATACTGTCGTTCCCAAAAAGAGTTCCTATCAAAGTCGAAAATGGAAACGTTTGCAAGTAGGTAACATAATTTCTGAAATCGAACAACAACCTCTTTCAAAAAATTTTGACTTTAAGAACGAATGGGTTAAACTTTCTTACGTAAAAAGATCTAAAGAAAGATTCTCTCTTTCACTGAGTGTGTCTTCAAAACGAGGAACGAACGATAGGTAAGTACTCAAAAACTTTTAAACCAAGAGGAAATATATATCGAATAATTTTTTTTTTTGATAACTATCTACTGCCTTTTGTTTTTTGTTTTATTTGATGGATCTTTCTTTCTATTATTTTGATTAAGAACTTCTTAACACCATCCACAATTGAGACTGATGTCTTCTATCATCTTTTGCAGAAGGTCGAGCAGGTCCGGAAAACTAAAAACTACAGAGTGACAATTTCACATAACAGGTAGAAAAATCTGTCTTTAAAAAAAAAAAATTAGATGATTTTAGAAGTAACTTATTTAGTGAAAGTCTCTATTACACAACACGAACTGATCAACTGGTCGAAACGAACAACTATAAGGTCCTCAATTTTACTGAGTGTTCTCCCCTACACGGGGATTGTACGTATCCTTATCGATATATTACGTATACTCGTAGAAACCTCTTAATCATGAGATACCGATATGAATCCTGTCATAACACATCGACTAAAAAAAAGACTAATGTTAGAACTTAGACGGACAGGGGGAGAATTGACACGACTATCTTCTAGGACAATGTAACGATTGTTCCAGTAAGTCATAGGTCCAGACAAAGAACGTTTAGATCGTAAACACCGAAACAATAAAGAAAAATTCCTATATTTTTGGAAAAACTCTATGTCATACCATATGACCAATTCACGTACTCAAGATCTTAGTCTAATCTCTTACTTTCAAATTTAGGACCGTAACAATAAACAGGAACACGTTAAATAAACTTGAAGGATACGGAGTCAAAAGGGTAATATTTTACCCTTGGTATGACCATGGGTAGAATGTCTCAATAACTCTTTTATCTAGATTCTACGAAATTCTTATCACGGACCGTGTACCATTCACCAATTATTCACAATTAACAATAATCCAACCACGTTTTCATTAACGTCAAAACGTAACAACTTGAAACGGTAAACTATAACTTTATATAAGAATTTGTTTACACCAATACAATACGTAGTAAAATTACGTGTAAAGGACGATATAAAAAAAAGACTATAGAATGACAAATAAAATATACATAAATCTGACCTTTTACTATAATCTGATTTTCGTTTAAGTTCGTTAAAAGAATGAGCTCAAGTTTACCAAGTAATTCGTCGTCTCTGTTGAACGTAGTAGCTGTTGCGTCAACCGCGTCCTTGACGATTGCTTGCATATCACGTCACGACTAAGTTCTTCAAAACGTCTCTTCTGGTCTCGGAACTTCTACTCCTCACATCACCGGTCGGTTGCTTTCAACTGTCACTGGTTGACTCTCGGAAATAACTTCGATTAGGAGAATTTTGATGTGTTCAACGACTTCTCGAGTTGTACCAGTCAAAATACCAGCAAATCGTAAACTTCGTTTAAACTCTCCACTTTTTCGAGTTATTTCACCCACGGAGCACTCGACTGGTTTATTTTTTATAACAACGAAACTTCACAGAAGAGAATAAGATACGTTATTGTTACTTAGTGAAGACCTAACCTAATACTGTACGTTACTTTTCACCTAAAAATACTGTTGGTCACTACTGGTCGAGTCACCAACCCGACTCTTCGTCGAGGTTTCGTGAAGGGTTCCAGGTCGAACGTGGTTTTTTTACAGTACTAGTGATAAACCATCAGACGACGGTCAGACTAGGTGATGTCGAAAGAGTTAGGGTCACTTTGGAAGGTAGAATCTTCATACGAATCGTTTAGTTACTCTACGTGGCTTTTGACGTCACGGACCGTGGTCGTAACCAGTTGTCTTCCCCCGGGTCAAGAAGAGGTACTGTTGTAACCTGATATGTAACGTGTTAGTCGTGAAGTTTTCAACTTGATTAACCCGATGTTTCAAAACGGAGTAGGTGGTATAAGTGGACTACAGAGTGGTTGGCTGATGGTGAAAGAAGTTCGTAGAGATGTTGAAAAACGTCGCTTTTGTGAAGGTGTTGTCGTTCTCCGTCTTTTACAAAGGGTTCTCAAACAACTTAGGGTTTCGTACCTAAAAATGCGATATCCTTATTTGTAAAGAACAAGCGTTTTTACACAACTAACATTACCAAGGATAAAACTAATTATTTCTACACAACTCGGATTAATATTACTAAATTTTAAGTACCAGACTTTGGTGTTAATGAAAACATGGTTGGATATCTATGTCGTACTAATCTCATACGTCTATCTAAGTAGTCATTGTATTGGTCTTTCTAAATCTCTGACATTTTCAGATTTCGTAGATCAAATCATCAACCGTGACCGGGTGACGGACAAGAACATTTATTTCAAAATAACCTTGTATCGGTACGGGTTAACAAATGTATAATAGATACCGACAAAAACACGACGTCGTCGTCCCAACTCATCAACGTTTTCTCTGACATACCCGACGTCTCGGAATTTACAAATAGGAAACCGGGAAATACCTTTTTTAGAAATTAGATCTACCTCAACTACAAAACATGACCATGTATAATTCATGATTACTCCCAGACGAGAATGTGACAAGTAACTTGTCTATAAATTATCCGAAGATATATGAAGTCTGATGTACACCTTGTAAACCTTTTTTCACAAAATTTTACATTCCTACTTTTATTAGTAAGCATAAAGGTAAGGTCGCTGTTGGTAACTGTAAATAGTATAAATAGCAGACGGAAAAAGGGAGAGACGTCCGTCTCAATGTATAGCGAACTTTATTAGAAACGAATATAAACTGGGATAAGTAAATTATGATAAACCATTGTATGAACTATAGTTTTCATATAAGGATTAAGTAACTTTTCAAACCAATCACAAAGATTACTGAAAGTACTTTACATGTGTGGTATTAAATGAATTTGTCATGGGACAACAACCTCTAATTCAACAACGTTTGAAACACGTTTATATCTACTGTAACCCTAGTTGTAGAATAAATCTCGTCCTTTGAAACCAAACTGAATCGAGGAATCCTATCTCAAGATCTGAACCTCAATGTTCATATTTCCTATTAGTCATAAAAGACTAGTGACAACACTGTTTTAGTAAAAGAATTCCTTTGTTCTAATCATTAGTGTCAAATTAACTAAAAAAAGAATTATAGAAATCCTTTTTTAGCTAAAAGTCGTACGAGTACCCAATGTTCTTAACCTTAAATAAGCTCCTGTAAGACTATGTCTTCGTCGGTCTGACACACACCTGGTCACCAATTTTTACGGTCCATAAGAAATCTCTAGTCTCCGAAGGGACTTCGGGATTCCGTAACACAGACAAATAAGTCAACGATCATTCATATATTTCATAACTTTAAATGAATTGACCTCCGGACGAAATGGATGGTCAACAGAAGGATAAAACCGTTTTCACATAAAACTTATTTTCACTAGGAACTCGACTAATCTATAACGAGTAAATAAGTAAGTACACACAGGATGTACTTTATCATGATACACTCCGATACACTTCCACACATTGTCCAATAAACTCCAGTCCTAAGACATTCCTTTACCTTAAATTCGACTCTATCTTTACTAATCGTAAATGAATAAATAAACAGGTACCTTGGACGTATCTATAAAACAACCTTCACAACTGTAGCCTCCGAGTAGATTTCGTCACCCATCGAAGAAGTAATTATTGAGATGTCTGGACTCTAAGGACCTTCTTAATGACACCTCGTAAAAGGAAGGTGGTCTATTAAACCATTTCAAAAACTCAGTCATCCTGTCAGGGAACCCCAAGGGACCACCAAGTCTGTCATTTCTTAGACGGACGTTACACCCTCTGAACCTAAGATAGGGACCCAACCCTTCTAGGGAACCTATCCCTTACCGTTGGGAGAGGTCATAAGAACGAACCTCTTAGGGTACCTTTCACCTCGGACCGCCCGATGTCAGGTACCCCAACGTTTCTCAGTCTGTACTGACTCGTTGATTGTGAAAGTCCTATCAGGGCAGTACCGTCGAAAAGATCGGACAGAACATGTTCTGGGTGACTCGGGAATCTCCGAACCCAATGAGTGTCTTTGGAATCGACACCTAAATTAGGTCGGTTTTCAAATCAACGTCTTTCAGAATCTTTATTAGAAACATACGTCACGAGTTGAAACTTGGACCTATAGAACAAGACATCAAAAGTCTCGCGAAAAGAAACTTGTCTTATTTTAACGGTGAAAATTTTATTAAGGTTATTAAACATCCATAAAACTGTGAACCGATGAGGGACTGTGACGTAAAGGAAGAATAGAGGGTCATACAAACACGGACCGTTTGAGGGGGGAACGGGATAGGAGGGAGAATTTATGGAAATTCAAAAAGAATGAACGGGTACACCAATCGGTGTCCGTTCATTCATGATGTAAGTCATGATCTCCCACGATCCAAAAAATCAGACGGATTCAAACTAACGGGTCAACAGAAACTACGATGTCACAAAATAAGTAAAAAACGGATATCAAAAATGGGACAACACAACCTAACTATACAAATGTATAGACACAGAAAATGATCTAAATATACAATACCCCTGTCTCCGATTCGGATTAATTAAAAAAATCACAGTCACGGATTCTTCTTCCGAGACAGACGTGTCTCTACAGGTTATTCACAACCAACTTATAATATGGTCTCACCCGTTACTCATAAACGTATACTTGTGTCTTTCCTTCGGATCTTGGTACAAGGTTTACACTGACAGTAAGTTGATTTGTTTTCTTAACAAACAATAAGGTTTCGATGAAATCTTTTTAAATGAACTTTTAACGACAGAAATCGATATAGTCTTAGTGAACCCTCAGAATTTATGTGCAAACCCGGAGTGAAGATCTCCCATAGACATCTAAACCCTTCTAAAACTATGTTTTTACCACATCTTGATGTTCCGAATGTTCTAGAGAACATTTTAACAAAGAGAGTATACTTAGATTGTGAAAGTTCAGAACAGATCTTACTAACAACCCAGTCATTATATAGGGAAATCCGGATTAGAGACCCAAAGTCCAACAGTCTTATAAAAGTCAAGTCAAGTCTAGTCAAGTCAGCGAGTGAACACAAGCTGAGAAACACTGGGGTACTTAGCGTCGTGCGGTCCGGAGAGACAGGTAGTGGTAGAGGGCCTCAAGTGAGTTTGAGTGTAGGTAACTCAACCACTACGGTAGGTCGGCAGAGTAGGAGACAGCAGGGGAAGAGGAAGACGGGGGTTAGGGAGGGTCGTAGTCAGAAAAGGTCACTCAGTTGAGAAGTGTACTCCACCGGTTTCATGACCTCAAAGTCTTATAAAATTAAGTGACATTTAACTTAAGTACTTGTAGACTCACATATAAAAAGACTCACCTAGTTCACCCTTGTCTACTGAGTCAATCGACAGAAATATTAAGAACAGTTCTACACCATGACATCTAGTGAAGTCCAGTGTGGACCAAGTAACCACCGACTATTCGAACACGACACTTAATTCCAGAAATCAATGTAAGAAAAATACACCACCAAAATAGAAGAACGAACCAGGGACGGTGTGACATCGCGACTTCTCAATCCCCCGAGAACGACCGTATCGCCGAAATCGTGACCCGACATGAACGACACCACGGTAAAGAAACTCCTCGCCTCTCGACCCCTTTTGTCCCTACAGAAAAACGACAGTTAATATTTTTCACTCTAAGATGAAGAGTTATCGTAATTCCCTGAGGTAAGTTAGATAAGGTTTCATAGGTCGGTAATATTAAGTCAAGAAACTAATCTTCATCACATTCCTGTAATATTAATAAGTTCGAAACCTTTAGGTTGAAAAAATATCTATAAATATCAATCTGGTCAAAAGCGTGTAAACTTATGAATCAGTAAATTTTTGTTGTGCGATATGATAAATTCCTTTTCTCGACAAATTTAGAGAGACATAAAACGGAAAGGGACCTACTTCGAATAAAAGAAGATTAACTAACGAAAGAGGTGAAATTAAAAATAGGTCTTGGAGATACCAATTCATTTCCAGAATTATCCGTTGTGGACCCTACACCTACCTGTCATTTTTAATGAGAATTAAGACTGACGTAATTCTTTACTTTCGTTTTTTTCCACATAACAGTAATTAAAAAGAAACTTATACTAATTACGACACAATCAGGAAAAAATAACTATCTTGTGTAAATATTCGTAAAACTGTCGTAAATTATCTCGGTAAAGAAGGTATTTGTCTTCTCGTAACTTTGGAAGTTGTATCTATTGGTAAACCCCTAGAATTGATCCACTACAATTTCCATATTGTAAAATAAGGTCAATTTACGAATTCCTGAACCATCTTTAACGGTATTTCTATTTATGTGTTAAAAAACAATATACTTCATAAGTTTCATAAACTCACTTTGTTCAATATTCTTTATTATTATTAGTTTGATATATAGTCTTAGGAGGATCGTGAAAAATTTAAGAAACAAATATCTTGAATTGAGATTTAAAAAGTGACATGTTGTACGTAACCCTCAAACGGACCTTTGTCTTAAACCGACTCCGACCTTTCAACACACTGACATTCTGGTTCTAATACTGCCTTTCCCTATTAGAAGTGGTCTATTTTCCTGACCACTTCCGTAAGAGGAACAGGAGGGGTAAGGGCAGGGCAGAGTCAATGTCGGACATATTGACTTGGAATATTACACACATTCTATGAATTTTCTCTTTTATTCTTAATCTTCTTTTTTAGAAACAGTCGAATATATTTACTTGTCTTCCCTCCGTCCGTGTCACCAACATCTCGTTGACCAAAAGACTATATCAGGTAGAGACTGTAAAGAACCGACAACTTGAATGCCCTTGTCAAGAAATGGAGTTCTATTATAATGAACCTCTAGAATTACCGAAAGGAACAGGGTTTATCGATAAATAAACATCCAACAATATAGAAAATATTCTTTCAAACATTCGTGAATTAATGATCATCCTAGTGGGTAAACTACGACGGGTCTTCCGCTACCGTGGGGTGAGGTCATGAGAACGGACCTTTTAGGGTACCTGCTTCCTCGGACCACCCGACATCAGGTACCCCAGCTATTCTCAACCTGTGTTGACTCGCTGAAGTGAAAGTGAAAAGTGAAAGTACGTAACCTCTTCCTTTACCGCAGGGTGAGGTCACAAGAACGGACCTCTTAGGGTCCCTGCCCCCTCGGATCACCCGACGACAGATACCCCAACGTGTCTCAACCTGTGCTGACTTCGCTGAATCGTCGTCGTCGTCGTCGTCGTCACAAAAAGACAACAAAAAAGTATTAAAACTAATGGTGAGGTTTCCTGTCAATGGACTTTATCCTTGAATTCTCAAATATAAGACTACTATGTCCTGAGTTTTGTCCGTGTTAATTAAGACCTTGTTTTCCAAGTAAGGCTTCTCCTTCGGTTTAAGCTCGTAGACCCTTTGGTTAAAGTACAGGGTATTACGTGACATTGTTCCTTAAACTATTACCCGTGGAAGAGAATCCTGTAAACTTTTCCATTCACACTACAAGTCTTGTCACTCACGACTTCCACTTGACTCTCGCACTCCGTGGAGACGGTAACACTAACATCGAAATATAAGGTTTGAGGATGCCATTAAATGTAAAGAATCCGAAGGATCCTCCGAACTTCAGTCTAATAAGATCACTATAAGTCAGGATTATGCAAAGTATTTTAAGACTGGTCTGAGAAACGTAACTACATGTAAACCTAGTCAAAATGTCTTTAAGTCAGGCAATCGTTTAAAATTCTCTGTGTTTCGTAAATGTCTATACACCCGATCGGGTTTCTTTCTATTATACAGTAACGTTTCATTTACGATTTCCGTTTGGTTCACATCGTTTCAATTATTATTTACAAGATAAATACTCTCGGTACTAAATGACTTAAAACTTATCATCTCGAACTCTTTCATTTATAGTTCTATTCCGTTATAATTCCCTCAATTTATCAGGAATGGAAGCATCAGAGGGGAAGAATATCAAACTTCTCCCCTCAACTCTCAAACCCCGAGAGCTGGGAGAGGTCTACAGAGTGGGACGAATACGGACTGGGACGACACTCTCGGAAGACCTCTCCCCAAGTCATAAGATGTCTATTGACATAAAATTCACAAAAATTAAAAATTTTTCAGAAACTTCGTCAAAAGTTACTGTGTCTAAACAATTTACTAATTTTACTGTAATTTTCCTAATTTTCGGTAAAAATCCTTTATCCACACATGGTCTTTCGAACTGTAATGTAATAATAAGATCACTAAGTAAATGTTAATAAAGACTCAAAATAAAACAAGGAACGTTCTTCTTTACCTATTACCGACATGTCAAAAGTCTGACCTTCAAACGGTTAAACCGCTTTATACGAATTTAGGTAAAATAACATAGAACTCATGAAAAAACTTTAAAATTCGACAACCAGTGACAAAGTTCTCTATCGTACCATATGCTCTTGGTGAACTATAAAGAACTTATATTTCTTGCAATAAATTATGAAGTCATCTTCTTCACATTTGTGAACTTATACACACAGATTGAATTGTTTACTTCGTTGAATCACGACGGAGATCTTATACAGTCTAAAAGACTAAAATGGAGACAAAACGGTTCATCCAAGCTGGTGAGAGGTACACTAGGTTGTTAATGTGACGTACCTGGAAAGTAGTCGAGGAAACGAACACATCATACAATATTTTTAAAACAATGAGTCGTTGTCATATCCCTAGTGGAAAAACGATTCCATTCTTGTACAGGATTCCATTCTTATCCATAAGAAAAAGATCTCTAGGCACCCCACAACAGAACGACAAGAATTCGAACGTCAGGTATCACTACGTGGATTCCTAGTTTTAACACTAACAGACACTATTTACTTTACTAAACTTTGCAATAACACCCGTCAATTGGGACTATCGACTTTCGATTGTCAGGATTTCTAATAGTAACTTTGTGAAAAATAACTTAACGAGATACTTTAACTGAATGAAACAAGTTCTACAAGACACTCATTTAGTGTACTATTAGTCTTACCATAAGAATTCCTGTGACGACAAGCCATGACCAACTGTACAGTCTCGGTACATCAGTCACTACTAGGAAATAGTTACGACCATAATCCTCTAGTCCATAAATTTTCCAACACAATGTACTGAGTGTAACACACTTTAGAGTTCCCTGTACTCTAACTAAGTATGATAATCGTTTAAGTCACATCATTTCTCGGGACATTATTCACAAATAGTCTGAACTATAATAATCGTCCATAGAGTGAATAATTACAATGTTTTACAATTAATACACTATAAAAGTGAGACCTTTTCAAAATTTTATGATTGTTTTTCTTTCCTTTATTCTTTGGGGGAAATTTTTTTCAAATAATTTCATATCAACTAAATGTCACAACACAATTACAGACAACACGTCGCCTCATAAATCAATATGTATATATCTGTAAAGAAACGTATAAGAAAAGGTAATAACAAATAGAGTCATATAACTTATATCAAGGGACACGATAAGTCATCCTGGAACAAATAGATAAGATTCATAATATCAAACGTAAATGATTGGAATTTGAGGGTTAGGTAGGGTAGAGGTGGGGGAGAGGGGGTACCGTTGGTGACCCTTTAGTGAGATTACAGCGATATCTCTATTCGTAATAATTGTAAATATATATATAAAGACAATAAAGAGGTATGTATAAAAATATATTCTATTCCATAGATTTAATAAAGTATTAAATATTTTCGTCACACAACATTCGTATTTACAAATTTACAACTTAGTCATACATGTAAATTTTATTCACTTACCGTAAGACATACTGATATTAAATAAATGAATAAATAATCACTAACCGACACGACCAGAAGCGACGACGCACCCAAAAGACATCGCACGCCCGAAGAGTGACACCACGAAGTCAACGATGTTTCGTACCCGGGAACCCACGTCCCCGAAGTCCTTAACGTCTCGTACCCGACTCACTGACACTAGGGCCCAGGATCTCGTGTCCGAGACAGCGACATCGACCGGTGACCCACTCAATGAGACGCCGTACACCCTAGAAGAACCTAGTCCCTAGTTTGGACACAGAGGACGTAACCGTCACACCTAAGAAAGGGTGACTCGGTGGACTCTTCGGAGAGAAAATTAAAGGATAATCTACATAATCAAATTTCAAAAGACAGTAATATTTGTTATTGTGGAATTTATGGGAACATCGATTTTTGGATACTTTTCTAACTATGAAGTCCATAAACGACTCATTTATGATCCAAAACTTTATCATTTTGCGATTACAGGTTTCTGATCATTCCAAAAAGAAATTCGGTATAAAAGTCTTAAGTGATCAGACACTGGACAAGAACTTTCAATACAGTCATTACGGGACCTAGGACACATCCAAGTGTGTCTCACCTCTGAGCACGAGAGTCGACAGAGACTAACTCAAGAGACAAGGATCTCATCTGCACGGAGGACCGTCAGTCAAACGACAGACGAGGTAGCAATCAAAATCCCTCGGACACAGAACAACTTGGGACTGCTCACCGACATCATACTCCCCTTAGGTACACGAGATCTTACTTATTCGGTATTACCATTAGCAGTCTCCTTTGTCCAAGTCTCCTTCCCCTCTCTTCTTCGACCTTTTCAACCGTCTCGGGACGCCTCCTCTTCACCAGAAGGTCCGAACCTAAGTCTATCTACCTTTCCTGTTCCACACCTTTCCTCGGACGTCTCTCGTCGTTCATCCCTTATCCCGGCCACGTCTCTCGTCCCATGTGTCGTCCGGGCTCTGAAGGTAGGGATCTACCTGAACGAACACTCCAACCGTGGCTCGACAGACCCTTGAACTTTAACCGTCAAAGGGTTTCTCAGAGACTACTCACCGAGAAACACGGACTTGACATCCACGTCCACCACACCAAATACGACTTGTGAACGAAAGGTACACCCCAATATCGTAAAACCAGACATGATCCGCCCATACTGGATTGGGGGACCCGTGACTCAGAAAAAAAAAAAAACTTGAGAATAAATTTTTAAACTTGAGAAAAGTTTTTAGTTGATTAATTAAAATTAAACTCCTATTAAAGGAATGTTATAACACCATCAAAAACGGGAGTCAGTCAAGTCAGTGAGTCTGAGAAACGTCGGGGTACCTGACGTCGTACGGTCCGGACGGACAGGTAGTGGTTGAAGGTCTCGAACGAGTTTGAGTACAGGTAACTCAACCACTACGGTAGGTTAGTAGAGTAGGAGACAACAGGGGAAGAGAAGGACGGAAGTCAGAAAGGGTCGTAGTCTTAGAAAAGGTCACTCAGTCAAGAAGTGTAGTCCACCGGTTTCATAATCTCCAAGTCGAAGTCGTAGTCAGGAAGGTTACTTATACGTCTTGACTAAAGGAAATCTTACCAGACCAACCTAGAGGAACGTCAGGTTCCCTGAGAGTTCTCAAAAGAGGTTGTGGTGTCAAGTTTTCATAGTTAAGAAACCACGAGTCGAAAGAAATATCAGGTTGAGAGTGTAGGTATATACCGATGACCTTTTTTAGTATCGAAACTGATCTGTCTAGAAACAACCGTTTCATTACAGAGACGAAAAATTATACGACAGATCAAACGAGTATTGAAAAGAAGGTACCTCGTTCGTAGAAAATTAAAGTACCGACGTCAGTAGTAGACGTCACTAAAACCTCGGGGTTTTTTATTTCAGACTGTGACAAAGGTGACAAAGGGGTAGATAAACGGTACTTCACTACCCTGGCCTACGGTACTACAAGAAAAAGACTTCCAACTCGAAATTCGGTTGAAAAATTGAGAGAAAGTGAAAGTAGTTCTCCGAGAAATCAAGAAGAAGTAAAAGACGGTATTCTCACCACAGTAGACGTATAGACTCCAATAACTATAAAGAGGGCCGTTAGAACTAAGGTCGAACACGAAGGAGGTCAGGTCGCTAAGAGTACTACATGAGACGTATATTCAAGTTATTCGTCCCACTGTTATATGTCGGAACTGCATAAGGAAAGGGATAAACCTTGGTCAGACAACAAGGTACAGGTCAAGATTAACACGAAGGACTGGACGCATGTCTAAAAAGTTCTCCGTCCAGTCCACCAGACCATAAGGGTAGAGGACTTCTTAAAAGGTAAAATAACACTAGGTGTGTTTCCGAAACCGTAACAGTTATTTCGTCTTTATCTACACAAAAACCTTCAGGACCCAAAAGCTACTGGGTCGTCCACAACCGTCAAACTAGAGACCAAGGAGACGGGACAGAACACGTACGAGACAACATAAGTCGCGGTGACTGGGACGTGATCCGGTGGTGGCTGGGTGTGGAGGTGGCCTCTGAGGACCTGTGAACGTCCGTTCAGATCCAGGCAGAGGACGACCCAGTCACGAGGAAAGAGGACCCAGGACCACACGTGTTCAAGACAAACATGGGAGGTTCTCAGACAAAGGGATCAGGCACATTCAACACATTAGTTTGGGGTGACCGGAGGTTTCAGTTTAAGGGACGCCCAAGAATCAGGGAAACGGTCTAGGGGCCCGACCTCTTAGACAACACCCAGGATCGGGAAAGAATTGTCACGTCCTTAAAGAAACCGTATTAACAAGACGTCAAACACCTAGTAAAAATGTCATAACACCACCAAAAACGGGATCGAACTGAACTTAGTGCGTGCCGTCCGTGACTCAGAAATTCCACCATAATTAACAGTTCACACAAGACAAACAGAGGTACCTCTCCTAGAAACCTTAGAATTTCGATCAAGGAGAGCCGAGACGGGTCACACGGAAAGGCGAACCAAAGGAAAACGAGATTATTTAATATCGGTACTCATATCGGCAGGGGGTTCAAGACATTCAGGGTCGGTTTGGGGATCGGGACCCCCACCAGGACCCCTAGGGTTGAGTTCAGTATTGACCTGACGTGTCGATGTCCTAAATTTGAACTATAACCCGTCCAGGACCGTGGTGACATCCTACACTGGACTACTCTTCTTACGAATACAGAAGTCTCAATCTCACGAAATTAACATCTTGGCTTCAGGAAGAGGAAAAACCCCCTCCCCCACCTGTGGTCTCTGGCTCATCATAACCTTACCGTGGGCACAACTCCCACCTCAGTTTCCATGCCTGTTCCTCTGGTCAAATCCACTGAAACCGTCATTACGTCCAAACTCTACTCTCTTCTCAAATGAATCTATTCCCATAAATCTTATTTCTGGAATTTCACCTGGGTCTTCTGTGGTACTTCTTTCTTTACCATCTGGACAACTCACAGGACTAGGTCCTACCCCCTCTCTTCCCCTTTTCCACGTTGAAGTAGTGTGTCAAAACTTAGCAAACGTGACTCAGCAATCATAAGATGGGAAAAGTCTTGATCTTGAGGAAGTCCCGTACAAAAAAAAAAAAATTAAGGTACGACATTCATACAAATAGGAAAAGGAAGTTATTTAGACTTATCCGTAAAATTGGAAATTTTAATTACTTATGAGTGAGAGTAAACACAAAAGGGTTTAAAGTAATCAAAAGGCAAGAAAGATCCTCAACGAGCAAGGTACGAGAAAACGGGAGGGAAAACGGTAGAGAGACCCTTCATTCCAACATTACAAGTCGGAAGGGCCTCCGTCATACCACTTTGTCGTTTCAGAAACCACAGTCTGTTCGGACCTAAGGTATAGTCCAAATAATTGACACACAAGAGTGGTTCAATGCCGTGTAGACACTCGAATCAAGAAGTAGAGATTTCACTTTAGCAATGTGAAAGTAGGTCTTAACAACTCTCTTTCGTATTGTACAATATTTCGTGAATCTCGGACGGTATGTCATAAATTATTTCTGAAAAATAACGAATAAGAAACCTCACAGGCAGTGTTCCTGAGTTTTACTCGATCACACGTACCGCGACAGTAACGCATAGTACTTAGTTGGTCTTCTCCAGCGATCTTCTAACGAATCCACACGTAAGACAAAGTAGTTCTACTACAAGAAGTCACTTGACACTTTGACAGGTATTAAATAAAAACTGAAAGACGGGAAGGGAAAAACAGAGGTCACAGAAGACAGACCTGACCACGGAGAGTTTAGAATTACGTGTGGTCAGTAAATTTCACGTCCAATTACAACACGGAATCTGACTCCTAAAGATTGTTTGAAGACTCATTACCGTCACGAAGATCAGAAACCCAGTGTGAAACTCGTCGTTCACCAATCGGAAAAAAAAACTGTAAGTCCGATCACCCAGACAGGGGTCCATCGAACGACGGAAAGAGGGAGAACCACGCCCCCCACCACCACCTGCACAACATTCGGGTTCCCACGAAGTCGCAGTGAACACCCACTTGTCTACAATGGAGGGCATCACAAAAGTTCCGAGCAGGTACAACATCGAACACAGTTATGAATTAGGAAAAATAATGGTTTATTCTAAGGTAACACACTTGTATACGGTGAAAACAAACAGTCAAGTCGACCACCTGTGCACCCAATAAACGTGAAAACTGACAACACTTATTACAACTGTCTTTGTTTACATGTTCAGAAACACACCAGTATACAAAAGTCAAGAGATTACTCGATTAACAACCCGGTAAGTCAATAATACGGATTCAAAAATTTATTGACGTTTGACAATGGGTCGCGTCACACAGTCGAACGGAAGGATGCCGAGGGTAAAGAAGTGTCGGAACGGTCGTGATAATAGACAGATATTTTATGGGTAGGATCCCCACAGACACTACACCATAGAACAACACCAAGATTAAAGACACCACATAAAACTAAATCATACTGACCTTTATGTCACCATTTTCCCAAACTCATGAAAATTGAATGACCTGTAGTATAAAGGGTAAGGAAGAGGACCAAAAACCTTCTATAAACGTTTATACGATATGGAAACGTTAATCCATATAAGGGTATTTTAAAATACACCTTAGTGTTAAAATAAGATAACTCGTTTGTTAAATTTGTTCGAACAAAACTTAAGTCAATATTGAGTGTAAACTTGATGTCGAATAAAAGAATCTCAAGAAGTTCATCCCCGGTAACACATTTAACCATTCAATACACATATTCAATCATTTATGAAAGTCACGAGAACAAACCTTGGAAGATTAGTCTTACATCTTTCAGTCTGATCCCCAATAGAAAATGTGCCGACAGTGGTTTTATTTTACCCACTTCTCACTGTTTTTCTCGTGTCCTAAAGGGTGGTTTCGATACTTCGACCCACTTACCGTCGGGAGACAGAAGACTCCCACGTCGACTTTCCCACCACGACTAAAACAACTGAATGGATCTGAAATCGAAAGAGTAATCATTTATTACTTTTATCATGAAGTACCCAATAACATTCCTAATTAACCTTTTCGTGTAAACTTGGTATGACATGAATCATACTTACACTTAAAGGACAGGGGGGAGGACAACGTAGAGTATTCGTTGATGTGTTTGATAACACATATGAATTACTATCTTTAAATCCTTCTGTGTTATGTTGAAAATTCCGATAATGAGATTTCTGGTAATTGTTCAATTTAATATAAATATATGTTCGTGTGCATGTATATGTATGTGTATATTTATATGTGACTTTTTATGAAGGTTAAAACCCTATCTCCTCCGAAAAAAATTTTAAAAAAAAAAACACTCCTAGTACTATAAGAAAAAGATTTAAAAATAAAAATCAACCTCCTATTAACGAAATGTTATATCACTACCAAAGACGGTATATAGTTGTACTTAGGCGGTATCCATATGTATACAAGGGAGGAAGAACTTGAAGGAAGAGTGGAGGGTGTCGTAGGGTGGGGACGGAGAGATCCAAGAGTCGTCGTCTAGGGTGATCGAGAGACAAAATGTATACCATTATATATACAAAGTTACGATGCGAGAGTTTGGTACGGTGGGAGAGGAAGGGGGCGACACAGGTTTTGAGACAAGAAATGCAGACGCAGAGGAAACGACGAGATGTTTATCCTCGTAGTCATGGTAGAAGGATCTAAGGTATATTTGCACAATTATATATGTCCAAAAAGAGAAAGACTGACTGAAGTACGACACATTATATCCGAGATCCAAGTAGGTGCAGTAATCTTAATTGAGTGTGTACAAGGAAAAATATCGACCCATCATAAGGAATAGGTAAGTAGACGGTCACCTGTAGATCCAACGAAGGTAACGGATCGATAACATTTATCACGACGTTACTTGTGACCCTATGCACACAGAAAAAGTTAATAACAAAGGAACTCTATATACGGATCCTCACCCTAATAACCCAGTACACCATCAAAGGTCGGTTTCCGGATCTTTTCCAGTCAAAAGTAAGGTTAGGGTTTCTTTCCGTTACGGTTTCTTACCAGTTTAAAGGTGTGTTAACGTAAGTAAAGTGTACGATCGTTTCATTACGAATTTTAAGAGGTTCGGTCTGAAGTTGTCATACACTTGGCACTTTAAGGTCTACAAGTTCGACCTAAATCTGTTCAGTCTCCTTGGTCTTTAGTTTAACGGTTGTAGGCAACCTAGTAGTTTTTTCGTTCTCTCAAGGTTTCTTTTTGTAGATGAATACAAAATAACTGACACGGTTTCGGAAACTGACACACCTAGTGTTGTGTGATACCTTTTAAGAATCTACCCTTATGGTCTGGTGGACTGGACGGAGGACTCTTTAGACATACGTCCAGTCCTTCGTTGTTAATCTTGACCTGTACCTTGTTATACCAGGGTTTAACCCTTTCCTCATGCAGTTCCGACATATAACAGTGGGACGAATAAATTGAATATACGTCTCATGTAGTACTCTTTACGACCTGACCTTCTTCGTGTTCGACCTTAGTTCTAACGGTCCTCTTTATAGTTATTGGAGTCTATGCGTCTACTGTGGTGGGAATGCCGTCTTTTACTTCTTCTCGATTTCTGGGAGAACTACTTTCACTTTCTCCTCTCACTTTTTAAAAGAATTTTGACTTGTAAGTCTTTTGACTCTAGTACCATAGACCAGGGTAGTGAAGTACCGTTTGTCTACCCCTTTTTTACCGTTGTCACTGTCTGAAACACAAAACCCCGAGGTTTTAGTGACGTCCACCACTGACGTCGGTACTTTAATTTTCTATGAACGAGGAAGCTTCTTTTCCATACTGTTTGGATCTATCGTATAATTTTTCGTCTCTGTAATGAAACGACTGTTTCCAGGTAGATAAATTTCGATACCAAAAAGGTCATCAGTACATACCTACACTCTCAACCTGGTATTTCTTTCGATTTACGAAATCTTAACTACGAAAACTTGACAAACTTAACTTGAAAACTTGACGAAAACTTGAAGTGGTTGTGACACCACAACCTCTTCTGAGAACTCTCTAGGTTGGTCAGTTAGAATTTCCTTTAGTCAAGACTTATAAGTAACTTTCCTGACTACGACTTCGACTTTAAGGTTATGAAACCGGTGGACTACGCTTCTTGACTGAGTAACCTTTTCTAGGATTACGACCTTTCTAACTTCAGTCCTTCTCTTCCCCTGTTGTCTCCTACTCTACCAACCTACCGTAGTGGTTGAGTTACCTGTACTCAAACTCATTCGAGGCCCTCAACCACTACCTGTCCCTTCGGACCGCACGACACCAAGTACCCCAACGTTTCTCAGTCTGTGTTGACTCGCTGATTTGAATTGACTACCGTCAAAATAAGGATCGAAAAAAAAAAATTTCCTTAGAAGTACGACAAGAGACCTCTTCCGTTACCGTGGGGTGAGGTCATGAAACGGACCTTTTAGGGTACCTGCCTTCTCGGACCATCCGACGTCAGGTACCCCAGCGATTCTCAGCCTGTGTTGACTCACTGCAGTGAAAGTGAAAAGTGAAAGTACGTAACCTCTTCCTTTGCCGTTGGGTGAGGTCACAAGAACGGACCTCTTAGGGTCCCTGCCCCCTCGGACCACCCGACGGCAGAGACCCCAACGTGTCTCAGCCTGTGCTGACTTCGCTGAATCGTCGTCGTCGTCGTCGTACGACAAGAGGTATCACCGAAATAGTTAAACGTAAGGGTGGTTGTCAAATTCTTCCAAGGGAAAAGAGATGTGGGATAGGTCACAAATATTAAACATTTCAAAACTACTTGTCGGTCTCGTTAGAACTTTTTCTTCTTACCTCGACCTCCTTGGTTGAAAAGACGGAAGTTTGACATGATGTTTCGACGTCAGTAGTTCTGTCATACCATGACCGTCTTTTTGTTTATGTCTGGTTACCTCGTTCTATCTTTCGGACCTTTATTTAGGTACGTGGATACCCATGGAATAGAAACTGTTTCCTCCGTTCTTATATGTTACCTCTTTCCTGTTCACCACGACCCTCTTGACCAGTCGGTGGACATTTTTTTACTTTGACCTTGTGAAAGAGTGTGGTATGTGTTTTTATTTGAGTTTTACCAAATTTCTAGATTTACATTCCGGTCTTAGTTCTTTTGAAAATCTCCTTTTGCATCCGTCTTATGAGAAACTGTATTTAATGTCGTTCTAGGAGATACTGGGTAGAGGATCTTATTACCTTTATTTTTGTTTTTATTTGTCTCTTTCGAGAATTGGTCCAAACCTTTGGACCTGTGATGTTTTCCTACGGGTAAACTGATAGTCTTAAAATTCCACTAGTATATGTTTGAATTATCTATCCACAAACTACTTTTTATAAAATTTCTACCTCCTACTCTGTCTCAATCAAAACTATTGTTTCTTACCTATGTCCAACTGGTCTCCCCTTTTTTATTTTGAACTCTGACCTTACCTCATTCGTTGTGTCTCTTAACATACTTACTTTCGAGTATCGTGTTCATCTGTCCTTTCCGTCCAATTGTGTCGTGTACAGGCATTCTGACGTCTGTGTTTTTATTCCAGGTTTTAGCGGACATGGTCTGAGTAAGCCACGATCCCTTGGACTTAACCACCTTAGAAAAACTCGTCGTCAATGTGTTATAGAAAATTAATGGTTTTTGAAAATTGGGTTATCCCGGTGAGGACTATTACTCCCCTTTCGTCATATATTATTCCTATACATCAGTTGTTATATAAAAATATTTATACAAATGTTTTAGTAACATCACCGTTTTTTTTTTTTCGGACTTTTACTTATCAACTGATTTAGAATCATCTAGGTGTGGTACTTCATCAAACACCAGTAATGTCTCTTATTTGATCTCACTGTGGTCAACTAAAAATCCCTAAAGACAATCCATAATACCCTATTCTTTTGACTCTCCGTCTTCTAGACATTCTCCTGTTATAAACTATTTTGTTACCGTCAAGGGGAACATATAAAAAATATTTACTGTTTGTACCTCTTTAAATACCTTCTTATGTATAAACATTTGTATCCAATATAACGTCTCACCCGTTTCGTTTTGTATTTTGCACTATANTAATACCCTATTCTTTTGACTCTCCGTCTTCTAGACATTCTCCTGTTATAAACTATTTTGTTACCGTCAAGGGGAACATATAAAAAATATTTACTGTTTGTACCTCTTTAAATACCTTCTTATGTATAAACATTTGTATCCAATATAACGTCTCACCCGTTTCGTTTTGTATTTTGTATACACTATACTTTTATAAATACGTAAATATATTACATATATATATTTTTTACAGATCTTTCGTTTGTATGAAAATAGAAATAACAGTGTCTTTCTACCTTTGTTAAACAAAAATTCCTTTTTTAAATTTTTGAGTATATACCCTGGAATAAATACTATTTTGTTAAGGTGTCAAGTGTCCCCTCTTTTCAAAAGTACAATTTTTGACTGCATTTTATAAGGTTTACATATTATTTATCCAATAAAACTTTCAACTGAATTCTTTGACTCATAACTAAAATCAACAGATATTATATTGAAACGGAACATAAAATCCTTCGACGTCTACTACCTGTATTTTTGTTGGAAGAAGGAGTCTAATAAGTCACAAAACGCACAGGTTTAACGAAGGAGGAAAAATCGTCGTTCCTACTCACAAACTTCGTGTACAGCCCTTTCTTAGTAAAGGTAGTCTCGAAATTTGACCCACCATACAAGTATGAGAGAAGACTACTTTTAATAATTTGAGGGAATTGGAAACTACTACATGACATGTAGAGTCCATTAAGAACTCTATTGAATAAAAGTGTAATTAAAACTCTTGACACTTTCACTTTCTACAAATAGAGTCAAAAATAAAAAGTTTTTTTTTTTCTAAGGATTATAAATAGACATGGATTCTCATTCCAAATGAAACTCCTTACTTCTGTTTGATCCCTTCTTTTGTAAATACGTGTTATTACAAAAACATATAGGTAACCCTTCAACCCACAAAGGGACGTAAATTTGAGTCTAAAATCAAACTCGTACTCAAGTCGTAGGTAGTGTGAATTAACTTCGATCTTTTACTGAAAAGAATCTAAAAATAGTGTATTTATTAATAGAAGAAAGTGAATGATTGGCCTACAACTCTTTCCGTCTCCCCTCCTTCCGGCCCAGTGAGGTGAGCTTAGAAACGTTCAATATCAAGTAAAACAGAAAGTCTACTGTTCCGTCACCGTGTCGGTTATAGTAAAGGTAGAAAACGTTTCTTTGAAAACTAGAGAGACACGTTTCTACAAGGTAAAGTTCAATTCACACACCGGACGGTGGTCTGGGATGCAAGGGTGTACCTCGAATGACGGGTAAAGTCCAAACATGACCAGGACGGGTTTTCCGAGAAGTGGTTGTCCCCCTAAGTTGTTTATCAAAATATAAGACACAAAGAGAGGAAATTTTACTCTTACCTATAAACGGACCTGTAATGGGTCTAAATGGTATTATTCTCCTCTCCATACTCCTTTCACCCAAGTAACTATGACGACATCTGCAATTTGTTCGACTGTCAACATTCAAAACATACCCAACGACTCCCAACACGGACACCCTCCTCTCCCAATTCTATCTTACAACCGAAACTCAGTCGATCGTACCTTTTATACTGTTTGTACACTTTTTAACGTACAGTTAGTTTCCGGTTTAACTAGTTTATTAGCTCACACCATAAAAACAGAAATGTTACTTTTAATAGTTCGTTATATGTTTTCATTACTCATATTATTCGGGATTATGTGGACAGTGGTCCGAAGTCATCAACAGTGATGTACTGTGAAAGTAGGGACGTTCAAGAATGAAAACTTCGTTTAAAACAATAAAATAGACATTTATGAGGTCGTATATGGATACCTACTATTCGTAAGAAAGAAAAAACAAAAGAATTTCTTTTTATCGACATTATGGCACTGTGGATTTTTTGATCATAAAATTATAGTAGTTTGTAGACTAGTCAATAGTTTAAAAGGGACCAGTGAAGTACTTCAAAAAATGTAAACCAAACAACCTACGTATTAAGTTTCTGACATCAAGCGTAAACTACGAGAGAATCCAGAGGGGGGAGGAATAAAGAAATTTTACGTAATTTTCAAACATAGATGATTCACTATGTCAACGTAAACAAATGAATCTTGTCAACAAAAGTGTTTGAAAGTTCATTTTATGTAAGAGATTTTTAGTCCGTCGACTCATATTAATAAGACATATTTGAACCATATTAATGACTACAATTGTCAGGATCAAGACTGAACATAAAGAACTCAAGTACTCAAGTTTAGGAGTAGGACGGTCCTAAAAATAAGAATTTATAAAGTACCTTTTAAAGTGGTATACGTGCAGTTGTCTGATCATAGTCAAGTCAAGTCAAGTCAACGAGTCAGCACAGGCTGAGAAACGCTGGGGTACTTAACGTCGTGTGGTCCGGAGGGACAGGTAGTGGTTGAGGGTCTGAAGTGAGTCTAAGTGCAGGAAGTTCAGTCACTACGGTAGGTCGGTAGAGTAGGAGACAGGAGGGGAAGAGGAGGACGGGGGTTAGGGAGGGTCGTAGTCTCAGAAAAGGTTACTCAGTTGAGAAGCGTACTCCACCGGTTTCATGACCTCAAAGTCGAAATCGTAGTAAGGAAGGTTTCTTTAGGGTCCCGACTAGAGGAAGTCTTACCTAACCAACCTAGAGGAACGTCAGGTTCCCTGAGAGTTCTCAGAGGAGGTTGTGGTGTCAAGTTTTCGTAGTTAAGAGTAGGTAGAGGGTTGAAACTATTACGAGTTGTGGTGGTAGGAATATGTAGAAATACACGGAATAGTGCGAATTACTAACAAATATCAAGAAACAAAGACTGCATAACAAAGTTGTTAAATAACTTCAAATGTTTAGAATTGGCAATACTAAAAAAAGTACACAAAAAGTAAGGATCGGGAGACGGGGGAATTGGAAATACTAGACATCTGACCTATGTCGACAGTTGGGTAGGAAGGAAGGACCAGTAGAGGGTGGGAGAGTAGGGGTCCGTCAGACAAGCCTATAAAAAAGATGGAATGTAACTATTATAGAGGAGACCTAGAAATACATTTACCTTAGTACATATCATACGTGAGAAAACACAAACAGTATCGTAGACATGTTAAGTAGGTATAACAAATCAAGTAACAAGAGAAAATAACCACTCATTATATCGTGTTAACGAATAAGTAGGAGTACAACCACCTGGAAACCTAAAAAAAGTCAAAAATCGACAACACTTATTCCGATAATACACGTAGAATATGTTTAGTAAAATATCTGTATACAAAAGTAAAGAGAACCTATTTATAGATCCTAACCTTAACGCTCTAGTTTCTCATCTACACATAAATCAAAATATTCAGATGAGCTGTAAAGGGTCTCACGTGACCACGCACAAAGAGGGTCGACCCACTCTCTCACCGTCAAAGAGATGTAGGAACGGTTCCAAACGACAAACAACGGTCAGAACAAAGTAAAATCAACAAGAAACCTCTCAGAGTAAACCAAAATTAGACCTAAAGGGACTACTTGTCACTACAGCCTGTGAAAAATCACATTTTCGTTGGTACTCGTACCGTACGAGGACTGGATTTTAGTCAGGTAAGCATTTCTTGTCCATGGTCCAACAACTCTTACAGTGACAGCACAAGGAGACATGGTATCTCTTCAACCAATGGACGAACAGGGTATTGTAGGGATAGTCACGTAAAATGTAACAAAGATGAAAAGATTTTAAACAGACCTAATTTTTTTAAAAAAATACCTAAGATCAAAATAGGAAACCATATACCTAATTTTAGTCTGTTTTACATCCATTACAAATCCATCTATCCTATAATAATATAGTAGACGGAGAAACAACTTTTTGTTAGAAATCACGATACATGTGTACAAATGAATTATTAATGATATTATTTTTCGTCTCTATGACGTAAATCTTTATGAATGTTCAAATAGAAAAATAGGTTAAATCTCAAGCAACAGCTTTACGGCCAGGACATCGAGATCGACTCTTCTCGTAACGAGTCCACCGTCTCTTTAAGGAGGACTCTCCAATGACAGGTGTAACGTTGGTACAGAAACACCTACTTTGGTCATGGACCTTAGTGTTCGTCTTAAGTCCTGTGTTTCAGGCTGAGTAATTGAGTTACCTTCTTAGTTAGAATGAAATAACGGTGTCGTCACTTCCCTTGTTTGGAGGAAGACTGAACGTGGACAACGTTCTACTCAGTTTTAAAAGTAGTGACTTTTCTTTATACAGGAGAGTTCTTAGATCGAGTGTCCTAACATCGTGACAAGGTTTTTTCTTCTACTTAAATCCTCAATTTTCGGAACCCCCACACCAAACAAAAGTCTTCCTTTCCAGTGAACAATTTTGGACCAAAACACTTACGGTAGTTGCGAAGGGGTCACTTCTACGTCATCTTTTCGTACAAAAGAGTCGTTTGTGTTACACAATGTTCACACACCAGACACCCTTCCACACACTTCTAAACCCTCAGTAGGCAAATGTGTACTCGGCGTAAGTACCTCCCCGTGTAAATTTATTGAAAGAAAAGACCACAGCCTGTACGTTTTTCCTCAACTCCTCCTTTCTTCGATATTACCGGGTACACTGACTCAAAGTGTCACCTGTGTCCATAAAAATACTCTGTTTACTCCACCGTCCACTGTGAAACGGTAGTAGGAGATGTCGCGACCACTCACTAGACTGACGACTCTTAGGAAGTCGATAATGATAACAACTAGCGAGGGGTCGTTTGTCAGGAGACTCCCCATTTACCGTTACGGCTTAAACACTTCTATACAAGCTGAGGGTTCTTACGCATTTCGTTGTGACGTACAGAAATTGTTCAGTGGTCAAAGTGTCCATGTCGACGTGGGTAACGTTTTTCTGAAAAGTGTTCTACCTTTGTGACGTCGCTGTAACGGTCCTACTCGTGCTGTTACTCCACTTCTACTTCATGAAGACGCCCGAAACACTAGACTCAAAATTTCACCTTCTACGTAAAAACTGAGTAATATTCCTCGTGGTGTCATGTCTGATACATAAACACAGTCTTTTTTCCCTTGGAAGGTAATTTTGCCTCTCACTAAAAGGTCATTATCTCTGCCCATTAGACGACTGGACGCCGACGGCGCTCTCGATGGAGACGTTTCAGTTGTCCGCCCTCCTGGTGCCGGCGACAGACGTCTGGGACGACCCGGTCCCGGCGGACACCAAGGCGACACCGCAAACGAGTCGGTGTTGAGTCTCGGAGTCACTGGACGTGTGCGTGCACGCGGTCCGCGTGCGCCTGGACCTCCGGGGCGGCTCCCCGGAGTAGTTCACGCCGTGCACGTGGTTCCGGAAGGTCCTGGGGCTCTCGCGCGTCGTCGTGAAGGTGTCCTTCGTGACGAGCGGCGCCCCCGGCCACCCCCGGGCGGAAAGCCGTCTCGGGTTCTCGGGTGGTGGGCGGGCCCGTCTCTCTTTCGGGTCTGTCTGGCGTCCGCCCGACGTCTGACGTCTTGGCCTCTCTCGGTGCCTCTGCCTCGAGTCGCCGGTCTCGCGTCCATGCCGTCCATTGGTCGGGACTGCGGACCGCAGGGTGCACGACCACTAACTATCCGCGCGCGGTCCCTCGTCGGGTGGGCCCAGCCCACTCTACCCCATTAGTAAAGACGTCGCCCATGTCTCTAGGCACAAGGGCTACGAAGGACGTTGACGGGAGAGTTGGACCCCCCTGTTTCTTATGGACAATTTGATTATCCATAAAGTCTATTGCAAAATAAAAGAAAAGGTTTTCTGAACCCTTAAAACTTTCTATTCTTTTTACCTACCAGAAAGACTTTCAGTCTAAACTTTCATGTGACGTACAATGATAGTAAATCTGATTTTAAGTCATTTTCCTATTCAGTCACTAAAGAAAAACAAAGACAAAACCGGAATAAGAGACTCTTTAGAATTTCTAGTGGACTCTTAAATAAAAGGAATAAGGAAAAACCTTCTTTTCGAAAATGAATCTCAATTTTATCGTTAATCTTTAATCAACAATTCACCTTTGTTCTTTGGTCCGTCTTATGACTCCACACCTAATGGGATCTGAAAGGAAGATACTATTTTAACTTCTTGAGATGTTCTCACGTCACAAAAATAAAACAAATCTTCATACTAACAAAGGAAAACTCATATTGAAATTAATATATAAGAAAATTTATTTTTAACTGACATTTAATACGTCACATCTCACCTTTTTACTCCTATACATTTTCAAAGCCGATCATTTCATAACAATTCTTGATGACTTAAAAATCTGAACGAAACATTGTGTCCATCGAGAACAGTAGTGGTAATCCGCAAACAAAATACAACTAATTTACTACAAGAGGTCGGGGTAAGTTGAGAAGATTGTCACTTTGGCACCGGTATGACGAAATACAAGACAAGACAAGAAAAACCCCTTAAACACAACCAGATACAAACTGTCCTCCAGTAACAGCATAGATTTGGATTTAATGACTCATAAAATTCTTCTCTCTATTCTTTTATATACCAAATCTTTACTCTTTCTTACCGTCCGAGAAAGACTCCGTCAGAAATAATCCACCTCATCTTCGACAGACAAAATTTTTCTCAAATTTGTAAGTCCCAAAAGTAACGACGGTGACCTTCGACATTCCGGGACAGTTTCGTCTCTCCACACTGTCCTCCCTTCTCCTCCCTCTTGTTCTCAACCTCTCCCAGTCCCGCCTCTCCGGGACCCTCTCGCCTCTACTCAGAGACCTCCCTCCGCGGATCCTCGTCGCACACCCGACAGAGCACAGACGTGAGGTCCCGCTTCGTATCTCGGTCTCCGCACGGCTACCTAGTCAGGTCCAATCCTTTTCTTGTCTGAGGACCATCGTTCTTTCAAGAATCGTTCATTGGAGATTTCAAATAAAACTACTTACCAAGCTCAAAATCAACAATGAATCGGAATTTCGGACCAGAAAATCTAGAAGGTCATGTGATTAATTTTTTTTTTTTTAAGGGAAATATTTACTGAAAATTTCTTTCGGTCCTAGTCACCGTGTATAAACATCTTTCCTGTCAGTAAAGACTTTATAAGTTTTATAAAAATAGATTTATATGACACAGTAAACCTAAAGTGTTGTACGGAATCCATCTTCATTTTTTTGTACGTTCTAATTACAATTCAACTGTTCAATTTTTCAAAAATCGATTAAGAAGAGTTTAAGGACAGTTACAAAGAAAAAAGAGTCTACTTCTCGAACAACTCGAGGGTCTGAACCTAATGGACGCTTGATACTGAGTGTATCAGAAACAACTGAAGCTATTGACCAGGTTGAAAAAACCAGTGGATGGTCCCGTAGAATTGGTTCCTTGTAAATAAACCCCGAAAGTTCCATACCGTTATTCTTTTTGTAAACTCCGTTGCAGAGGGTGAGGGATGTGTGTGGAATCTTATACAAAACGAAATTTTCCTGAGAAGAACTTGGAAAGACTTATCCTCTATCTTTGTTTTAACTTTAAAACAGTGGAACGTAATATCAATGTCATGATCTTATAAAAAGAGGAACGCAAAGAGACACTATCCACAATTGGAGAAAAACCACCTGGGTGTCAAATATTTAGACATCGATGTCTAACTTTCTCGGAAAAATAAGTTATGGATGTCACACGGTCCATGACACCCAAAAAAAAAAAAAAATTTCTTTTTATCAGTGAGTCAGCAAAAACTAAGAAACACTGGACTACCTGATATTGGTCGGTCCGAGGAGACAGACACCTTAAGAGGTTCATTCTTATGACCTCACCCATCGGTAAAGGGAGAGGTCCCCTAAAACGACTGGGTCCCTAACTTGGACCCAGAGGACGTCACGTCCGCTTAAGAAATGGCGGACTTTGGTGGTCCCCTCGGGTACGAATCACTAATAATATTAAAAGAGGGAAATTTACATTCCATAATCCGACTCTCCAAAAAAAAAAAAACGGTTCATATTTTTATTTTATTATCTCAATCGAAAACTTGAACCTGGAACATCGATGTCTTAATGACAAAAGATGTATTGACGGAGAAGTCAAAAAGGAATGACAAATATTTACACGTAGAAACATATTTAGAGGGTAAGTCCATGATTGGTCCGAGTCGAAGTCTCTACTGTACTCTAGCCCATGTAAGTCCAACCAAACCGGTATGTAATTTAGAGAAATATTCGGTAACTGGTTTGGACCCTCTCTCTGAAGAGAAACTAATTGACTTTAAATCATGTCACTCGGAGAACGCATATCCGTATGGGTCATCTATTGACTTCAAAGTTAAGGTCTGGTGACGTTCAGTGTGCTTAAAAAAGCAAAGAGATACGTACATTTTCAGTACAAGTGTGATATGAAATCAGATAATTCAGCCGTTCTTGTAATACAGAATTTTATACAGAATTAACTTTCTGTAGAGTAACGATATTTTACGATTGATAATGGAATCGGAAGTCACTCAGTATTAGAAAGTCGACCGACCCCACCATAGAACGGAGGTACAACTACCGACAACTGACTAGACCCACCACCAACGACTTCCAACCCTGCTGATACCGTTAAAGAATTTTACTCTGTCGTCAGTTCAAACGACGTAACTGACTGAGAAGGAAAGTACTTACTAAAGAAACATCAGACGTCGTGACACACTATCGCAAAATGGGTGTCATCTTGAAGAAAGTTTTGACCTTAGCTAGGAGAGTTTGGGACGACGACAAAATAGTTGATTCAAATACATTATAAAGTTTAGGAATGAACAGTAAAGTTGTCAGTAGTGTCGTAGAAGTGATCCCATCTAAGGAAGAGTTCTTTGGTGAAAGGAACGAGTAGCAGGTAATGTCCAAATAGAACTCTAACGTCGTCAAGTCAGTGTAGAAGTACGAGGTGAGGATTAAGACCAAGAGAACGAGAAAGGTGTTGTAGACGTCAAGGCAAAAGATGACTCAAGAACTTGGGGAGTTTCAGTAGGTACTTTCAACCTTAGTTGAAGAAGGTTTGAGGACAACGACAACCATAAAACCGGAGAAGTGTAGAAGGGTTAGTACTCCAAAAAAAAAAAATTGAAATTTTAAAATTAAAACAAAACCACATATCGGTTAATTGTTACAACACCATCAAAGTCCACTTGTCGTTTCGCTGAGTCTGCATGCATATGTACATAGGTAAGAGGGGGCTCTGGAGGAGGGAAGGACCGACCGTGTGTGTTGTAACTCGTCACAAGGCACACGATATATTATCAAGGACAAGTAATAGGTAAAATTTATCGTCAAACATGTACCGGAAGGGTTTCAGGGATTGATAGGGAAAGGGCACCGTTGGTATTCAAGTAAAAGATTGAGATTCTCAGAGAAAGACAAAACATTCATTTAAGGAAACATAGTCAAGAAAAATCTGAGGTGTACATTCCCTACAGTATGTTATAAAGAGGAAGAGACAGACTGTCTGAAGAGAGTCATACTGTAAGGAATCCAGGTAGGTACAACGACGTTTACCGTAATAAAGTGAGAGAAATTACCGACTCACTATATGGTAACATATATACATGGTGAAGAACAAATAGGCAAGGAGACAACTAACTCCAAATTCAACGAAAGTACAGAGCCGATAACATTTGTCACGACGTCACTCACTTCCTGCCCACGCACAGAGGAAAGCCTAGTGTAAAAAGAGGTCGACATACGGGTACTCACCTTAACGCCCCAGTATACCATCGAGACAAGTCACAAAAGTCCTTGGAGGTATGGTAAGAGGTAGGACCGACATGGTTAAATGTAACGTCGGTTCTCATATTGTCCCAAGGGAAAAGTGGTGTGAGAAAGGTCGTCAACAACGAACACCAAAAAAACTTCTATTGACAAGACTGATCACACTCTCCTATGGAGTAACATCAAAAGCAAACGCAAAGAGATTATTTATGAATCTCTACGACTTGCAGACAAGTATCCACATAGACATACAGGAGTAACCTCTTTACATACAAGGTCAGAGACGGGTAAAAAACTCACCCAATAAACAAAACTACGACAATTCACAGTATTTTACATTTAAAACCTCTGATTAGGGATAGTCAGTGTAGTAAACGTTTATAAAAGAGGGTAAAAGACCCAACAGAAAGTAAAATAAATAACAAAGGAAACGACACGTTTTCACAAATTCATCCAGGGTAAACAAATAAAAACAAAAATAAAGTAATAAGACCCTCTACATAGTTTTTTCTACGACGACATTAAATACAATCTCGTACAAGACGGACACAAAAGGAGATTCTCAAATATATCAGAACAGAGTGTAATTCCCGAAATTAGGTAAAACTCGAATAAAAACGTATACCTTAATTCCTTATTCGATTAAATTAAAAAAATGTACAACGATAGAAGAAAAGGCTCGTGGTAAACAACTTCTCTGACAGAAAGGTGGTAACACATTTGAACGGATGAAACAGTACCTAATCGACCGGAATTGACAAACCCGGATAAAGACCCAAAAAACAGGACAAGGCAACTAGATATAAAGATATAACTACGGTGATGGTATGACGAAACTAGTGACATTGACGTAACAACAAGTCAACGAGTCAGTACAGGTTGAGAAACGTTGGGGTCCCTGACGTCGCGTGGTCCAAAAGGACAGGAAGTCATAGAGAGTCTCAAACGAGTTTGAGTACAGGTAACTCAACCACTACCGTGAGTTGGTAGAGCAGGAGACAGTAGGGGAAGAGGTGGTTAGAAAGGGTCGTAGTCCCAGAAAAGGTTAGTCAACTACGAAGTATAGTCTACGGGTTTCATAACCTCGAAGTCGAAGTCGTAGTCAGAAAGGTTACTTATAAATCCCAACTAAAGGAAATCCTACCTGACCAAGTTAGAGGAGTGACAGATTCCCTGAGATCTCTTAGAAGAGGTTGTGTTGTAATTTTTCGTAGTTATGAAACCGTGAACCGGAAGAAACACCGGGTCGAGAGTGTAGGTATGTACTGATGACCTTGTTTGGTATCGAAACTGATCTGCCTGGAAACGGTCGTCTCACTACAGTGACAAAAAATTATACGACAGATCCAGACAGTATCGAAAAGAAGGTTCCTCGTTCACAGAAAATTAAAGTACCGACGTCAGTGGTAAATGTCACTAAAACCTCGAATTCTTTTTTATAGACAGTATCAAAGGTAAAAATGAGGTAGACAAACGGTACTTCACTATCCTGACCTACGACACTAGAATCAAAAGACATACGACCCAAAATTCGGTCGAAAAAAGTGAGAGGAGAGTGACAGTAGTTCTCAGAGAGATCAAGAAAAAGTGAAAAACGGTAATCCCACCATAGTAGACGTATGGACTCCAACAACTATAAAGAGGGACACTAGAACTAAGGCAGAATACTAAGTAGGTCGGACCGTAATACGTACTACATGAGACGTATAATATAGATGATGATACCCGTTCTTAGGGAATCTTTTTTACTTCATCGGTAGTATCAGTTGTCTTCTCAGGTTTTACCTCATGACCTACGTCAGAGTTGTTGCTGTCTTACTAGAGACAAGTGAAGGTTCCGTTTGGTAAGTCATAGTGCCATTAGGTTCAGATACGGGGCTGGTCATTACGACTTCTTTGACTTCAACTTACCGAGATACTTCTGGATGTTCCGTAAGATCTTGATTGTGGGGTTTTTGTACAGGAAAAGTAATATCCCCTGACCTTACGTTTTTGTCTTTCAGTTCTTTGTGGAACTCATTGTCCGTTTACTCCGGAAGCTCATGTCTTACTTCGTCCCGTTTCCAATTATCTCAAAACGGTTCTCTTATGTGAACAGTATCCTTTATGGGAAAGGGTTGTTGTGTTCTCTTCTGAGATGTGTACCTGTAGTGGTCTACCGGTTGTGACTTTAGTCTATCTAATATAAGAAACGTCGGTTTCTACCTCTTCGAGATATGCCAGTCGTTTTTGTTCTGGGCCTCGAGTGACACCGATTCTAGTATTTGAGGAATAACGGTTTAAGTCTGGATTTAACTTCTTTCATCCCTTTTGGTAATCTATTAAGTCCATACTGGATTTAGTTTAGGGAATGTCAATATGTCACCTTCACTGTTTATCTAAGTTCCCTAATCTATACTATCCGTCTTACGGACTTCTTGATACCTACCTCCAAACACTGTAACATGTCCTCCGTCCCTAGATCTAGTAGGGGTTTCTTTTCTTTACGTTTTTCCGTTTTCCCAACAGCCTCCTCCGGAATGTTTATCGACACTTATCTTCTCTTCGTTTTTCGTTTCCTCTTTTCCTTTCGATATGGGTAAACTTACGTGTCAAAAGGTTTCTTATCGTTCCCCTCTATTTCGGAAAGAGTCACTAGGTACGTCTCTTTATCTCCTTTTGTTATCTTACCCGGTCAGCTCTCTACCGAAGTTCTTTTAATCTCTATGGTTCCCTTGTAAAGTACGTTTCTACTCGAGTTATTTCCTGTTTTTACCATACCTGGATTGTCTTCGTCTTCTATAATTTTTCTCCACCGTTCTTATGTGTCTTGATATGTTTTTTCTAGAAGTAGTGGGTCTATTAGTGCTACCACACTAGTGAGTGGATCTCGGTCTGTAGGACCTTACACTTCAGTTCACCCGGAATCCTTCGTAGTGACGTTTGTTTCGATCACCTCCACTACCTTAAGGTCAACTCGATAAAGTCTAGGATTTCCTACTACGATAATTTCACGACGTGAGTTATACGGACTTTAAACCTTTTGAGTCGTCACCGGTGTCCTGACCTTTTCCAGTCAAAAGTAAGGTTAGGGTTTTTTTCCGTTACGATTTCTTATAAGTCTGATGGCGTGTTAACGTGAGTAGAGTGTGTGATCATTTCATTACGAGCTTTAAGAGGTTCGGTCCGAAGTCGTCATACACTTGGTACTTCAAGGTCTACAAGTTCGATCAAAATCTTTCCGTCTCCTTGGTCTCTAGTTTAACGGTTGTAGGTGACCTAGTACCTTTTTCGTTCTCTCAAGGTCCTTTTGTAGACAAAGACGAAATAACTGATACGGTTTCGGAAACTGACACACCTAGTGTTGTTTGACCTTTTAAGACTTTCTCTACCCTTATGGTCTGGTAGACTGGACGGAGAACTCTTTGGACATACGTCCAGTCCTTCGTTGTCAATCTTGACCTGTACCTTGTTGTCTGACCAAGGTTTATCCTCTTCCGCATGCAGTTCCGACATATAACAGTGGGACGAATAAATTGAATATACGTCTCATGTAGCACTCTTTGCGACCCGACCCACTTCGTGTTCGACCTTAGTTTTAACGACCCTTTTTATAGTTATTGGAATCTATACGTCTACTGTGGTGGGTATACCGTCTTTCATTTCTTCTTGATTTTTCGGTGAACTACTTTCACTTTCTCCTCTCACTTTTCAACCGAATTTCAAGTCGCAAGTCTTTTGATTCTAGTACCGTAGGCCAGGATAGTGAAGTACCGTCTATCTACCCCTTTTTCACCTTCGTCACTGACTGAGATCAAAACCCCCGAGGTTTTAGTGACGTCTACCACTAACGTCGGTACTTCAATTTTCTACGAAGGAAGAACTTTCAATACTGGTTGGATCTATCGTATAATTTTTCGTCTCTGTAATGAAACAGTCGTTTTCAGATAGATCGGTTCCGACTCCAAAAAGGTCACCAGTACATACTTACACTCACAACCTGACATTTCTTCCGACTCACGACTTCTTAACTACGAAAACTTGACACCACGACCTCTACTCGGAACTCTCAGGGAACCTGAAGTTCTTCTAGGTTGGTCAGGTAGGATTTCCTCTAGTCAGGACTTACAAGTAACCTTCCTGACTACAACTTCGACTTTGAGGTTATGAAACCGGTGGAGTACGCTTGTCGACTGAGTAACCTTTTCTGGGATTACGACCCTTTCTAACTTCCGTCTTTCTCTTCCCTACTGTCTCCTACTTTACCAACCTACCGTAGTGGTTGAGTTACCTGTACTCAAACCCAATTGAGACCCTCAACCACTACCTGTCCCTCCGGACCGCAGGACGTCAGATTACCCAACGTTTCTCAGACTGCGTTGACTCGAGACGTATATTCTATTTATTCGTCTCACTGTTATATGTCTGAATAGTATGAGGAAAGGGTTAAAACTTGGTCAGAAAACAGGGTACAGGTCAAGATTGACAACGAAGAACTGGACGGAATGTCCAAAGAGTCCTCCATCCATTCCACAAGACCATGAGGGCAGAGAACTTCTTGAAAAGTCAAAGAACAGTAGGCATGTCAGTATTCGAAATCGCATCAGTTACTTCGTCTTCATCTACAAAAAGACCTTAAGAGAACGAAGTAGACACTAGGTCACCTATAAACGTTAAACGAGAGACCAAAGAGACGGAAAAAATATAGGTCAAACATGTAGACCTTCAAGAGTCAATTACATGACGACTTCGGAACGAACTTCCTAAAACTCGTAATATAACGGGAGTACACTTTACTCGCTTCAACACACCACCAAACTTGTAAGAAACGGTAACGGGAAGAAACCCTAACCTTACTTTTGACTGGAAAAGGTTAAGACACCGGTGACGACTCAAAAGATTTAAACGACCGCATAACCCATCTCACGAAATTGTCGTAGTAGAAAATCATAAACTTTATCGAGTCGACCTTAAGACAGTGAAGTTGATCGAAACAAGTATCAATTACGAAGAATTCCGGATAAACTGAAGTGTGAAGTGCTACAGACCGAGATACATTCACTGGTGTGGTAGTACCAATAGATTCAGGAATTCTGAAAAAAACGGGTCAAGACATAAAAACGGTGGAGAAGAATTAGAGAAGACGAAGACAAACAAAGAACGACAAAGACAGGAGATAACTCGGGTAGAAACGTACTTTACAAGGGGACGATAGAGATTAAAAGAACTTTTCTAGAGATCAGAAAGGGGAACATAACAAAAGAAGATAAAGAAACGTAACAAGGGAATTCTTGTGAGAGAATAGGAGGAAAGATCAGAAACCGTCAGACGTAAGTCAACCTACAAAGAAAGGGAAAGAGGAAACGGAAAACGAACAGAAGAAAAGAGTCGTAAACATGCCGGAACAGTCTATTGGTAAAATGGGAGAACGTAAAGAAAAAGAAACCCTACCAAAACCATGGTACAATTCTTAGAAAACATGGTACAATACTTGGAGGTAGATATCAAGAAGTCTGTGAGAAGATATTCCAGATTAAAGAACTTAGATAAAAAGTCAAGGTGGTATATTAGTATTCTTTAAAGTAAATCCAATATGGACTTACCTGATTAAAAGAATGAAAGAAGTTAAATTGGGACTTAAAACGTTATTCCTCGAGTACTAGATTCGTCATCAGTCGAGGAGCAGAACAAAAACGACGGACAAATCTCGAAAAGGTAGAAACCGTCGTTTCTTATATTAGTCAGATTAAAGACATAACTGGTAGACCACTACAGATACACATCTTAGTAGAGACTATAACAACCTTCTCCCGTAAACGATACTGGTCACACAAGAGAACCGTTGTAAGACAATCAAAAACGGAACGAAGGTTCGGTTTGAACGGACAATAAGGTCCATAGGGAACTGAAGGATGAAGACGTAAGGTTAGGGGACACTATTTTTTCTATAGAAAAAAACCACAATCTAGATCTTCCAGAACATCAAGAAGTATCTTAACAAACTGAAGTCAAAGAAGTCGCAATCAGTAACCTAATGACACAATGAACCTAATGATTTTACAACTTACCAAACGGAACCTTTACTTGGTTCTCTAGTAACACAACAAAAATTCTGACATGGGTCATGAAGTAAAACTTAAGCAAATAAATGATACTCCCGATGAGGTAAAGAAGATTCCCTAAGAACGGGTGTCATCATCTATATTACCAGTAAACTGAATTTAAACAGGTAAGGGTAGGTAAAATCATGTAACTAGAGATTTTACAATTATCAGTGAGAATGAACTGGTGCAGGTCAAATGGACCTAAGTAACTGAATTGTAAGGTCCAAGGATAAGTTATAACAAGAAATATCGTAACCCGAAATGAAAGTGGTAGTATGTGTAGGAGTTGACCCACAGTAAAGGCGAAACCGAGTCGGGAAGTAAGACAGAACTCGATAAAGAGACAAGAAGGGGTCATCGCATAACCTGTGGATAGTTGGACGTACCACATAGAAGGTCACAGTTTAGAAAAATGGAAAAGTATGAAAAGGATCCCAAGAGATCCGTTCTTATGACTTAACGAAACGATAACATTTCAGTCCCGCGGACTAAGGAGGTCGAGGTAAAAAGAAAAAGTCCTAACTAAACTGATAAGTCTCAGAAAACAGAGAGGTATGTGTAAAACTCTAAAAGACAAGATCAAGACACTTTTTACAGTAACTATCCCTAACGTAACTTAGACATCCAACGAAACCGAGCATATCAGTAAAAACTCAATCATGACTAAGAAGGTTAGACGTTCGTACCATATAGATAGAAAGGCAAACAAATACACAAGAAACTAAAGAAAGTAGTCGTAGAATTATCAAAAATCTCATGTACAGAAAACAAAGGAACCCATCCAAATAAGGATCCAACAAAAAAAAAAAAGGAAACTACAATACCATTTACCTTAACGATATAAATCATAGTCCAGTAGACGTTTGTCACTGTCAAATTGAAGAAAAGGTTAAATCTCAGGAAAACGAAGAAAAAGAGTGACTAACGATATCGACTCTGAAGGTTTTGACACAACTTATTTTCACCGTTCTCACCCGTAGTAACAGAACAAGGACTAGAATCTCACTTACAAAAGTCGAAAAGTGGTAACTCATACTACAATCGACATGTAAACAGTACATACCGGAAATAATACAATTCCTCGGACCGTCCGACGTCAGGTATCCCAACGTTTCTCAACCTGTGGTAACCCGTCAATGTGATGACACAAGACACATGGGAGAAACGGGGGACAGACCTCTCAAAAAGGAGTAAGTACTCACTACTTGACACAGTTTTCGAAAAGTCAGACAACTCTACTAGCATACCAAAAATAAGAAGTCAAACGACTACACCACACAGTGTACCTAACTAACCACCTACGGAACGTAGGGACCCTACTTAGGGTGAACTAGTAGTAATACTAGAAAAATTATATGACAACCTAACCATCATAAAACAACTCTTAAAAACGTAGACACAAGTAGTCACCGAAACAATAACAAATCGGTGATTTAGCACAGACTGAGAACGTAGGCGTACCTACGTTCTACGGACGGTCCGTAGCGACAGGTATCCTAAGAGGTCCGTACTTATGACCTTATTCACCGATAAAGCAAGACGTCCCCTAGAAGGGCTGGGTCTTTAACTTGAACTTAAAGGACGTAAACGTCCGTCTAAGAAATGGTGACTCGGTGATCCTTTCGTGATCCTTTAGTAGTCACCATGACCGGACATTAAGACATTAAAAGAACACCATAGAAACAGACGAAAACCATAGTCCCACTACCACCGGAGTATTTTACTCAAAACTTCAAAAGGAAGGAGAGGTCAAAAAACTTTGTTTAAAGTCTTCCTATCCACAATTGAGAAGAGATTTACTATTTTAAACGGACCCTTCGACAGTCCAGGACCTCAAAACAAATAACCCTCCAAAAATTAGTACCAAAGTTAAAGTCACGAACACTAACCGAACGAGTATAAAAGATAAAGAAGGACCAAGTCAGATCGCTCTGACATGGAAAGATTCTTAAACAGGTAAAGATGGTCCGACAGGTAAAATAACCGTACGTCAAGAAGTATCATCAGAGAATGCTGGGAACTGTAAAGACACCTCAGTCAACATTTAAAAGGAAAAGGTCCAAACTAAAATAACTCAACTCAGGAGAAAGAAAAAAAGAACTACTCAGATCGATTTCCCCAAAGTTAAAAATAGAAAAGTTTCTGGATCGAAAATCTAAGTAACTAGAAACGCTAACAAAATAAACAAAGATAAAGTAAATAAAAACGAGTCTATAAATACTAAAGGAAGGAAAACATTCCGAATCCAAAAGAAACAAAAAGAGAAATCCAAAAGAAAAAGATCAACAAAATCTCCATTCCAATTCAACAGATAAACTCTGAAAAGAACAAAGAACTCCATTTCTAACATAACGATATTCGAAGGGAGAATCTTGATTGACGAAAACGACGTAGAGTATCCAAAACCTGGTAACACGAAAACAAAAGTAAACAAAGATCCATAAAATTAAAGGAGAAACTAAAGAAATCACTAGGTTACCAACAAATTATCGTATAGTGAATTGACGGTGTACAAATACAAAGAATCTCAAAAAAAGAATATCAAAATAAAGAGTATCACAACACTAGTATTTTCTACGAACTATGTTAAAGTTAAAAGGTTTTAAATGGTTCCCAGTGGAATACCGGGTCGTACACCAGTCAGGACCTCTTACAAGACACATACGAACTATTCTTACACGTCAGACAACCTTATAAGATATTTATAGTTAATTCAGGTTGAACAGATTTCACAGTAAATTCCGGAGATAAAGGAGTAATTAAAAGACAGGTCTACCAGAGAGGTAACTACTTTCATCTCATAATTCAGGGGGTGATTATGACACAAGGACAGCTAAAAAGGGAAATACAAGTAATTATAAACGGAGAACGTAACTCCACAAGGACACAACCCACATATATATAAATATTAACAACATAGAAGAAGAACCTAACTTAGGAACTAGTAATACATCACAGGAAGAGACAGACAATATTACCAGAAACATTCAAATAAAACAGACTATGCTCATTACGACGAGGTAGAAAGAATAGTAAAGGTAAACACACTTTATGGAAGAGGATAGGAGAATGAAAGTCAGACATTCACAGGGATCTAGACTCCACCCAGAGAACATCTATTGTACACATACTCGGAACAAAAACTTCGGTGGGTCGGCAGAATACAGAAAACGAACCACGTAAATTTAAAATCCATTAATTACTATACATACTAGGATAATGGTAAGAACCAACAACGACGAAGGGAAAGTAGTGAACCTGATATAGTACGGTAAGGGAAGACCGAACATCTCAAAGACAACTTTTTAGTCGACCATTGGAACACCCTAAAGGGAAAGTACGAGAAAAAGGAAAAAGGGAACAACGAAAATTATAAAATAGAAACAGAAATTAAAAACAGTCAAACTAATGACAGACAAAGTCACACAAAGAGGAATCATATAGGACGGACCATGAGACGTGGAGGACCTGTACCAACTGACAAAGGAAAGAGTACAACCCTTTCAACGGTCGACAATAGAAAAGTTTATAAAGGAACCCAGGAAAGACAGAAAGAGAGAGAGAGAGGAAGACCCTGGGGATAATACTCTTATAACCACACCAATTACAACAGGGTCTCCGGAGAATCAGACAGAAGTAAAGAAAAGTAAGAAAAAAGATATAAGATAAAACGTCGTACTAAAGACGGTAAGATAGAAGGTCTAGTGAATAGGTAAGAAGACGGTGTCAATAAGACGATAACTAAGGAAGATCACTCCTCTACCAACCTACCGCAATGGTTGAGTTACCTAACCTTAAACTCGTTCGAGGTCCTCAACAACTACCTGTCCCTTCGGACCACACGACGTCAGGTACCCCAACGTTTCTCAACCTGTGTTGACTCACTGACTTGACTTGGCTCACATAACAAGTAAAGACAATCAAGAAATTAAGAAGATCCAGAAACCATTTGTAAATAACGCAGAAGGGGTAAGAAAAAGGTCCTAGGATCTAGTAGAAACGATAATAATAAGACTTAAGAAAAAGACCTTCCAACGGACAGAGGTCAAGTAAATCAACAAAAACCCCCTAAATAGAACGAGGAAGTAGACCATATATTAGGACAAAGAAAAGTAAACCAATCGAAAGACACTAACGCCAAAAGAAGAACCCCTGACGTCCTAACATCAAGAACAAAGAAGACAGACGGGACACCACTTACTCCTATTCTCCAAACACGTCCGAAGAACTACCTTCCCTGACCGACACCCCTTTTGACCCAGAACGAGACTACCCGTCCCGGTATGAGTCCTTTTGAAATTAGGTTAACAGACGACTACCCACCCCGACGCGAGGGAGGGATAATCAACAAACTGGACTCAGTGGGTCAGGATCTCAGATATCCAAGATACCATCCCGATTAGTGTCGGAGATTCTCTTGAATGTGGTTCTACGCAGATGGTCCTGGGGAAAGGGGTACCGTCCGGTGAGGGTTGGGAACGGAAGACATCCTCTAGGACTTTGTGAGTTCCGTCCAGACTGAGTTAAAGGACACCCCAATGACGAGGAAGGGGACCCAGGACCACCTGTGTGCCAAAACAAAAACGGGAGGTTCTTGTCTCAGAGACAAAGAGAGTCAGGACACCTTAAAGATATTAGTTTAGAGTGACCGAAAGTTTCAGTCTCAGGGACCCCTAATGGACAGACGAACGGACTAGGGGTCGACTTTTCGCACTACACCCCGGAGTCAAGTCAACTCAACGAGGTAGCACAAGTTGAGAAAAACTGGCGTACCGGACGTCGTGTGGTCCGAAGGGACAGGTCGTTGTTGAGGACCTCGAACGAGTTTGAGTGTAGGTAGATCAGTCACTACGGTAGGTGGGTAGAGTAGGAGACAGAAGTCTCGTGAAATTGTCGTACTGTAAGTCACATTGTGAAGTCTACGGTAGGTTGGTAAGAGGAGAGTGGAAGTCAAAAACGGTCCTAGTCCCAGAAAAGGTCACTCAGTCGAGAAGCGTAATCCATCGGTTTCATGACCTCAAAGTCGAAGTCGTAGTCAGGAAGGTTACTTATAAGTCCTGACTAAAGGAAAAAGTTGACTGACCAAACTAGAGGAATATCAGGTTCCCTGAGAGTTCTCAGAAAAGGTCGTGGTTTCAAGTTTTCGTAGTCAAGAAGTCACGAGTCGAAAGGAATACCAACTTGAGAGTGTAGGTCTGAACTGATGACCTTTTTGGTATCGAGACTGATCTGTCTGGACACAGTCGTTTTATTACAGAGACGAAAAGTGATACGACGGATCCCACGAGTATCGAAAAGAAGGTTCCTCGTTCTCAGAAAATTAAAGTACCGACGTCAGTGGTAGACGTCACTAAAATCTCGGGTTCTTTTATTTCAAAGAGTGACAAAGGTAATAAAGGGATAGACAGACGGTACTTCACTACCCTGGTCTATGGTACTAGAATCAAAAAACTTACAACTCAAAATTCGGTCGAAAAAGTGAGATTAGTTCTCCGAGAAATCAAGAAGCGAAAGACGGTACTCCCACTACAGTAGACGTATAGACTCCAATAACTATAAAGAGGACTATTAGAAATAAGGTCGAACAGTAGTCAAACGTACTATGTGAGACGTATACAATTTATTCGTCCCACTGTTATATGTCGGAACTACATGAGGAAAGGGCTAAACCTTGGTCAGGCAACAAGGTACAGGTCGAGAATTGACAACGAAGAAATGGACGTATGTCTAAAGAGTTCTCCGTCCAGTCCACCAGACCATAAGGGTCGAGAACTTCTTAAAAGGTGTCACACAACACTAGGTGTGTCAGTTTCCGAAACCGTATCAGTTATTTCGTCTTTGTCTACAAAAAGACCTTGAGAGAACCGAAAAGTCACTAGGTCGCCTACAACCGTCAAACTAGCGACCAAGGATATGGAAAAGATTTAGGTCGAACTTGTAGACCTTCAAGTGCCAAGTACATGACAATTTCGGACCGAACCTCTTAAAACTCGTACACTCTTCTCACGTTAACACACCATCAGACTTGTAAGAAATCGTAACGGAAAGAAACCCTAACCTTATTTTTGACTGGAATAGATCAGGACACCGGTGACGACTTAAAAGGTTCAAACGACCGTATAACTCACGTCGTGAAAGTGTCGTAGTAGAAAATCCTAAACTTTATCGAGTTGACCTAAAGGTAGTGGAGGTGATCAAAACAAGCATCACTACGAAGGATTCCGGGTGAACTGAAGTGTAAGGTCCTACAGACCGAGATCCACTCACTAGTGTGGTAACACTAATAGACCCAGTACCTCTAGAAAAAACATATCAAGAAGACACATAAGAACGATGGAGAAGAATTATAGCAGACGAAGACAATCCAGGTATGGCAAAGACAGGAAATAACTCGAGTAGAAACGTACTTTACAAGGGAACCAAAGAGACTAAAAGAACTTCTGTAGAGGGTTGAACGGGTAAGATAACAAAAGGAGATAAAGAAACGTACCTAGTGACTCCTTCCGACAGAATAGAGAGGATCGATAAGAAACCTTGAGACACAAGTTTACCAATATCGAAAGGAAAAGAGGAAACGAAAAACGAAGAGAAGAAAAGTGTCGATAAACATTCCGGAGGAGGTTGTTGGGAAAACGGAAAAACGTAAAGAAAAAGAACCCCTACCAGAACTAGGGACGGAGGACATGTTACAGTGCTTGGTGGTAGGTATCAAGAAGTCCGTGAGACTGACAGTATAGATTAGGGGACTTAGATAAACAGTGAAGATGACATATTAGTATTCCCTAAACTAAATCCAGTATGGACTTACCAGATTACCAAAGGGGATGAAAGAAGGTAAATTCAGACTTAAACCGTTATTCCACAAGTACTAGACTCGGTGTCAGTCGAGAGCAAGAACAAAAACGACTGGTATATCTTAAAGAGATAGACACCGACGTTTCTCATATTAGTCAGACTAAAGCCATAACTGGTAGACCACTACAGGTACACATCTCAGAAGAGAACACAACAACCCTCTCCCAAAAACGATACTGGTCACACAAGAGAACCGTTGAGAGAATCGGAAACGGGACGAAGTAAGACATGAGGGTTCCGGTTTAAACGTACAATGCGGTCCACAAAGAACTGAAGGATGAAAACATAAGGTCAGGGGATATTACTTCTCCTGTACACAAAACCCACAATCAAGATCTTACAGAATATCCAGAAGTATCTTGGCAAGTCGAAGAAGTCGTAATGACCAGCCCCGTATCTGAAATTAATGACACTATAAGTTACCAAACGGAACCTTTGTCTCTAGTAAGAAAGTAAAAACTTTAACGTAGGTTCATGACGTCAAGTCTGAGAAAGCAACTGATACTACCGATGAGGTAAAGAAGACTCCCTAAGAACGGGTGTCATCATCTATATTACCAGTAGTATACTACCAGTAGATCGATGTCCGGACGGAAATTCGGACAGATCAGAAACCTATAAAGAAAGAGTGACTCGAATTAGTAACGATCGAAGACCAAATTAAACTCTTTAACTCTGAGAAGTAAAGTGATCTTGTGAATCTCCGGTAACACCCCAATAATTAACCGGATGGAAGTTATAACACAGAGTTCCACATCCCACGGGTCTTCCCGTCTTTCCGTCATTTCCCGTTCAACCGCCTCGCTAGTCTTACATGTCTTGTAAATAATCAATTCAAACGACAGAACATACCCGTACCAAACACCACGTGGGTTCGTTAATGTCACCATTGTACTCACTAGTGGTATTGTTATATTATTACTACCTTTTCACACTTTATGGTACTTATAGTAGCTTTACACTGTCGTTCAATCGTTTACGACAACCTATTCACTGTAACTATTCGGGTCAGTTCCGTCTCAACGGTACCTGGAAGTTAAACATTAAATTTTTTTATCATAATTTCGTGTCATGTCACTTTATACCACGTAAACGGTGTAAACTATCCTTTGGCATATGTTTCTTCTCCTAATCCTAAATTCTATCTTTGGGTGACTGGACCTATTCCGAAAGTCATTCAGGTCGAAAGGACTAACTGGTGAGAGAATTAAGTCGCTCGTCGGAATTGTATGAACATTTTTTAGGTGATTACGTACGTAGGTACGTCTCGCCGTGGTCTCTTAAAGTGCGTGTAGTGACACCAGGACGACTTGCGGAGACACTCAGAAGGCGAATGATCAGTCCAAACCTCGTCAACAGATGAAAGGACTCCAAAGTCGTCGTGGGACACGACCTTGACGGATAAGACGGAAGATGAGACCATGAAAAAAAGATCTTTGTAAAAATAGGATCATAAACAAAAAGGAATACCTCAAAAGTCAATACAGACAAGAAGACAAGACCGAAGAAAACAAACTGAGGAGCAAACACGGACAACATTTGTTGTCACAACAAATAACAAGATTTGTGCTGTCCCCCTTTGTGGTTGACCTTCGGGGGCCGGGTGACATTCCAGATGTTGATGGACTTGGCGTAGCCGACGAAGAAGGACGTAGGAGCGACGTCGTTCTCTTTTCTACGACGGCTAAAACGGTATACATACGTACACTCAGTAACGAAATAAGTCTTAGAAGACACTGAGATCCTGGGTAAACTAATTAAAAGGGTGAATTTGGCATTACTGTGACATCTAAGGAAAGATCACGACACAGAAAACATATTTTGGAACACGTAGTTCAAGATCAATTCTGGCAACCCTCGTCCTTGCACATCGTGCACAAATGACGAAGTAGGGGTCAAGATCGGTCGGGAGCCGACACGTACCATCTTGGCATTGACAAACATCTTATTTACTAGTCCGCCACAGTGAGAGACTGCGTACTCCGCGAAGGTGTAAATTGTAGAGACTTTACTCGTCCGGGACACTGTCAGTGACAACCGGGTCCACTTTAGACGTAAACGAAGACGGAGTCGATCAACGGACCTCTTTGCTGGGTGAACTCTGGGTCAAATTTAATTTAAAAGACGAATTCGAAAAGACACAGTGTGACTATTGTACTTAAATGAGACATCTGAACAACTAACGACGAATATAAAATTTGGTGTTCTATTAAAGAAAAAGGTAGATCGGTCAAAATTCCAACTCGAACGAACGAAATGACACTGAAACGAATGAAATCGGGACAATGATGACAAGGTGGAAATATACCCCCGGAGGAGAAAAAAAGAAAGAGAGAATCACCGTGTAATTTGTCAAATAGAATTTTAACTGTCGTGAAATGTAAAAATTTTATACCATAATTATATAAAATAAATACTTACTCTAGAAATATAGTATGAAATCACCCTCGTTCCCCTGTACGCTTTATGTGGAAAGATCCATCCGCAAGTAAGACTTTGTCGACATTGAACTAACCTTCGTGTCTACGACTAAACTGCACACGGTAAACAAGGTTGAATCCGACCGGCAGATCTACTTGTCGACGGGTTCGTCTAAGGAAAGTGGTAGGAGAGTCCTCTAGTTCCAAAAGACCTCGATCTCTTAGTCAAATTCTTCTGAGTCTCCGGTCGTGTATATGAGTTGGGAGTAGTGAATCTCCCTCTATACTACACACGGAACAATTTATCGTATAGACTGTGGTGGTTTCCATACGTCGACGTCGGAGCCCCGTTTGGCGGGTTTTCCTCCTCTGAAGTGACGACTCTCTTCGGTTATTTGACGACGGGTGAGAGCGGGACGCGGACGAATGATTTGACGGGGCGCGAGTACGAACAACACAAAGTAAGGAATAGACAAAAGTAAAACTCACATAATCTTCCTCCTACTTAAGCACTAAAAGACCTCGGGAAAAAGCAGATTTCCTATTTTAAATATAAGCATATAAATTACCAAACTTTATACGATAATCTCAGAACATTTCGAGTCTTAGACCTAGAAGTAAAACAAAACCTTTAAGATTTAAATAGAAGTCAAAAAGTCTTTCGTTTCACGAATATCCTCTTTGGTCTTTCGTCATTTATACCGTTATGGGGGGTGGGTTTTTTTTCCGTAAATCCTCCAACTGTCACTGTCTTGCTTCGGGACTCGCTAAAAATAATGGAACTTCCTGATCCTCGGGGACAGGACGTGAGAGAGACGGAAAGACTCTAACAAGTCACTTACCCGTACGACCACCGGTCAAATTGATTGGTTATAAATCCTTTCCCATATTAAGATCCCTGGGTCTACCAAAACAGAAACAAAAAAATTAAAGACTTCATTTACACCCATCCTCTCTTACTTTCTTATCAAAAATTTATAGGATTATTCAACGTCGGTACTTTTCTCAAATTTCTATAACTACTTACTGAAGTCACTCTTTCACTGATGAAGAACCTTACAAATGATAAACGGAAACGTAAAGGGTTCATACGGGAGGAGAAACGATTAAAGAAGTAAAGTATATACATCTCGGCGTAAAACTAACTTCTAGACAAGACTTCTTGAAACGAGACCAGTGAGTAACGTCACCTATTTAAGTTTCAATCCTTGGTAACTCGACGACCGTGTGAGCACGAGAAATTTCCTTTCAGTTGAGATAAAACGAATAAATACAGTATAACATCATGACTTACAATAGAAGGATAAGACATCAAAAACAAAAGTAAGTGAACGAAAAAGACAAACACCGAAAAAAAAAGGAAAAGAAAGAAAAATTTTTTTAAAATTAATTTTAAAAATAACCTATATCAACTAAATGTTACAACACAATCAAAAGTCCACATGTCGGTTCACTCAGTCAATACGTATATGGACATTTGGGAGAAAAATCTAAGAAAAGGGTATATCCCGTAATGACTCATAACTCATCTTAAGGGACACAACCATTGAAAAAAACTGGTGAAGAAGAAGGTAAGAAAATAGTAGGGAAGGGGCTAGGAATTTTTGTAGATACATTATAAAGTATTTTATAAATTAAAAATGGAAACGGTGGGTCCGGTTGGGGGAACAGAAGGAGGACGACGAGAACCCTCGTAACGAAACCATAACTCTCGACAATGCTAAAACGGAAAAAAAGTTGAAATAAACCTCACTTTCGACGTATATTTACCCATACAATCCCAATCTCCATTCCACATCCAATAACAATATATGACTTCAAGAAAATACTTATAAAGAATATGAGATACATAAAAATTTTAGTAAATAAGTATCAGTCACGAGCAAACTTGAATGACGAGAAACCCCCGTGTACACATGAACTAAAACTTAAAAACACTATTTGTCTCCGTCACGTCACATATTTCTTCCCGTACCCGTAAACAAGTTTACGATTCCATCGACGAAGGATCATCACACTAAAGTCCGTTTCTATAAGTTGAAAAACACTCAGAGTGAAAGTATAGATATTCAGACATTCTTAATCACTGTACATATCACAGATCTCAGGTTGAGAAACGTGGGGAGACCCGACATATCAGGTAACTTAAGAGCTCCGTTCTTATGACCTCACCCATCGGAAAGGGTAGGGTCGTCTAGAAGGGTTGGGTCCCTAGCTTGGGTCCAGAGGACGTAACGTCCGTCTAAGAAATGGTCGACTCAGTGTTCCCTTCGGGTTCTTATGACCTCACCCATCGGATAGGGAAGAGGTCGTCTAGAAGGGTTGGGTCTTCAGCTTGGTCTCAGAGGACGTAACGTCCACCTAAGAAATGGTCGACTCGATAGTCCCTTCGGCTCTTTCCACGAGTCATTTATCGTCCATAATAATTAATAATGATGGTATCTTTCCTTTGTACTAAGGGTCGGTGATATATATAAAAATCTAAAAGAGAGGTAACAAAATAAAAAAATTTAACATGATTTTATATGTACGAGAACCCGAAGGGACTACTGAGTCTACCATTTCTTGGGTGGACGTTACATCCTTTGGGTCCAAGCTAGGGACCCAACCCTTCTATTCTATGGGACCTCTTCCCTTACCAATGGGTGAGATCATAAGAACGACCTCTTAAGGTACCTGTCTCCTCGGACCCCCCGATGTCAGACACCCCAAAGTCTCAACCCGTACTGACTCGTTGATTGTGAAAGTGTGTATTCTAAATGGTACGATTGGTAAGACTTTACAGGTCAACGCACCACACAAACATACTTCAGTGAGTCAGTGCAGGCTGAGAAACACTGGGGTACCTGTGTAAGATAAAAAGTTCGTTTATCTTACTCAAAGGTAAAGGAAGAGGTGCCCTAGCAGAGTAGGGTCCCTAGCTTGGGTCTAGACGCAATTTCCGTCTAAGAACTGGTGACTTGGTGGACCCTTTGGACAACACACCACAATTGACGTAAGTGTAACAACACACCGGTGGTGGTGGTAGGTAGGGGTCTTAAGGAAAGTAGAACTGTTGACTTTGGGGTACGGGTTATTTGTCTTTGAGGGACGACAGGAAGGGAGTCGGGTACCCCTCGGTCGTAGGACAGAGGACAGATACTTACCCTGATGGGACTCACACAGGACATTCACTTTAGTACGTCGGAAAGATAAAAACACTGACCGAATAATAAAGTGACTCTTTTTGCAAAAGAGTCCAAAATGAGTACAATGTCGGACACAGTTTCCCAGGAAAAATGCCGACTCATCACGAGGCAACCTACAGACACGGGGAAAACGACAGGTAAATGGGTAGCCATCTGTGAACCACGCACAAGTACGAAATCGACAACACTCAGCACAACGACATTCGCACCCCCGTCCGTAGAGAAGATCTGGGAGGCTAGTCAAAGACACTCATATACGGGTCTTCACACTAACGATCCATTGTACCATTGAGATAAAGATTAAAAAACTCTTTGGAGGTATGACAAAACGTGTACCTGATATTATAAAATGTAAGGGTGGTTATCCAGTACTTCCGAAGTCAAAGAGATGTAGGAACGGTTGTTAACAATAAAAGACTAAAAACAAAAACTATTATTGGTAGGATTACCCATGTGTCACCATGGAGTAAACCCAGAAGTTACTCGTAGAAAAGTACACGATATCGGTTACGTAAAATTTTCATTACTTTTAATAATTTTAATTCACCGGTTTCTTCATATCGGAAATTCAATGTATAAAGTAAATCCAGACTTAAGTTTCTACGAAAATATTGAGACTTTAAAGTTTGTCACAATGTGACTTAGTATCATACAAGTCTAAGTCAAACTAAATTCTGTCAAAAAAAAAAAAGGGAAGTACCTTCTGACACTTTCCGGATCATTATTTGAAATATTGATAGTTTCTGGTCACTAAAAACACTCATTGAAATAAGGAAGTGGAAAGGATTGTTTACCGGAATTCTTATTATTATCAAAAACAATTCTTTACCATAAATTATACGTAATCTTGACTCTTCGTAGAGAGCCACGTGCTTGCAGCCGCACATGGGGCGTGTGAGAGTGTCCACGCTTTACAATGACACCCATGACAAACCCTATTTAGCCAATGAGAGACATCGTCCTACTCGGAAATTCAATTCTAATCCTAAGCTTACACAGCACCAAAGACGGGACATCTGAGTCAGAGGACACGTAGTCCCGACGTCGTCGTCGTGAAACCAACGTCAGATACATATAGGGACTCCTCTGTACATTGCTACGACTGGACAGGACTCAACTGTGGGTACCGGGGGAATACGAAGAAAATCAAGATAAAATATAACATGACTGAAAGTGAAAAATTTTCAAATGGTTCTATGTACCTACGAAAAATCTCTAGGACCAGTCCCCTCGGACCATCCGAGAAAGAAAAAAATTTGGAAAGTGTAAAATAAGTGCTTATACACAAGTAAGATTGAGTTCGGAGTATAGAGTCTCTACGTCTGTAGTGAACAGTGAAGTCACAACAAAATTTCTTCTTTTTCCCTTGATTAGAACGATGACTCCTGGATGACACACGGTCGACGGCACGATCCACAAAAAACATAAACATCACAACTTCTACAAATATTGTAAGTTTCTTGAAGAAGGTACACAATAAATTAGGAGGAACGTAGCGACACCCCACCCTATACAATCCAGCGGGGGAAAACATGTACTGCCTTGTTTCCGGGTCTTTGCAACTTTATCGACGCACCCCGGTCCGTCGGTAGTAGACGCTTCTGTCCAAAAGTGACTACGTTTCGGGGCTGGAGTACAATCTCTTAGATCACACGCAACAACCGAGAATCGCGCAGGAACTTCTTACTTCTACTCTCCGCGAGACGATGTCAGATTACTGAAGCGTCTCATAAACATCTATGGTTGACACTCACGAATCTTATCACTGTCCTTCTACGAAAAAGAAAAACATCTTCTATTTTTCTAAACTAACAGGTAAGACCAGGAAATTTTTCATTCGACTAACAAACAGTTTGTATCGGTTGAACAGTAACATTCAAGGGATCCTAGAAAACATTCATTTGATCCTTCGGGACAAAAGAAAGAAAGCTGACATCTTACGTCAGTGGTAAACACTCCCGCCGGACTCAATTTCCTTGGTACAGTCGTCGTAAAAATAAACGTGACACACTACAACGAGGACCAACAGTGCGAGAAACATTCTATTTTATTGACGATGAACAAAAATATATTCGAGAATTTCTAGACAAACACATTTCTTGAACTGTAATAGAATATCCAACCAAGTTCTCATGACTAAACGAAATACATTCTAAAAGAGAAATCTTTGTCAAACACATAAATCCACAAATATCAAGAAGTCATTAATTTGTAGAAAGAAACTTAAAATATATTTCGAACTTGAAAGGATCTTATAAAAAGAAGTCATTATGTTCCCACTTGATCTCATATCCGACAATATTAATGACTTAAATTTAACTTTTGTCTGAAATTCAGACAAATGACAAATTTCTGAAATCATTTCAGAGAAATTTTGTATCATACAAAGTTCTACCAAAAACAACTTAGACTTGTGACAGACACCGGTAGACCAAATACTGGGACCCTGAAACAACATGAAAAAACCAAACACAGAAGCAAAACTTTACTTAACCTACCTCCAACCATGGTCAATGTGTCCAAAGATTTCGGTAGAATTTTTGACTCGTGTACTCAAATGGGGACGACACTTTCACGTCCACTGGCTTCGTCACCGTACGTGACAACTTATCCGTAGTACACTTATCGACAATGTGGATTAAGACTCGCAGACAGACGGAGAAAGGTATACTATGTTAATTAAGATACGTTCCATGACTTCTGTCTTATTTAATAAGTACTAAAAGAGACAAGATACCCACCACGACTAACTCCGGTTTCTTTTGAAATTTTTACAAATGTTGGATCACAGTTTGAGTATCGGGAGTCCTGATGTATCCGGAAGTGACGTCACTACCCAATAAATCTGGTCAATGTTGTGCGACGAAAACTGACCGGAACTGAAACTTAATATTATTGTCTTTCGAACCCGTAAAAGAAACAAGGATTATAAACTTCTTAATTAAAAAGACAAGAAGTTTAACATTTATATTACAAAATAAAGTGATTCTGTATCGAACTTTATAAACTTCATCATTCACATATATTGTATAACATCTTTTTTTGTAACAAAAACGACCTTATCGTTTTCTACTGTATTATTTAAAGACGTGATTTCCTTATATTCTCAATATGTCACCAAAGATAAACATCTTATACCATTTAACTAATTAAAATTTACATATAAAATCCTAAAATGTATAAAAGTATATATGTAGGTATACTAAATATAAGTCAATAAATTTGGGACTAAGTCAGTGAGACTATCTTTAACTAAATTTACATCACTTTCACTTTCGGTCCAGGGACTACCATGGTACAACTTCAAAATTCACCGAAAACTGTCAGTACAGTAAGTAATAAAATTTCGGAATCCAAAGAGTAATCATTCGTATATTCTATAGTTGACTCTATTTACGAATACTAAAAGTTTGATTTCCTCTTGAAAAATACAGTGGAGATTTTTTAGAAAATTTCTACTAAATTACGTTTACTTTGAACCTCAAATAAACGACCCAGGTTTATTTAATCGAAAAATTTTAAATGTCAAAAATTTTTTTATGACCTTGAATAAAGGATTTGTATGTTTTTATGAAAAGTTTATTAGAAAACTTATATCTCGATTTTCACTTAATGGACAAAGTAAGTAAAAATAAAAAAGAACTAAATTCATCATCATAAACCATTAGTAAGAAAATTTTTTGATCCCTTTCCACACATTGTGATTACCTAACATTAATCATTCGAACCCATACCCTCCTCAGCAACTTTCAGTATGGTAAAATCTCATGCATTTAATTACCGTGTCATTGAAAAAGTCTTCATGTAAACGCAAATAACTAAGAAGGAATGTCTTACACTGTCACTACTATTGGACCCATATTTTTCACGAAGTCACCCTCTTCTTAAGTCTAGGCGTCTTCCATTGGATTACCTCAATTGGGAAGTGGATGAACTAAGATACAAAAAATTGAAGAAGGAGAGAAAGAAGTAGGGGGAGGAGGGTGACACAAAACAAGACACAAAATTTCGACAAGAAAGTAAATTTCCTATCAAACGCAAAGGAACACATTCCACTAAATCCCCGGTCCTACTCACGCCAAAACGGCCTCGGGTAGGCGTAAGACACATTCACACCCGACACGACAACGAAAGAGTGGGGTTCTTGTCATCAACACTGTGTCTACCATATATCTAGGACGGGGTAGGGCGTCGGTTTGGATTTTATTAATAAAAAACTGGGAAACGTCTTTTTCCAACGACAGGACCCCGATTCTTTCCTAAAACCAAAGGATTAAAAATAAATTTATCATAATTTAATTTTTATGATTTTCAATACGTCACCTTGATGCTTTCGTTCGTGAATATAGACCTATAATGTTCTAAAAAAAGATATTTAATCAATACAAAGGGAAGTATCCAAATTCTCTTGAAAAATATAATGAAGTGTAGTTTAGTAAATGGTTGACGGCGACAAACCAACACTACATTCAGGGTCGAAAATGACACCAAAAAGGTATTGTTTAACACGAAAAATTATTAGGACCCGTCCTTTACTTTGTTGTCCTAAAACCTTGTATTCGAATGACTTTCAACTTTGAGAGTATAACCGTAGAAACTGTAAGTCCTTGTTATCATCCTCAGGAAAAAAGAAAATTAAAAAACTGGTGCGGTGTGTCGTACACCCTAGAATCAAGGAGGTGGTCCCTATCTTGGATACGGGAGACGTCACCTTCGCACCTCAGAATCGGTGACCTGCGGGTCCCTTAACGGCGTCATCCTCAGAGTTATATGCAAGGTTGCACCACAAACAACCACCTCTGAACTCTCACCTTTACATATGAATCCCTTCCTCTGCACCGTCTTCTCCGCGTGTCTTGCCGGACGACGACGCGAGGCACGCGACCGCGACGAGATCTCACGTCACCCAGACTGACCCTCGTGTGAAACACGACAAGCCCCGTCCCTTAGCTCAGACCGTCTCCTTAACCAAGATAAGTCACGTCTAAGATAAGTCTCTTCTGACTAGAAAGAGTATAAGTTTTAAGTAATCAATTTTAACCGTCATTCAGTCACTGAATTAACCTTCGTTCAAAAGACTGGTCGAACAAAAGGGTTGTACCAGAACGCTCCAGACCGAGCCACGATTCGTCGGTGCATTACTGTCCAATTTGTCTACTTTCTTGCAAACACTCAAAATTTGTCTTTGACGGTCGATTCAACAACCACTTCAGGTGCTTTTCTATTTACGGTGACTCGTGGATTCATGAAGTCTGAAGCGTCAGAAGTGAATGATGGGTACTGATTAGGGTACCTTTTACGGTTTGTTTTCATATCGAAAATTTATTGGTGTGAACTCTTTGTAGGTGTCAGGACACCCGAGGATCGATTGGGTCCTTTAGACTCTAGACATAGTGACTTATACATAGTCTTAAAGATCGTAAAACATAGATACAATATGTAAAATACCGACCCTCTAAAAATATCAAAAATGTAAAAATAGTGAAAAATCAAACCTTTTTCATAATGAACCTTTCATTATGAACCTTTCATAAATGAACCTAAGTTCATTTCTATGAAATTTGAAAATTAATTAACAGGATACTTCGTCTCTATATTACGAGATTAAGGTTCTTTTTAGTTTCACCACAGTACACACAAAAGTAAAGGACGAAATCCATTTTACTCATACTCTTCGTGTGTCACAGGTCAACATTCAATGACTCGGCGCCGGAGGAGACATGAACGGAGGCTATGGAAGGAAAGGGAAGGAAAAGTGGGTCGTTCTTGGTCGAGTTTATAGGAGAATCCAACTTAACGGTGTAACATCTGTCAAAACATACTAGCGACGGAGAATCTAGAAGGTAGAAATCTCTTTCGATTGGCGAGGGTAGAGATCTGAAGGAGACCCAAATTTGTAAAAACACAAACATAAAGAGTACAGGTGGTCTGACACTCGGTCAGTTCCTCATCCTAGGACAAAATAAATAGAAATAAAGTTATTGTGGATCGTGTGCCAAATTCGTGATTTACTAACAACTTTTTTATTTGAAGATTGTTTGTTCGATCCCGACGATCCTGGGTCGAGGGATATTGACCTATTTCCTTTAATTCTGTCTTTGGTAAACCGACCTCTCATAACCCACTAACTCAACTGGGACGTGGTACCTTCGTTTCACTACAAGATCAGGTTTGGAGTATCGTTTTGAGTCTCAAATTTTGAAGAGTCTAGAGAAGAGTAAGGAAGAGAAGAGTTGTGTCGTAAAATTTTCGGACTGTTTACCCACCATTTTTCGTCCCAGTCAAACGAACACTGAAAAACGGGACCCCTTTCCGTCAAAGAAAACACCGGAGGAGGGAGGAGAGGGGGGTGACACTAATAGAGTTAGAAACAATAAACGACATCTGGATAGCTCTCAGAAATGGGTTCGGGTAATATTTCTAGGACCAATCAGAGTCGAAACGAGAGATACTCCTATATTATAACAGGTTCAGGGAATTGAAGTGACACACAGTCGAAGGAGTCAAAATTTTTGTCTTTATGATCATATGGACGGAATGACCTCATCGGACCGTGTACCATTCGTCATGCACATATCCAACGACGACGAACACCCTTAGAATCAAGGGGTTTGTCCCTAGTTTGGGCGTGGAAATCATCACTTTCGTACCTTGGTCCCTTAAGGGGTATTACCACTAATAATAGTAATAAGTGACAAATGGACGTGGATTCTAGACGAGACTTCATATGTGCAAGTTATCTCTATAAGACTGGGTTTAGGGACCTTTTCTTCATTCTGTCGTAATACACCCAACGACGATTACATTTTGGTAGAAAGACATTTACAGTCGTCAAACGGATTCTCAAGGAAGTTGATTATCGTCAACAGTATGTTAATATTGTTTATCATTTTGATATTGTATTTGTCAGTTTGTCATATTGAGACACTTTCACTTTCACACCAGTCAGCACAGACTGAGAAACACTAGGGTACCTGACAGCGGATGGTCCAAGGAGTCAGGTACCCCAAAAGGTCCGTTGTCATGACCTAACCCGACGGTAAAGGAAGAGGTCCCCTAGAAGGGCTGGGTCCCGAGCTTGGGTCCAGAGGGCTTAACATCTGTCTGCGAAATGGCGGACTCGGTGGTCTCTTCGGGAGACACCGGTCAAATTTCTTACTCTTTCTTCTCTGACGACACAAGTCAAAAATGAACTTAACACATACTTTGTTTGGATTGTGTAAATTTTAACGACAATTAAAATTGTTGGATATTCTCAATCTTATAAAGGGGATAAAAAGTATTTTTGAATCAAAAGGTTTGTAAATCATTAAACGAAAGTCTAAGTATCGGAGGTTTACTCACCTCGTACTAAATCATATCCGGAAGATTGAGGACAACGACTCAAGAAAGAATCAGTATAATGGAGAGAAAGTTTCTCTTACTTTATTTCCGTCTCTCTTTTCTCTTATTCCCTTTATGTCTGAATCGGTATTGTCTCTTTTTGCTCCTGTATAAACGACATTCACAAGACATAAAGAGGTACATCGAAACTTAGTGACAGATTTAAAGAATAGTAAAGTTGGACTTCCTAAGGGAATCGCAGAGAACCTCCCGTCTAAACGATCATTGTCTAACGAAATCAAAAACAGACCCTTCCAGAAGTAATGAAGAGGAAAGATCTATATCTTAAGAATGAACTGTCTAAAAACAAACAAAAGAGAATATCGCAAAATTTATACAAGAGAGTGACAGAAGACCGGAGGGACTAAAAATACTCTTTATTCGACAAGTAGAATAATTTTTGCCGAATGTGTACTACTCAACGAAAAGAGAACAACGAAGACAACTGAAACCGAAAACTGTCACATTGATATTGTACAGAAGTTGTACTTAGAGAAACTCAAAGAGGACAACCTCAAACAACCCGAAGAATCTACACATCTAAGTATAGAAAATAGTTTAAACCTTGTAAATTTTTAGACAACTAAGAAAAAAGACAGACGAATTAAAACAATTTGAGGACATTGTTTAAAAAAGTAAAATCAACATGAAAAGTCGAGGTCTTAAAGATAAACCACCGGAAAGTATTATAGGTGGAGAAATACTATAAGAGTAAAATAAGTATGTAACAAAAGGATTAAAGGAAATGACAAAACGAGTACCAAATGAGATCCAGAATCTTGTATTCTGTCAACCAAATTTCAGAAACAAATCATTTAAGTTATAGATTCACAGGAGTCCCTGTCAAATTAAGTTAAAAAAAGTGAAACATATGAAATGACAAAGAAACATAATAAACACAAAAACTACTTTTAACCTACACGTTTATAATATTACATCATGAAACCTTTAGTCTAAGAGACAGAAGGGGAACCACACGACAAACACTAACAGCTTCCGACATCAACAGGTACACGAATCAAGGTCTAATAAAAACGTTTTTGACATAAGGAACAATACAAACCAGTAACTTCAGAGACAAGGAAATCGAACAAAAGTTGATAACAAAACTGTCTCTAAAGGAACTTATGGTCCTCGTTTGTCGTTAGAGAGGATTCGAAGTCGACACACGATCGTGGAAGTTGTACATCGGTCGACACGTGACTCGGACCACCGTGTCACCATTTCTTAGACAGACGTGACGTCCTCGGTGTCCTCTGAGTCCAAGATAGGGGTCCAGCCCTTCTAGGGGACCACCTCCTTTACCGTTGAGGGAGGTCATAAGAACGGACCCTTTAGGATACCTACCTCCTCAGACCGCCCGGTTTCTCAGGTTGTATCGACTTCACTGAATCGTGCGTTCGCACGTGACTCGGACGTCTGGTCGGTCACCACTTCCGAGTCACAGAAGAGCCCGTATACGACTCGTACGTAGGACATGACCGATACACGGACCAAAGACTTGAGAGGTCCTGTGTCTCCGCGAAAACTTACGGGATTAAAGGGTCCCTTTAAGAGAAGTACCGAAAAGGAGGGTCTATAGTCCACAAGATAACATACGAGTGAGCAGTAGAAAATGGGGTCCGGTACCCGAAAAACAGACGGAGTGTCACAAAGACTCGGTACGTCTGACGAAAAGACGAGCCACACCCCGGACTCGAACCATTTTATCTACTACGGAAGTCTATGTCCTGTCTCGTTTTCGTCATTCAACACTGAAGACGAGACGAGACGGACCTCGGTCTCTACTCCCAGGGTGTGGTCCTCATACCCGACGACGTCCCTCCCTATCCCTCCACCACCCCTTTCCCGTTCACTTCTATGGTGATCCGAAAGGACGACACAAAAAAATTTTTAATAAAATAAATAAAAACCGACGTGACCCAGAGACAACGAAAACACACCCGAAAGAGCTCAACGTCACTCGTCCCGGACGAGAAGTAACGACACATGCCCGAAGAGCAACACGACCGAAGAGAACGACACCTCATGTCCGGGTCACCAACACTACGCACCCGAAGCAACGAGACTCCGTCCACCTTAGAAGGATCTAGTCCCTACCTTGGCACAGGGGACGTAACCGTCCATCTAAGGATAGGTGAAGTGGTGGTCCCGTCAGGGACATGACCACAAACCCACTAGAAACAGAACTAAGTCACAAACGAAGCAACGACACTGGGAAACTCCTAAAAGGTTTGAAAACTCTTTCAACAAAGACGGGTCGTCAAATCCGCACATAAAGTCACAAAACACACCTTCCTGCCCACAAACCTCGATGGACAAGGTGATTAAACAACTTATAAGTGAGATCCTGGATAAGAAAAAGAAGTACAGTCAAAACCTCTTATTACAAAACGTTCTTTACACAGGTAAAATGGAACTAACAGTTTACATGGTCACATTTCAACAAGTATCATCATAAGGAAATAATATATAAAAAATAAAGAAATCCTAGCGACTACTATAGTAGAGTAAAAAGGGGATTATAACCATTAAAAACAAAAGGAGAAGTGACTGAACTTCAAATAGACAAATAAACCAGTAAAGTTTCTCACTTGACAAAAATCAATTAAGGAGAGGAAAACCAGACGAGAGGTAAAGTAACTAAAGACGAGAAATAATAAAGGAAGGAAGATGAAACTCGAATTTAAAACAGTAGAAAATATCGAAAAATTACACTGTGAATCTGACAACCAACTTAAAAAAAAGAACAAAAAATTTACATTTGTAAATTTCTCCAAATAAAGGGAGATTCGGTCCTATTCGTTCGAAATTCGAAAAAGACATTTTATAATCTATCATTCATAAAATCCGAAACATCAAGGACACCAGAGACAATCAATAAGGCGAGACGATAATATCGTACTTTCGTCGGTAAGAGTTATGTATTTGTCCTCACACTTCATATGCACTTTAAATGTTTTCAATGAGCACCTGACCTAAACCGGGTGTCTGACATCAAACAGTCGAAAGATGAAAAATGACACAAGGTGTTGGATCTGTCGTATAATTTTTCGTTTCTGTAATGAAACGGTTGTTTCCAGGCAAATCAATTTCGATACCAAAAAGGTCATCAGTACCTACCTACACTCTCAACCTGATATTTCTTTCGACTCACAGTCTTCTTATCTACGAAAACTTGACGTCACAACTTCTGAGAACTCTCAGACAACCTGACGTTCCTCTAGTTTGGTCAGGTAGGATTTTCTTTAGTCAGGACTTATAAGTAACCTTCCTGACTACCACTTCGACTTCGAGGTTATGAAACCGGTGGACTACCCTTCTTGACTGAGTGACCTTTTCTGGGACTGCGACCCTTTCTAACTTCCGTCCTCCTCGTCCCCTGTTGTCTCCTACTCTTCCAACGTACCGTAGTGGTTGAGCTACCTGTACGCAAACTCATTTGAGGTCCTCAACCACTACCTGTCCCTTCGGACCGCACGATGTCAGGTACCTCAGTGTTTCTCAACCTATGCTGACTCACTGACTTGACACAAGGTGTTTAAAAGTATAAAAACGATAGTCAAACTTTATAAAAGATTAAAAGGAATATAACAGAGGAAACTAGATAACTGAGAAATCTATATAACAACTTAAATGTTTATAATTATAAACTTGCAGAATAATAAAGATTATATTAAAACAACACCATTCTCTTATATGAGACATTTTGAATTTTGAACACTAAAAATAACTCTGATGTACCGAGTTGGACACCAGATAGAACTACTTATAAGACATACGTGAACTTTTCTTAATAAAGACACAAAAACTCATTTCCTGAAATAGTCACAGTCAATCCAGTTCCACTAACTATTATGGTCTAGAAGTAGGAGTCACTAAAAAAAATAGATCAATGGGATAGGCAGTGGTGTCATCATTGTCCCTCGACGAAGTACTTCCTAACGTCTAAGTAAAAAAGAGAAATCAAGACAGTCAAACATAAAGCACAAAACGTCAAGACCAAAATTAACGTATGTGTAAAGACTACACAGGAGGATTACTTGACTAGACAAATCGCAATACTATGATACTTGACAAGAAATAGAGACCATTATAGAAAATAGTATTTTAAAAAAACAGACTATAATTATGTCGATGAGTTCGAAAGAATACGAATTATAAATGTGTCACATATAAAAAGGTAGGAAAATGAAAGTCAGATAAATATAGAAATAAAACTTTGATGTAGAGATTTAAACTAAGATTTAAACTTTGATACAGAGATTCAAACTAGAAAGAAAAACTAAATGAGACTGTTAGACAGGTCAAAAAATACCAACGAGATTTCCAATACTATATATATAAAAACGAAAACAATATTTGTGATATTCTTTTATAATGAAAAACGAGATTTGTAACGAAACTCAAAATTTCCTTCTTTTCTTCTTTATATCTCAAAAATTATAAATAGGTGTATCAATGGTAAAGTTAACTGGAAAGTAAGAAAGGTCATCTAATGTCAAAGATAGACTACAGGAAAAAGAAGTCGGATTTCTTAAAGGACAGGATAAAATATAATTACATTACGTCAAAACGATCACAACTTATAAGACAAAGTGAATACTTTCATAGAAATAAAAGGGAAATTAAAACTTCATAAAAAAGAGACCGAAATCTTAAGACCAATTGATCACAAAAAAAGAAGTCGTGAAACCTCGAGCTTGAGGCAAAAGAACAGAACACCGGCCGGAGGAAACAAACAGTATTGTTTACTGGTATTAAAGATAATAACGAGGGGATATACGTCTATACAGTAAAAAGGGAGATGACGATAATTATAAAGGAGGAACAGGAACTTAGAATCGTCAAAAACTATTACAGGGATCTACATCGACAGAAACGTAGGACGGACCTCAAAAGAATCGAAGGACAAGAGAGATTCAAACATTCAAAGGGGGTTAATAAAGAAGTGCTAAAAGACAGGGTGAAAGACAGAGGAAAAGAAAACCTTGAGGTCAATACGCGCTATCTACCGAATCTAAATAGGTGTCCAAACAGTAAAAGAAGGTCGTAAAAAAGAGAGAAAAGAAGTATAAACTAGTGAAGACAACAGGTCAGAAGTTCAAATAACAAGTTGGAAGACGGTGGAGGTCACAATTCGACTGAATCATTTAAAAGTCAAAGTTTGTACACAAAAGAGTACACAACATCAAAGACGAATCAAAAGAAAAATTATCAAAAATAAAGAGACAACTCTAAAGAATAGGTAAGTTGGAATACAGGAACTTTTATCAAAATTGAAAAGAATTTTAGAGAAAAGACGATTAGGGTTATCGAACTAATAGAACGTCCCGTCAAAGAAAACTGACGAGAAGGAGAACTGGTACGCAGAGTAAAGAAGAAAGAAACGTTCAGTGCACTAAAAACTACATACGACCTACAAACACTAAACATTTAATATCTAAGAGTCTTAAGACAATTGAAGGAGACTCCTTAAAAAAAAAAGAACATCCATCAATTGAACGACCTGAGCCTGTGGTTTGAGAGAGAGGCGGTGTTCGTCGTCAGCGAACGAAGAAATTCGAAAGGCTGACGACAACGAGTTGCTCTTAGAACCAAGGAGAGAGCACATACGTCTCAAGTCTTCAGTCGGTTCCTAAACATCTAAGCCTCCTAGGAGAAGACAACGATAGAGTAAAGACGACCCTAGAGAAAGACGACAAGGATGGGAGGACGGCGGTCGAGGGGAAGCGTGGGAGACAGTAGACAGACTGAGTCAAACGCAGATCAAAGTGCCCCTACATCCGTTTACTCTTTGTTTCGCATTTCGACGTATAAAGCGGGACACATTAAGTAAATAAAGTTATTAATTGAAGACAGGACAAAGATGGACTAAAAACAACAAGAAATCACGGAATTTTATCAAATATTAACAATAGATCCCCTCTTGATTAGGTCATATTCGACGACGACGACGACTCAGCGAAGGCAGCACAGGCTGAGACACGTTGGGGTATCTGCCGTCGGGTGGTCCGAGGGGGTAGGGACCCTAAGAGGTCCGTCCTTGTGACCTCACCCAACGGTAAAGAAGAGGTCACGTACTTTCACTTTTCACTTTCACTTCAGCGAGTCAGCACAGGGTGAGAATCGCTGGGGTATCTGCCGTCGGTTGGTCCGAGGAGGCAGGTACCCTAAAAGGTCCGTCCTCAGGATCTCACCCCGCGGTAGCGGAAGAGGGGTCATATTCGATGAGACGACAATGACCTTCACCTTGGTAAATCAACGAAAGCAAAAATAGGTAAAATTGACCGTTCAAATTAAGGGCATTCAAGTGACATCTATAACAAAGACATAAATAAAGACGATAAAGTAAGAATCGAAGGAGAAAAACAAAAAAGTTCAACCACACATACGACACATAAACAAGGACAAGAAAGACACCAATGGAACCGTAAAATAGTGTAAAAAATATACATTGAATTTCTGAATTCACATACATGTATAACAGACGGAGGTACTTTGTTATTTTCCTGAGACCTTGTGAAGTTGAGACTAGGAAAAGGGGTTGAATATACGACCAGGAGGTCTAAAAACCAAAAGAGACACGCATATACACATATATTATGTGTGTCTATAACATGTTTTGTAGAGTGTTTTGTCCACTGGTAGAAAGTCTAACTTTTTCTCGTAATGGTCACCTAACTAAAGGACCCCGACGAGTGGATTCCTGATGTTTGATCCACCGAATTTTGTTTTGTGCACATGTGGACACCGTCTAAGTACAACTATATACCGTTTTGGTTATGTCATAACATTTCATTTTTTTTTTTTTTTGTGTGTGGTGTCGTTATCTTTAACAGAGTGTCAACAACTCAAGTGGGTAGGTTCCAGTTCGACAACCATCCCGGCACCAGGGCGAGGGTCTAAGACCAACAATTACAGTTGACATCCACTTCCTTTCAACGTACCGAGTTCCATCGGACCTCAATTTTGGAGGGGAGGTCCAGGGTGGTAAGATACGTTTTGTTTCATGAGATAGTGGTCTTCTTTTTTACCTGTAATCCAACTAATGAGGGTCGAGGGTCGGGCACGTCGGAGACCGGCTAGAGGTTTTAAGGAACGGGGTCGACAAATTCTCTATTAATGAGGCTTGTTGGGACCTCTTCTTGTCCGGGGGAATTCTGTCATCTAAAGGTGTATGTTACATATGAATGAGAAAAGAACCCAATCACGTCGTCGGGTGATTAGACTGACGAGGGAAGAGCGGAGTAATTTCCCCTAGACAAGGACATTTCGCGACCAGACCCAGAAAAACTTGGAACGGAAGAGATTGAGGGAATGGGTTGTCATCCGTAAGGAACCGAACCTCTGCAGAGACAGACAGAGACGCAGGTAGTAGTGCTCCGGTAGAAGACGGACACACAGGTAGAAGTGCACCGTAAAAGAAGGTCATTCCTGCAGTCAGTATGGCTTAATCCCGAGTGGGATCACTGGAGTTGAACCAGTGTGGGTGTTTCTGGGACAAAGGTTTAATCCAGTGTAACTGTGTATGGTCCCATTCTTGTATATAACTCCCCCTGTGTTAAGTCGGGTGTCACCAGTCAAGGGATCTTCGTAGGGGGAGTGAATTAAAGTCAATTAGTCTTGTGTTTATCGGCGTATGTCAGTCACACGTGGTATAACTTGTCGTCTCAGTACTAGATATAATGACTATAAAACCCAGACTTACGGAAATCAATTGTAACAAAATGTCTAAGTAGACTAACAATCGTACATCGAAACCAAACAAGTAAAGGTCATGGACATACTATTAAAATGTGTATCAAGTACATAGTGAATGTCTGTAAACCAACCGACAACCTTTAGGGTGTAAAGATCCTTATATATGACTCCACGACTGTAAGTCGAGATCATCTAATACCGTTCCAAAAAATGTTTTCACCAAGGTAACAAAAAAAGTAAGGTCGTCACTTACACTCGAGGATAACTAGATGTAAAAGTGATTAGTGACTTAATAACCAGAAAAATTAAAATGGATCACTATCCGTAAAAAAAACACCAAACTTAAATGTAAAAGGACTACTAATTACAAATAAACTGGAAAACTGTAGAAAACGGTCACGGAAACATCTAAAGAACTGTCCAAACTGGTAGAAAAATGACTAAAAAGACCCAACTTTTAGAGAGATCCATATTCTAGACACATAACGTCTATAAAAGAGAAATACAGAACAGAAAAGTGTGAGAGTGAAAACTACCTAGTTTCATTAAAATATGTAGGGCTTCGTGGTAAGAAAAGGCGTCACACAAAACTCGCGGCGAGGGGCAGAGAGGGACGTGATTCCACGACGCACATAAGGGCACAGGGAACAACAAAACAACAAGGTGGAAACGAGACTACGTCTTTTATGTGTCACTTAGACTTTACATAAAAAACATATAAGGTATTCCATCCCCATTTAAATAAAAAAAAGGTATACCGGATGGTCAACAGGGAGGTAGTACATAAATTTTGGGGTGGAACGGGGTGGTAAGACGTTCCGACGGACACAGTAGCTAGTCCAAAAGTATCTCGACAGACACGACGGAGAAGCCAGACAAGTGGTCAAGAACCTGACCAAACAACATCAACTCAGTGATTCAGCACAGGTTGAGTAACCATGGGCTGGGTTACCTGACTCTAAAGGGTCCGTTCTTACGACCCCGCCCAACGGTAAAGGAAGAATTCCCCTAGAGGGGCTGGGTCCCTAGCTTGGGTGTAAGGGACGTAACCGTCAGCCTAAGAAATGGCGAGTCAGTGGTCCCTTCGGGAGAACGTGACCACGGCGTAAGAGTTAATGATTCTGAAACATTATTCAAAAGTATTTTTGTTTAGAACAGTGGAAAAAGAAGAAACGAACGATTCTCGTAGAACCGAAAAGACATGTAAAGAAGTAGGGAAACTTAAGTAGAATCCCGTTACGTGACTGGTTCTTAGATCGAAATTGTGTCACATCTCATCGAACATCACAAGATTTGAGGATTACTCCATTGTGACCACGGGGTCGAATATCCTTCTCCACCGACGTATAAGCTCCTTAATAACACGAACACTTGAGTCATCTAACGCCCTCTGGCACCTGACCTGTCCTAATCTATTTAGACCACACTCTTCGATCACCTCCGGTTCTTTGACTGTGGACTACTGGGAGAACGCAAAAATCGCAGTAAGAGTCCTTTATCTCTTTTTCTGGTCACTTGGGTTCTTACAGACAGAACAAGTGACAACATAAAACACGGACTATATGGCACCCGTAAGTTATTTAAAGTCACTCATGTATACATATATATTATTTACGAAGAGTCTCCTATAATTTATCGGAACTTAAACTGACAAACAGAATCTATGATCTTTTCAATTTTGATTTTAAAATTATCGAAAACTCCAAAACGGTAAAACACTAAAACGGAAAGAGAAAGGTGACCATTCAAAATGTACATAATTGAGTCTAGAAAAGCCTTTATCTATGAGAAAAAAGGGGACAATGCAGACCACTAAAGGACAGTCAGTAAGATCTTCAAACAACAGAAAGAGACAGGGATTTACCTTCATTGATTATTCAAAGAATAGTATAAATCGAGTCTATATAATATTAAGTCAAATTCTAGCATAGGTCTAGTATAGAGTATAAAGTTTTATCAGTTCAAAATACTACTTCTTTGACGGTTCAATAGAAGTCAAAGAAGTTCAACATAAATGAAAAGAAGGACTTTTATGTCCACGTCAACTACTCTGAATGTAATTCATGTAAAAATAGTCAAAAGACGGGATTTACAATTTTAAGAGAAAAAATTACGTCTACACCTTAATCTTCTTCGATAATCTTCTTCAGAACTCCTTTACATTGATTTCCATAATGGTGTGTTGTAGTTCACCGGAACTTCTCTGAGTCCTACTACTTAAGAACTCAAACAAAGGATTTCCTCTGGTGTTTAGATGATCATGTTTACATAAACTTTTGTGTGTCAAAAACGAAAACATACAAGTTTGAGACTATAACGAAACACAAAAACACGGTAAACGTTTTTACATGTCTCCTTGTCTTATATACAATTACGTTTATGTTTAGCATATAAGATTATAACCATAGTACAAAGGGTCCATTGGAACTTAAGTACATGAATCCAATTTTCCTAAAATTTTTTTCTTTATTTCTTCGGGAACTGATAACAAATATACAAAGGGTTTATCTTAACCAAGAAATTAAAATAAACATGACATGTCTACTAAGATCAAATAAAAAAATTCTCACTTTTACTTATATTTATTTCGATAGTATCGAGTAAAAAAGACATTTAAAATGAAGAGTACACCGTGGTTATATGTACTAGAAACTCCAGAAAAATACTAATAACCTTCTCTCATTACCTTTGACTAACACTTTTGTCTACTTTTTAAAATAGTGGTTACAAGAAACACCAAAAGTGAGTCTACATATCAGGACGAAATTAATCTCGACATGTAACGACCTTACTTTTTCTTTTGATTGGATTAAAGAAACTTTCATCATTTTTCTTTGAAAAAGGTAAGAAAAATGGATGAAACTGAAAGTATACTGAACATAATAAATGACAAATTTCCCTTACTACATTTTCATAAACGTATCTTAATCCGTATGAAAATTATAATCAGGAAAATATATATATATATAAACACATTTGTATCATAAGAAATCTTTTATTACAACTTTAAGATGAGTCCGCATTAGAAGGAATTGGGAAATTTTAAAAATAAAGTATACCTTCATAGAAGTACAATAAGTAATTTTATAGTTACAGGATGTTAACCATAATGTATAAATTAAAAATTTACAACTTCGGGGTACTACTTATTATTTTTTATAATACATTGATCTTCTGATTCTTCCCCGAACGGTATGTCAGAAACACTTATATGAAGTACAATAAACTGGTCTTTACAGTAGGGATTTTTAAAACTCATCATTAATAAATGGTTTGAATTTTAAAAGATATCTATGTTTAAAAAGAAATTCTGTTTTTTTTAGTATCGATCTTGAAACCAGAAAGAGACGTTGATCTATTAAATCACAATTTATCATACTGAACAAAATAATAATAATATATCAGAAAAGTCAGGTGTAACCTTTGGGGTCAAACACAAGAAAGAAAGAATTCGACAGTCAAGACAGGAGGGACGAACGAAAAATTCATCTGCAGTATCGAACTCTTACAGCATCAGTAAAAAGGTTTCACTCGTGTGACATGACAATTAAACAATCTCGTCAAATTCCAAAACCCTCCACCAATGTCTCGACCTGGAATTTCTGCAGACCCCTTGGACGAGTCGTCACCCTCGACTTGCCCACAGGTCCTCTGCCGACACGACCTCCGCGGGCGGTGCGCCCCCGCGACACAACGACACTGTGTGCCTACACATACCAGGTCTCACTGTGTCACCCCTTCCCCATCAGTAGTACTAGGAATTTTATTCCAGGAACCCAACGAATTACAAAATTATTAACAATGACTAACATAAAGATGAATAATGTTTTAATTTTTAGTAAAAAGTCAAGTCAGCGAGTCAGCACAGGCTGAGAAACTTTGGGGTACTTAGCGTCGTACGCTCCGGAGGGACAGGTAGCGGTTGAGGACCTCAAGTGAGTTTGAGTCCAGGTAGCTTAGCCACTACGGTAGGTCGGTAGAGTAGGAGACAACGGGGGAAAAGGAGGACAGGGGTTAGCGAGGGTCGTAGTCTCAGAAAAGGTCACTCAGTTGAGAAGCGTACTCTACCGGTTTCATAACCTCAAAGTCAAAATCGTCGTAAGGAAGGTTCCTTGTGGGTCCCGACTAGAGGAAATCTTACCTGACCAACCTAGAGGAATGTCAGGTTCCCTGAGAGTCCTCAGAAGAGGTTGTGATATCAAATTTTCGTAGTTAAGAAGGCGCGAGTCGGAAGAAGTGTCAGGTTGAGAGTGTAGGTATGTACTGATGACCTTTTTGGTATCGGAACTGATCTACCTGGAAATAACCGTTTCATTACAGAGACGAAAAATAATACGATAGATCCAACCAGTATTGAAAAGAAGATTCCTCATTCGCAGAAAATTAAAGTACCGACGTCAGTGGTAGACGTCACTAAAACCTCGGGTTTTTTATTTTCAGACTGTGACAAAGGTGACAAAGAAGTAGATAAAGGGTACTTTACTACCCTGGTCTACGGCACTAGACTTACAAAAGACTTACAAAGACTTATAAAAGACTTACAACTCGAAAATTCGGTTGAAAGAGTGAGAGGAGAAAGTAGTTCTCCGAAAAATCAAGGAGAAGTGAAAGACGGTATTCCCACCACAGTAGACGTATAGACTCCAATCACTATAAAGAGGGGCGTTAGAACTAAGGTCGAACACGAAGATCGGGTCGCAAAGAGTACTACATGAGACGTATATTCAATTTATCCGTCCCACCATTATATGTCGGAACTACATGGGGAAAAGGAAAAACCTTGGTCAGACAACAAGGTACAGGTCAAGATTGACTATATCCAAAGAGTTCTCCGTCCAGTCCACCAGACCATAAGGGTAGAGAAAGTCTTAAAAGGTGTCAAATAACACTAGGTGTGTCAGTTTCCCAAACCGTATCAGTCATTTCGTCTTTATCTACAAAAAGACCTTGAGAGAACGAAAAAGCTACTAAGTCGTCTACAACCGTTAAACTGGAGACCAAGGAGAATATTAATACTTTGGTCGAACGAAGTATTAAACTTGAATTAAATCTGTGTACCTCCTCTCACCTACAATGTATTTCATTGCCCCTTATAATAGTTCTCATTTACAAAGACTGCTACTGCGAACGAACAAACGAAAATAAACAGAAAGTAAAATGACTATCCAAAAAAAAAGAAAATTTTTCAAAAATAACACTACCGAAAAATATGGACTTATTGACGAAAACAGTTTCTTTACTACTTACTGGCACAAATAAAATTTTTCCTATATATCCATTACATGACTGTCTCAGACCAAGCACCATAGTAACTGACAGAATTTATTTTTAAGGAGGGAATTTCTCAAACAAAAACCTACGAACCATAGGATGGTCGGGTTAGGAAAGAAGGCTGAGGACTGGTAAACCGGTGAGTCTGGAGAGGGTTCTTGTTCCACGTTCCTGAGAGGACCTGAGGGAACCCGTCCCATTGGTCTTTGGGTCATCGTATCGGAAGTTGACTTTCTCGAAAGAAAAAAAGGTAGTTAAAAAAAAGAAAATTTAAATAAAAGTTGGTAAACAAGAAAGTGAGTGTTTCATAAATAACTCATGAATTGTAAACAGTCGCTGATAAGATTCGTGAACTTTATGTAGTCACTCGTTTTCCTTCGGGAGTGGAGGCGTCACCCCGTGTCAACCCCCCCACCCACGACTCTACTCCTTCCTTTTGTCGGAGGGCTTTCTCGACTCCTCGCCACCCCCACTCCGCCCCCGCCCCGAACGACAAGCATGATCTCACCAGCCCCAGGAATCTCTTGAACTCGTTTCCGGACTTCCATCCCTCACTCGAATAGGTCTGTACGTTTCGTTCCGGTCACGTCCGTCGTCCTCTGCTCTCAGGAGACTCCGGAGAAGACTTCCGGAACCGAAAATGAGTAAAGTGTTCACTCCTCGGCGACTTCCAAAGACTCTTCAGTACACGACACAGAATAAGACCTAGTGACGTCGACGACTCGACTCGTGTCTGTCACCACGTTTGTCGTGGTCTGGTCTACCCTCCCGTCCCGACCCTACGACCGGGTTACCCCTCACTTCTGCCCGGACCCATAAGAGACCTCAACCTCAGGTGACTCAGACTCCACACTCTCTCATCGTGTAAGTGTTTTACAGATTCCTAAGGTGCAAACAGTACTATGTTATTTTGCAGATTACTCCGGTCTACTGGGGGATGTCGTCAACACTTAATCATAAATTCTCAAGTCTCCTTGACCCTAGATCGGAATCCCCGGAGTAGAGACAAGTTCATGGAGCTGAAACTAGAGTCTAATTTCCAACCTGAGGTCGGAACTTGACAATAATAGGGGAAGGGCCACGGGACACGGGGGGAGGCACATGACGACCCGTCTCGCGGATCACACGAGGCCGGGGCGGTGGTGAGATGATGAGGGACTGGACGTGCCACCGGCTCGCCGGAGGTACCAGAAGAGTATTGTCCTCCAAATATGTTTACCCCAATCTTTGCCGGAATTTATTGTTAGTAAAGTGAGCTTAAGGTTGGTTATTGAAAATTTGTCTCTTCAGTAATGTTTACGAAAGTACGCTCACCCACACTTTTGCTACTCCAAGTGGAACTGGGGATATGCGTCGACCTGTCCCGCCGAAAAACAGAAGACGAGACAACCGCAGGTCTGAGGTCAAGAGTGGAGCCCTTCCACGGGCCCTTGGTGCCGACGCGTTTCTTGGGGAAGGAGCGCCGCCTCCCGGGGCCTCGCCCCTCTCCCGCCCCGACCGCGCTCGGGCGGGGCCCCGCACCAGCCCCCGCCCCGGGGCGCCCGGTCGGACCCACTCCCGCACCGAGTGCGCTCGGGGCGGGGCCGATACGAACCCCCGCCCCGGAGGCGCCCAGCCCCGCCCCGCTCCCGCACCAACCGCGCCCGGAGCGGGGCCCCGCACGAGCCCCGCCCCGGCCCGGACCGCGGTGCGCCTCGGCGGGGCGGCGCGGCGGGGGCTCCGTCGAGCGCGCCAGCCTCAGGCCGGCGGTTCGGGAGCGCGGGAATAGACCCACGGGACCGGGGGCTGAAGCCCAAACGCCCGTCGCTTAGGCTCATCTGCCAACCGCGCACCCCTGCCGCCACTGGAGCCCGGCGGGCGGGCCGCGTCTACCGAGTCCGCTCCTAGTCGCGGTTCCGGTTGCTCCCGGCGAAGACGGCGAGGAGCAGGTACCGGCTAGCGAGGTCGGCGGACGAGCTCTCGGACCTGGTCGACCTCGAGTCCACGCGCCCCGCCCCCGGCGCGCCCCTGCCTCGACGCCCGCTCCTGGCCTCCCGCTCCCGCCTCGCCTCCCGTCGCGCCGCGACCCAGCCGCGCCGCCGGGGGGTGGGAAGCCGCCGGGGCTCGCGGCTCTGGCGCCCTGGGGCTTGTCTCCTCCATCCCCCCCTGCACTGAGCTCTGCTGCCGGCACGGCGGCGCCTCGAAGGTCTTGGAAGGCGCACCCCGGACCACAAAGGCCGGGTGAGGGGCGGCGCACGCCAAAATCCTGGCCCCGGCCAATCACCAAAGACACGACCCGCTGGCTCGGGAAACGTTTTGCCTTTTTAGGCAGACCGGAGTCCGGGCTCTCGTCGCCTGTCCACAGAGGGGTTCGGCGCGAGCCGGAGTGGCCCCGCGGCAGGGTGGAAGGGCCGGCGGTCTCGGGCTCGGCGTCGCGAGGGAGGGCCAGCCCCACAGTGACGCCAGCCGCACAGGGGAGGGCCAGCCCCACAGGTGCCGCCAGTCGCGCGTCTCCCTTCGGGACCGCCGCTCCCAGCCCGACTCCAGTCGCTCCTACACTGAAACCTCGTCCCGGGCCCCAGTCCGCGCGTCTCCAATGGTGGTCAGTCTTCCTCGACGACAGAGGGAATTCCGAAAATCACGAAAAGACTTAAACTCTTCTAAATCCTTAGACTCAAGGACTTTTGGACTCTCGGACAAAACGGTCAAAAGGGTCTCGTGTCTCACGGAGTGCGGCCGAGAAAGGGATTTAAGAAAGGTCCGACACGACAGTTAAGGATATCTTTGGCCACACCCCTGTGAGGAATCACTGTCTACATCAGTGGCCGAACATATCCTGAGGATTTATTACACATTCTTTAACCCCTTTATTAAAAAAGAGATTGTCACTTACTTCTGAAGACACATGAAGGGTATTGCCGAATAACAGTGACTTCAAGCACATTTAACACACGTCCACATTAATGTCCGTTTAGAGTGGTTCCGCAGGTTTTGAGGATTTTGGTGTCCACTAAAAAGGGTATGAATGGTCTGAGACTCACTCGTTTCCTTATATACATTCCGTTTTAAAATTCTTCCCGACGTATACACAGAAATAGAGTTTTGTCCTGTTCCCCAGACAAACGGTCATTTCATGTAATTATTGGTTTACTCCGTGAATAATAGTAAATAATTATAAATACAACTGAAAACAGTAAATAACATATCAAGAAAAATAATAATGTCTTTCTTTGTTACAGAAGAGTCTTTTACTCTGCGAGTAGTGGTGCTAAAGTGCCTCTCACTGTTACCAGGAGGTCGACTTCGTCCACCTTGTCCGTCTCGTCAAGGACACCTGCTAAAATACATCGTCGTAATTGTTCACTGACTCGCAGAGACCAGAGTTCTTGAAACTCCCGTACAAGAGTCGGTAAAGTCCCCCCGAGAAGGGATCAACCTTTCTTTCCTACAAAAGAAGAGCCGAGCCCGTCCTGTGTCAAGGAAAGAACTTCGACTCAATAACAAGATTCTGAACTTAACTACGGAGTGTATCCCGTCCACGAGTAGAAATTTTCCTTCAAAGAACAAACTTTATAATGCAAGATCCCGAAGGAATTACACTTTACTTAAGACTAATGACACATGTTCACCAATTAGTGAACGACTTAATTGGGAACTCGACTCTGACTATTTACACACAAGTCAACAAGTAAAATTCCTGAAAAGATCAAAATCTGACTACTCGAAACAAAGAAAGAAAATTTTTTTTTCACTACGACTGTTTTAATTCAGAAAACCTTCCAATTCATTTTTTATCTCTTCAAATACTTCCGTCTACCCAGTACCTTCTCTCGTGACGTGACAATCTTTGATCTTAGTCCGGGTCTTCTAGTTCAAATTTTTCTTTTGTTCTGTAAGTACACAATTGACAGTAAATGAAAGTACAATGCTCACCGATTATTTCGTCACAACGTCCGTGTGACTTTTGGTGTCTGACATGGTCCTCCAGACACAAATGACAGGGAGACAACACGATCAGAGTCGTTTTTGAAAGAGGCGTACTTTAGCTTTTGTCTTAATACGAGTCACGAAGTACTGGACGGTACACTTGACCACAGGTGCCACAAATTTCAAAAAGTTTACAAACTGCCGTAGAGTGTTTAGCGACTTCTTTGAGGTCAACAAAGATTACGCAATCGTGCTTTGATCTAGAGGAAAAAACGAAGGAGGATTTTTCCACTACAGAGAGAGATGCCCAAAAGCACTGGCACGTTTACCGGAGACTGAAAAGGTAAACAGTCACCGAGACTCGTGAAACGAGTGCTAACAATGATAAAATCGTCACTAGTATATTAAGTATTTACTATGGGAGGTTGTCCATAAAATCAATTGGTCGTACTGAGATGTCCAGGACACGGAAACACCTTTAATACAGTGGGAGTAAGAGGTCCGCCCTTTAACTCCGAACTCTTCAATTTTCTCGAGTCCTCCTCACCGACATCTCGAATTACGAAATGTGGACTTAAAAAACTCAATGATACAGTATAAAGTTTCACATCCTTATCATATACTAAAATGACTTTCTTCATTTTTAAGGTGAATCTAGGTCCAAATCTAGTCCCCGACAACTTACGGTAGAGACGTCCCACACTCACCGGGACTTCGAGGCCGACCACCACTTCTACGAACCGGTGCTCCACACCTCTCGTCGGGTCCCCTGCCTACCCTGTCCCTCGACCGACAAGTGTTCACAGGCGTCTCGCCGGAGGACCCGCGGCCCGGTGGTTCCTTGTTCCCTCCCTCGTCCCTGGACCCAGGAAATCGACTCAAAGGACGACCCGACTGGGCTGGGGGCCTCGGTCTTCTGTCGTGGGGTCAATTATGACACAGTCTCGGACATTAAATTTTCCAGTGAAGAGTATCTGCCATAGTATACTTGGAAGGTTTTGGGAGGTTCCGTCCTCCTGTAGGTAGCGGAGGAAATCGTCGTCATTACCAGGTCCCCCTGACTCGCCGGCGGACTCCGGCAGGACGAGTCCTGATCGAGGACTGGGACTTCGGAGCCGGGCAAAATTGCGGTCACAGAGTCGTCACTCACAAGGAATGACAAACCCACTACTAATCCTCGGAACAATGAATGTTAGGACTCAAGTATCACGACTCACGTATTCTTGTGGGCCTTCGACCACAAGTGTCGGGGCCAAGACCCGTGCACGACGTACCCCACCGGGGAGCCACTGACGTCCCTAACCAGGTCCCGGGGACCCATGGTCTTTGGTCCCTACGAGGCTAAAAAGGATCTTTTACCACATCCTCAGTCGGGATGTATAAGCACCAAGACATAGAGACAATTGAGTATTAAATCAGACACGACAGTCAACCACTCAATTGGTGCAACTGAAGTAAGTCAGTGTGGATGGCAGAGTACTAGGGACACAGTGTTTACTCCTTTGACTCCGTCTCTCTTACAGTCGTCGACGAGCTCCAGTGAGTCGATCCTGTGTCGTCGTCTCGACCATACTCGTCGCCCGGACGTGGGCCGGACCCCGCGGACGACCCAGACAGAGGGCCGTGGAGCAGGGGGTCAGGGGCCCGACGGTTCTGGTCGGCTCCTCCGTGTGTGAGGTCTAAAACAGGAGTGCCTTGTAAGACTTGTCAAGGAGGCATCAATTTCGCATCAACACTAGAGTACGTCTCTCAAAAGGTCCTCGTGTCGGGTCCGGTCGGAACGACACTCCTAGTCAAGAAAGGGTTAAACCTGTGTATCGAGAACGTCCTAGGCGATCACTTTTGTCTCGACGGGGGAGACGGTTCCTCGTAACACTTCACTACACAATTCTTCCACTTCCTATTTCACTTTACCCGATTCCGAGAACACCCGGTTCAAGGTCCTCTTTAGTGCCTTCCCGCCCACCCTTTATAAACTTATAAATCATTGATTGACAAGATTTTGATTGTGTGCCCTGTCTCTGTTTTTCTACATATATATTCAACTTAAATCCCGAATGGTCCACAACGATCACCATTTTTTTTTTTTGTTTGGTGGACGGTTACGTCCCCTCCATTCTCTGTGTCCAAGTCAGGGACCCAACCCTTCTAGGGGACCTCCTCCCGTGTCATTGGGTGAGCACAAGAACGGACTTCTTAGGGTACCTGTCTCCTCGGACCGCCCGGTGTCAGGTACCCTAGTGTCTCAACCTGTGCTGACTTCGCTGACTTGTGTCGTGCACACTCGACTTAATTCTGGTCATCGACTATTTGTCATTGTTCTGCTGAATTCGTTTGATTCATCTCCAAGTCGAAAACTTTTATGAGCAAACCAGCGTGACCCAGAAGTGCCGTCGTGCATCGTAGAAGTCAACGTCACACACCCCAGTCCAAGGGACCCGTCGTCAGTTCGGACCTGGGGGACGTGACCCTCGAACCTCAGAATCGGTGACTTGGTGGTCCCTTCAGGGTCCAGGTCGAAAAATTTTATTTTTTGATTATTCGGACACTACATCAGGTATGTGATCTGTCTACATCAAAACTTACGGAGTTCCCTCTCCTTCCTCCTTCAACGATTCCTTTGTCAAGACGGTTTTCCTGACCGAAAACTTTTTCCTGGTGGATCACCTGGACCCGGTCCCTATTTCTTACAAGTCCTCCACTCCCCGTCGTCTACTCTCCCGGTGCGACGGTCTTTCGTCTAGGAGTCTAGGACCCCTAGATGCACGACTTTTACCCTAACATAGAAACGACACTTTACTTCAAATGTATTTTAGTATATAATTTTTCAGATCTTTTTTATTTTAGACAAAAAGTGTCCCTTTTACGGACCGTTAAAGATTGGAACCCCCTTTTCAGGGTAGGTTAAAGGAGATATAAACCAAAGTAAATTACTGTTTTGTAGAAATATACTGTCTAATTTATAAAAAAAACCTCACAGAGGAAAGTTCGGTAAAAGAACAATGTTAAGGTACTTGTATGATAATATTTAATAATATGAAGAAAGCTCATTGTTAAGAGAAATAGTAGAATATAAACTTATGTTTGAGTCCTCACGATGTTTCAAGTCGAGAAGAAGGTAGCACCGGAGGAAATGGTCACTGAGCACACGGTAGAGTTAGGATCTCAGTGAAAGCATCGCGCAAAGAACAAGCACGAGTGGGGTGGCGGAAGCACACCGGGGCCGGCTCAGACGAACACACCTTCCACACTCGCGCGACAGGCACGGCGACCTTCCGGCGGGCTGCGGACCGGTGACAGGACATCTCGAGGGGGCCAAGACTGACGAAAGGTCGGTGTAAACAGAGTGTTCCAAGAATGTTCGAGACACGAAGATGAACGAGAGTGTTCGTCTCAGGTTGTATATAAATCATAGGGCTCTTAGCTTTGGAACACTGAAATGTCACACAACCACGATAAAACCCCCACTGTCCACCCACGGACATCCCCTTCTCCGGACCCACACCGACCCTACCCCGTCCCTGGGGTGTCCCAAGACAAAAGAGAACGAGACTACTAAAGTGTCGGAGCAAGAGATCAGTGACCAACACAAACACACAGACACATCATTCACTTACACACAGATCCACTCCCCCCCACCCACCTCAACCCCGTTCACCACGAATCCTTAGTTAAAGTCTCCATCTGTCAGACGTTTAGTAACTCCTTTTCTACCTAAATCCCACCTATCACAACCCCTTTTACCAAGTGATAAACCTCTTTTTTGTTTTAGGAATAGATTAGTATTTGTCTCCACCTAATACTCACCTACTTCTGTACTCATACTCCTTTCACTCTCTCATTCAATTATCCTCTACATTCGTTCATACAAGGTTGGAGCCCTACCCTCCTGGGACTTTGTTTTTAAGTGACGCACTCGGTCTTCCACCTTGTTTTGGTTCTTTTTCTACCCAGACTAGTGAAGTTTCATTCCGAGACACAAGTCACTTCCTGTAGGGTCTGTGTCTAATATACCCCAGCCTACCCTCTATTCGGTTCTCCTGTCATTGGGGTCAAATTTTTTCTCTTTCGTTTTATCCGTTTCCGACACTTGTCCGAGTGTCCTTATGTCTCTACAGGTTTTAATAATCGTCACTTCCTTTGGGTCTAATTTACGACTGTGGGGCGAACAGTTGACCCCCTGCGCTCACGACCGCCCCGAGGACCCTGGGTCCCCGCGGGGCACGCCGACGAGACCTCTCCTCAGGTCTCACGCTGTGTGGGACCCAGAGTCGACACGGTGGGACCCCACCCGGGCGGAAGTCCCCTGTCCTCAGTGCCCGCCCACCACTCCCCTCGACCCCCGACCCACTGTTCCCTTGGGCCGCCCAGAATCACTTTATACGACGACTCACTTCTTCGTCCCTGTCATTGGTTCATGTCTACAAATAGATGTTTGTCTTTTCGTGACTTGTCTTAAGAACGGGACACTCGTCCCTCCGTTGATCCTCGGTGCCCCGTTCACCTACTTCTTCCTTTTTTCATGTCTTATTCTTTCTTTTTCCTGACTTCGCAAGCCCCGCACGGGGGACTAGTAGCACGGTCGATTCGACCTCCCTGTCCGTCTTCCCCGCGTCCTTCGAAGACACGCGACTGGCACAGGGGCGGGCGTCCCACCTCCGCGACGCCCTCCGCCGGTGCCGGCACCTCGTCCTCTTCCTCCACGAGGACCTCTACTAGGTGTCGTAGGTCTTGTCGGTCCTGTACGCCGTCTAGTCGCTGCCACTCGGGCGGCCCCCGCGCCCCCGACGCCCCCCGCGTCNCACTCGGGTCCGGGCCTGGGTTTGACAGTGTGCCGGAATCACCCAGTCGCAGCGGGGGAGCCGTGGGGGGGTGGGGGTGGGTCGGGGCCGGTTGGTCGTCACTTGAACCTTTCGCAAAGCGTCTCGACGTGTCACTCTCCTACTGGGTCGTGGGAGGAGAACGACCGACTCTGAGTCTGGTGTCCGGCTCAACCAGCCTGTCCTACTCCAGTCGCGGAGCAGAGCCCGGTCGGAAAGAAGGTCCCAGAACCGAGACAAAGGAGGTGGTCTCGGCCCGTGCCACACGAGTGTCTGTGCCCTACACGACGGGTTTTGTACGGAGACGGGATTCCTAATAACCCCGACCAGTAAAAACTCTTTGGTGTCCGTTTCCTCGTCGAGACCTTTATCGACTCCAGTGTCAAAACATTCTCTTTACATGTAAATGTGAAGGATTTCCTTTGGAGGCGAAGACTCCCCAGAGGTACTTTTGGAGTGGAGACACCAAGAGAAAGACTCCGGGAGCTTTGAACGGAGGGAGGGGTAGAGATGGACTCCTACCTCCGGACCCGGCAGAGGTCCTCAGTGAGTCAAAGGGACCCCCAGAGGGTACATATGTACTCCAGACGTGCTACTATTCCAAGACCAGAACGAAAACGAACAATCAGACAGAATAATGTCCCAGAGTCGATTTTCGAGTCTGTCCGTCTTCAATGGTAAAGGAGGAGATCACGTGTATCAGCACATCTGCGTCCCGTAGTAAAGGACGAGACTGGTCGTGTGGGCGGGGTCGGAGACGTCTGTACTGCTGGCGCCGTCAGTGGGCCGCAGGTCCGACTAGGAGAAGTGGTGACTGCGACAAGACAGCGAGCCAGGACAGACTGAGGAACACTGGGCTACCTGACGTCGTGCGGTCCGGAGGGACGGGAAGTGGTAGAGGGACTCACACGAGTCTGAGGACAGGTGACTCAGTCACTATAGTAGGTCGGCAGAGTAGGAGACGGCGGGAGGAGAGAGAGGAGAACGGGAGTCAGAAGGGACCGTAGGATTCAATTAGAATAACGATTGTCATATATGGAAATTCTTTACATATCCACGAGCGTCCGATCTAAATTGGTGTGTGTTTACGGAATCACAAGAACTGTACCTACATCCACACAGAGTAGAACTAACTATAAAGTTTGAAAAATACTAATCCTCTTGCTCTTCTTAATTTAGACTGACGCTTGGCAGACTACCCTGCTTGGGACTGACACCTCCAAAGTCATCTTTGTTAATCCTCAGGGGTCGTCGTCCTCAGGGAGTTCGTGCGGTGCGCCTAGTAGCTACTCCACCAGTCGTTCAAAGACCTGCTGGACCCTTTGCGGGCCTCAGTGGACTACAGTGAGATGTCGCGCACAAGGAGGCTCCACGGACGCCCCGGCCACCTGGTTTTCAAGGTCAGGTAACACTAGCCGACACGAGAGCTCCTAGTCTTCTTTTAGTTCTCTGCTGATCTCTGAGACGAATCCTTGTAACTTTTGAGACTGTTCCGATAGTTCGACGACCTCGTAAGATTTCCCCGACGAAGGTTTTGCGACGTCGTCTTGCGACTTCGGTCTAAGTTGATCACAAGTCTGGATTGTCAGGATATTTGTTAGTACATTTTTGCTATTTCTTGATAGAATTTACTATTACCAACACATACAGTATATATTGAGTAAACTATGACTATCAATAAAGACTTCTTGTTTTATAGAGTCACAACAATCAAAACACTTATTTAATTTTAATCTTTATAAAACTAATGGAAAGATCTTCAAAAATCTAACTTAAGAACAGAACATGATCCTAGATCGTGGAGGATATCTAGTAGATATAAAATGATAAGACACCTATTGTCGTACACCCCTTTGTTCACGAACCGATCCCCGTCTTCGTAGTACCCGGAGAGGACCTGAAACAGATGTCTGTGTACCCGTGTGTCCCGAAAGCCGACGGGTCTGTCGGACAAGTGTTGCGTCGATGTGAGAGACGACTCTCGCGTCGTCACTCGAACCTCCCTACCCTTCCTTGGAAGCCATGTGGTGTAGCGGAAGTAAGTCGTCCAAAAATCAGTAGATATAGTTTAATAAAACTTGAGTTTCTGAATGTGTTGAGGATTATACGTAAAGAGCCATTCTGTACTTTTGTACTGTAGTCTACCCTCTGGGGCGGAGACTACAACGGTGAGACTTGTTGATGAAGTAGGGGAAGTAGGCAAAGTTTCACGTAGTAAAGAAATTTCAAAATTAGTAATCTCTTTATACTACAACATTAAACGGAAATTTTTCTTTTTACGACAAAATTTCAAACGAAAATTAAGAGTTTTTGGAGATAAGACACATCAATATGTTAAACGGAGGGTAAGGTGAATGACTTGCAAATCCACCAAAGGTCAAACAACGAATAGTTACGTTGTCCAAATACGTGTGGTTCGAAAAGGGAAGAAAACAAAGGCTAAAAGAAGTATATTTAAGAATCGTTGACCAAAATGACTCAGTTTCCCACATACGTAAAAGTACCGAACTATACAAAGGTTTCAAAAAAAACATACTCTCAATATAGTTAAATATACAGAAGTTATTAATTTTTCATCGACAAAGTGACTTTTGAAACGTCGTAAACTCGTAAAAAGGATTATGATGTATACTTTATGAAAATAAATCTAACGTAAAACAAGTGATTGTTCCTATTGGTCACATAACTAATAAGATAGACATATTTGTCGTGTTGATATCTGATAGACTATCACGAATGATGGAAGGGGTTTATGAAGTTTTACTTATGTAGTGCAAGTCAAAAGTAATTTTCCATCCATGAAGAAGTCTGACCCTTCTTTTTTTTTTTTGTGAGTTCGAGGTCTGACCAAAATATATAAATACAGAAAAGTATTTTTCGTCAATATTGGACTCCTGTAAGTACCATCAAAGTTACGGTCGGGTTCAGGTTGAATGCATTTAGAGAAGAGTACCCTCTGTAATTAGGAATGACTATTGACATCGTTTCAGAGAACTAAACAGTTTGAGTAAACGATAGTAGTCCAAGTGATACTCTATTTTCTAAAAGACAAGGTAGAAATAGAAAGTCGTCTGTTGGTCCAAAAGGAGTTCAAGAGTTTCTGACAGTCGCAGACCCTTAGGACGGGAAGGGTAAGTGAGGTCAAGTCGGGTCCTGACGGAGCAAGTGGTCTACTCACGTACACCCTGTCTAAAAGTGGCTAGTCAAGTAAAACAAAGGTCTTTTTGTGTGGGATCACTGCCCTCATGGAGTCGTTCAATGGTCAGTTGATAAACTTTCCACAAATTTTCCTCCGTTCTTAGACTGTCAGAAATTATACCCTACAGTCCAGGACGTCGGCTCAGGTCCTAGAGTCTCCTCTCGGGTCGGACCTGAGGCCCGTGTCTCCCCGGGAAGTCACTAGGACGGGTCCGTGCCGTGACGGTCGAGACCCCTGTGGGTCTGGTCGCACACGAGTCCGGTGCCACCCTGCCAGAGAAGAACCATTACTATCAAAGTGAACCAAAACTTCTTCATATACTCACAACAGTTGAAACCCGTCTATTTTTCCTTTGGTAAATCGAACTAAATTATATTAAGACAACGAAGTACACCCGATAAGGTATACGACAATTAAGTTATCCGTCTGCATTCTCCTTTTCCTTAGGACTCGTAAGACTCTGTTCCGTTGGTGTGGTGTCGACTCCTGGTCGGTACTACCTCCTTTCGCATAGTCACGTGTCTACGTGTCACAGGACCCCGGAATAAAGAAGTCGTCGGTGCCAAGTCTTTAATCATCAATAAATTTTCTTAATTGCCAGAACCGTTTTTTTTAAATCACAGTTAAAACTTCCAAAATGTTTGACTCTTTCATTGAACCCCGACTAAACCCCCGGATAAATTAATAAATTTAATTGGTTAATACCAATCCATTTTATGTCTTAACGTTTAATTTTTAAGTTTGCACATTGTTTCTAGGGTCAAGAGGAATTTTTTTATTTTGATGTATTCTAATATAATGTCTATAGTTCCCTTGACGTTGGTAGTAGTCTCTAATGTAAAAAATATATCTTTTTATTGTTTGAAAATGGGTGTATGTAAATTAATTACACTTTATCTTGATGTTGTAAAATATATGATACTAAAAGGACGATATTTCTGACAAACGACTTTTTATATAAAACACGTTTTTAATTTCCCTGACATAAAGGTCTCTCATCTTTTCCCTTCTACTTAACGGTCACCCGTGGGTTGCAGTCCTTGTCCCAAAAGAGGGTTGTGGATGGGGTGACGGTCGTCACCCTCACCACTGTTGACCACTGTATTTTTATTTTCTAAAATATAATGAAACTTTATCTATTACGGTCTAATAAAGTTATAATACTTTTCGTTTGTAAGTGAGGACTGGTAAATTTCTGTACGGGATTTTTTAAGATAAGACAAGAGTTGTAATTAGACCTGTCCCCCTACTCCCACCACGTCTACCGTCTGAATTTTTTTTCTCTTGTATATTTTCCTTATATATTTTGTAATACGTAAATCATGTTTATTACTTTTTACTGAAGCACTGTGTGAAAGATTCTTTTCAATAAAAGTGTATAAAAATTTAGGACACTTCTGGTCCATATACAACGTTCCCCAATTTTTGTTCAGTAACTACTTACTATTGGTCAAAATCATGTCAAGTACGTTAATAAATAGACGTGACCTTTCGATGACAGGTTTAGTGTTTTACATACGAGACGGTGTTCTAATGTATAATTTTAGCGAAGAATGAAACATAAACCACGACTGTCTCGAGAACTCTTTCAAGATATGTTTGACTTCCAATATCTTTAAAATTTTAATATTAGACTTTTTTTGTATTACACAAAAAAAGACTTTTACACATTTGTTTTTCTTCGAAATCTCAACGTCCCGTAATATTTTAGGCATTACACCAAATTCTGGTTTTTTTAGTGGAGAACATACAAATTTTTTTAACGATCATATTAGGATTTTCAAGTCTTAACACAACAGTTGTCGTTTTCCGGGGCCCCCACCCCGCCGGTGTGACGGGTCCCGTCCCCAGGACGGTAGACGGTCGCGCTCGGACGGTGGGTGCACGTCCCTGCACCTGTTCTAGGGCACTGGTCACGGTGGACCCTCCCCGAGATCGTGACCACGTAAATGTGAGGAGAAAGTGGATGGGACAATCTCTCCTCTCGACGAAAATTTTCTCTAATAGTTGTCATATTTAAGACCATTTCGTGACTCTTAATCCATACTCTAAAAACCGTGTTTCGTGAAAATTTTAAGTTGGAGTAAAACGTTTCATAGATGGACCTTAAAGAGTAAACTTTTATTTTTGAGTCTTTATGTGTATTCACACATGTACCAAAGTACTTACTTGTTCAATCTAAGGTACACAGGAATTTGTGACGTGTATGGAAGGAAATGAGGTCTTGGTCCCTAGACGTACGTGTGTGGAGGTAGAAGGTGTATATGTCTGTGACGTGTTCATTGTAGCATTTCATGTGTGATTACGTCAGACCGTTCTAATCCCGAGCGGAAAGTTATAATAAGAAGATTCATGAGTTCTCAGTCGTAATAAAGGGTCTTTTCGATCTACTGGTTAAAGTCTTTTTCTTGAGGACGATAGAAAGGAACTGGGGATTATAATTTTAGATATGGTCATATAAATCCGTAAAGTAAATACACAAAGACGTAAAGTTCAAGTCGTTTTGGACAAAAACTACAAAGGATATAGCAAGGAAGTTATTGTCCTCTTCGAAGCAGATTACATTTTTTTAATTTTACGCAGGTGTCCCGTCATTAAAAAGTCTCTAGAACGAGGTAAGGCTTTTCGTGACGCCTTATTACAGATTCAGACAGTTAAAAGTCGGTTAATCCACGTTTCAGACGCTTTGTAGCACATTGTATGGCACTATCGACCTGCAAAGAATGACGTGTTACATTAAGGTAAAGGAGGAGGGACTCCGGACAATCCCATACGATGTCGACGACTTTCCTAAAGCCAAAAAGAACCAGGAGACAGACAACCCGGACTCCAACTACTGTAGAGGTGGTAACTCCCATGAACTTAAGACTGGGTTCACTGAGGGTCGTCTGCACGATTTCTGGGGACCTATTTCACTCCCTGTTATGTCTACGACTGTGACTTCCTGACGTCCGAGCAGCTGAGTTCTGACACGAGGGTCGAAGAATCAGTTAATCGCTGTAAACGTTCATAAATATAAATGTTATACTTCGATAACAAAAGTGAAGTAGGTAAAAATTATCTGTTAATTCTCAAGTTCAAGTTTTCCTTGGTCCTCCCACTTTCACTTCAGAGAGGGGCGGTCAGGGGGTCTCGGGGCGTCGTGACGTCCTACGTATACACCCCAGTTCTCACGTGCCTCCGGAAGGACGGAGACGACGGGTTTCCGTTGTGAGAGACGTGTAGGGAGACGGAGAAAAGTCATTGTTAGCCAAAAACTTTAAATTTTAGACATACTAGTGAAATTTTTGAAGTGAATGATTGAAGTGTAGTGTCTCGAAGGAGTTATCGTAGACAGAACAAAATACAGTATATTACTTCTACGGTGTGTGCATTCTCGACCGTCACTACCGTCTACGAAGACAGGTCGGATTTTGGTACCGTCCCACCAGACGTCTAGGAGTTTCACTACTCGTCTGCTTTCCCTGCTCGATTTCTCTTGGAAAGTTGACAATGTCAAAAGTAAAACGTGATACTCCCAGGGTGTTACATTAGAGGTTAGGTACTCGATAAATGGTAGGTACTATGGGTTCTGAGACGGTGTCTGTGAAACCCGCTATGGTACTGGTGGTTCTGACAAGGACGGGTTCTCCGGATGTGAGACTCCCCACGTCACTACGGCGTCCTGTACTGCAATCCACAGTACTCTCTCTGCGCTCCAGGGTGTCTGTCGAGTTTCCTTTCCAGTTGTGTAGATTGAACATTCTTCCTGTTTGCTGTCTTCTTCCCTGACCCGGGACCTGTGTGGGACGTGAGTCCAGAGGCAAGGAAATTCTCTTCACTTCCGGCACGAGGTCGGTCTCAGTTCTCGAAACCTGTGTCTGGAGCTTCCTACGTGTCAAGGTCTGTCTTCTGCCCTTCCCCTCCGGTAAGAACTGCCCTCTCGGTTGTACTCGTTTTCTCTTCTGAGTTCTAATTGTCGCCCGGAAGTCATCTTGTCATTTGTTCGATACACTACCTTCCCCCGCACTCCGACGCGTCCTTCCTACCTGGTGTGTCAGAAGTTTACGACCCTACGCCACTCGGACGTGACTTACACGAGGTGTTGGTCTTAGATCGTTTCCCAAGATGAGTCGCCTGACCTCCTCTGTCTCGCCCGGGTCCTCCGGTCTGTGCTGTCGTCGAACCGTGATGACGGGCCCGCACCCAGTCTCGTGCACGCCCCAGACTGTCATCCTTGTGTCCGTTATTTTTTCCACTTCTTTTCAATTTTGTCCAGTTCTTTTCCGGCACACACTTACACATCCACTCCCACGTCCGTTCCCAGGAATCCTGTCCTGACCATGGACAGGAGGGTCTTTAGGTGGCAGGTTTCAGTTCTGTACCCGTCCACCAGGGACGAGGGACCGCTCGTGTTGTGAGACGACCGTAGCGTACGATTTTGGTCCGACCCATGATTCGTTCCGTCGTCCTTTCCCCTTTCCACGGCTCTGTCCCGTCGATAGTTCAGTTTGTCCTCTCCGGAAATCTTTTAAGGAGTCCATTTGTTAGAAAATTGAGTTATATGGAAATTATTCTCTCGACTGTGAGGATTATTAGAGTGTAAAGAAATTTCTTTATTCGTATGACATAGAAAATTTCATTTATACTATTACTTACCTTTTATTTAAACGGTCCATTTGTACCCCGATTTTAAGACCCATGAATGGTTAAAACAATGATGAACTTACGTAACTAAGACCTAAGAGTCGATAAACAACAAATTCGAAAACTTCTATAAAAAGTCGGTTTATAAATTTTTGACCTTACTTTTGTTTTGGTCTTTGGAACGGTCCAGTCATATTAGATACGTACATTTTGGACAATAAAATGTAGTGAATAATATTATAAATATAAATGTTTTGTTTAAATTTTAATCTTCATATGTTCACTGAACTTTTTTTTAAGTTGAAGATTTTTAATAGACTCATTATGGATTAATGTTACCATTATGATTATTTATGTGTCACCGTAAAATAATCATTTCTTTATTTTATTGTGACATCAGTAATCGAGAAATCAAAATTCATACGGAATTATCACTAATTATAAATCGTTGTGATTAGACTGAGTCAGAATTTTTCTACGCAGAAAGAAATCCACTCTTTAATGAACCCTGTGACTTCGTTGTTAGTTCGACGTTAGATTGTTTTATTCATCGTTAAGGTCTTACTCTTGTTATTGGTAGTAGAAAGAGGTTAGGGTCTTTCATCCTTTATGTTCAATTCCAACGACATTGATGGATCACCCACAGGTGACGATACAAGGTCCTGTTACGTCGTTGAAATCTTCCATGTGAACTTTTTGTGTGTATGTGTGAGTGTGTGTGTCAGTCTACATAAAAATTTCTATTTTTTGTCTTGTTTTCGGGTGACCTTAAGAAGACATCTCATTCTTGATAAGTTTCTGTAATCATTTATTGACTCCTGAGTTTGGGTCTCGTCGTAGTTCGGAAATGTGATGAACTATTGTACATTGTTGCTCTTTTTAGGATAAGAGTAATGTTTATTCTGACGATCTTGAGTAGACCACCGTCTCACCCATTCTTAGGCGGACGGTTAAGTCCCCTGTGCTCGACCTAAGGACCCACCCCCTCTAAGGTGCACAGTGTCTCGTTGATTCGGACACCAGTGTCGACGACTCGGCCGCGGGTTCTCACGAGGTGCTGCTCCCTTCGGAGGTGTTACCGGGCACGTTGCGCCGGTCTCCCGTCGGACGAGGAGTGTCGGTCTCTTTCTCGGACGTATCGTTGTTTCCGGCCACGTTCGTTTTGATTTATTTTTGTAATTTTTATGTGTGTACTAAAGGTTTGTTGTGTTTCTTTGCCGTATTCTTCTTTTTTGTTTGCAGAACGGTAATCGTAATTCTTCCGTGAAATGGAAGTGACTGTAAGTCTAGGAGGAAGTGACTTCAGGACATCTTAGAGTTGAAGTTGAAAAAACGGTCGCGGAGTCGAAGGAGTGATGTGTAGTTTAATTTTTTTTTTTACGTACATTTCCATGAAAGACTCGTGAACAAAATAATGTAAATGACGTATGTCGGACTCCTCCCCAGTCACGGACTCCACCCCCCAGTCATGGACTCCGCCCCTCCAGTCACAGACCCCCCCACAGTCACAGACTCCACCCCACTCACGGGCTCCACCCCATTCACGGACTCCACCCCCCTAGTCACGGACTCGCCCCCAGTCACGGGCTCCCCCCATCACGGACTCCTCCTAAAAGTCAACAGTAACGAGAACCTCCCATTTGTGGTCGGTAGAGTGACATTAACATTTTCTGTGAAAAGGTATTTCAGTAATTAAGATCGGAATCTTATCGATTTATAGTGAAAAAAATTAGATTATGAAATTAAAAGGGAGAAGGTAAAAATTTTTGTGAAATTAATGTGAGGGTCTCAGAATTGACGTAATGGATAAAGTGACAATGACCGATGTTTTGATGAAACGACGGATTCGGTTTCAGTCATACAAGTTCACAGAGGTTCTTTTCTGGGGATTAAGATCAAAGTAATGTCGACGACTAAGAAATTTTCCCAAGGGTCACTGAGGAGACGGGTGTGACGGGGAGGGACATTAGTTCAACCAGACACAGTAGTTATTGTGTTGTCACACACTGAGTCTAAGGGAGTATTCGCGGGATTCTCCGTGACTCCGAAAAAACGGAAAGGGAGAGACCCTAGTGTACGGACCCTGTCTCCGACGGTGCGGTATTCCTGTGAGGGTCGAGTTCTCCGGAGGACGGACCTCGGTTCGTTCCCGCGGTCGGACTGTCGTCTGGGGGACGGGGTCAGCTCGGAAGGTCACTGGTGTTCCGGGGTCGTCGTAGAACTGTCGTTGGAGTACTTTGTGGGTGTTGCTTCGGTGGGTCGATTCGGTGAGGGGTTAAGGGCTGGGTGTTTTTGATACTTTATTACAAACAACAGAATTTGGTGATTCAAAACCCGATTAAACAATGTATCGTAGTCTACTGATTACTTGTACGGTTTTTTTTTATTCCATTCTTGGTCCGTTGATAAAAGTTTCAGTCGTTTTACAGTTATTACGCTGTTTGATTATGAATGTCTCTCTTTAATAGACCTACGGTTTACGACCAGTGTGTACACTTGTATTACCGTGACTCATGTGTTTTGACACTTAGACTTGACGAATGGATAAATTTGAGTAGTTGTATGAATACGATCTATGATCTTGTGTCTCTCAATTGTGAGTATGAGACAGATCTAAACTGAAGTGTGTCTCGACCTGACTCAACGTTCCTGGATCTTGAGATCTTCCGGAAATTAAAAGAAATGAAGACCAAGTCACACTTGAAAATTTTTGAGTTTGGTCAGTGTGTTATCGAGTGTCTTTTAAAATTCATATTTGGACAGAAAACATTCAGATACGTTTCTTTATTTTATCCAAAATAGAAAGATCTTAATGGTGGTGGGGGAGTTGTTATCGGTAGAATGAAGAAATATGTTCTCAGTAGGTCCTCTAGCTAGAACAAGACATGCTCACGTCAACCATACAGAGGTTGAAGTCGGTGGTGAAAGAGAGAGGTTCACCTTTACCGAAGTTTTCTAAGGGACAGACACCATCTTTTATGTTCATGTGTTCGGACCCGAGGACATTCCAGTGTTTTATTTTTACAATAAATGTAATTACTTTGTCAGGATACGTCCCACGTCCGTTGAAAATACATGAGTTTTACTAAAAATACATTCATCTACAACTTGAGTAGAAACATCGTGACGAATTAAAAAATTGTATATTTGATAAAAGGTAAAGTCTCTTGGTTGAAAATGGTTCTTGTCACCAAGAGTTTAAACACGTTCACAGTTCCACGGGAGTTTTAATATGTGTAAGGAACACTTTATGGTGTTTTAAGATTATCAAATTACTATGGTATTCTCGGTCTCTCTTGTCATTTGATCCGTACTTATTGTCCGACAACGGTTTAAGAAGGACAATTAGGGACAGTGAAAAAAGAATTAAAGGAAGTCACGTCTAAATTCTTTTTCGTGTTAAAAGAGTAAGATAAATGAAAGTTTTTTTAGACATAATAAAATAAAATCTTCTTATGGTTACTACGATTTCTTGTGTTGAATTCTTGGTTACGGTCTGAAGGGACCACCGTGTCACCCATTCTTAGGCGGACGGTTACGCCCCTTGTCCCCAAGTTAGGGACCAGTCCCTTCTGAGGTATACGACTCCTGGTTGATTCGAGTTCATGGTGTTGATGATTTCGGACGTACGAGATCCCGGGTGCTCGGTGGTGATGACTCGGATGCACGAGGTCGATGACTTCGGGCGCACGAGATCCCGGGTGCTCGGCGGTGATGACTCGGGTGCACGAGATCCCGGGTGCTCGGTGGGGGTGACTCGGGTGCACGAGATCCCGGGTGCTCGGTGGGGGTGACTCGGGTGCACGAGGTCGATGACTTCCGGCGCACGAGATCCCGGGTGCTCGGTGGTGATGACTCGGGTGCACGAGGTCGATGACTTCCGGCGCACGAGATCCCGGGTGCTCGGTGGTGATGACTCGGGTGCACGAGGTCGATGACTTCGGGCGCATACTTCTCAGACACGAGACGTTGTTCTCTCCGGTGTCGTCACTCTTCGGTCGCGGGGTCGTGCCCTCTCGTCTGGGTGAGAGGGTTGATGTCTTTCGGGCACACGTCGCTGTTTCCGGGCACGTCTGCTTTTACTTTTATTTGTTTATTATTTATATTATCACAGATGTACGGTTTTTTTTCTCTTAGTCACGTCACGGTTCTCATTTTATAAATATATACTGTCTCTCCTTCTTTCAAAGTCAAAAAGTAGGACAAGTTGAATTAAGGGTATAGTATGAGTGACTGTTATAAAATTAGTAGTTGATAGTATAATCCAACTATTACAGATTAAAATTTTTATTCGTCGTTAGAAGACCTTCTCCCAAAGCTGTTTGCTAATCGAGACCTTAGTCCGTCGGACCATTGTTCTCGTCCACTGTTCCCTTCTGAGACGACCTCGGTCTCCTGAGGAGTGACGACGCGGAAGGAAGGTTCAGGGAGTCCACACTGGAAGGACGGTGAGCCTCCGGTCTGTGTTTGTGACGCGATGATCCTGTGACACTCCGGTTTTGTCTCCACGAATAGGGGACTCCCTTAAACCTTCTTTCGGTTTCTTGTTAATTACTTCCTCTTTGGCCGTCAAGTGATACCGACTTTTCGTCTACGAAGGGAGGTGATGTTGTCCGAACTTTGGTTTCTTATTTAGTCAATACGTTTTGAGTCCCCTGTCCGTCTGACTATTCTGTGTGGGACTCTGAAAGAGTCTTAACCTCCTCTTTCTTTGACTTCGCTAGTGTCATCGTATGACCTGCTATTTAAATACAAATTGAGAGTATAAATGAATTTGATATTTATCTTGTAATAAATGAGTATGAAATTCTTTGGTAAGAAACAATTATTTTAACAATCGAAATTTGTGTCTTAAAATATAGGTCAGTTCGCAGTAAATTTAAACTCCCAGGTTATCCCATAAAGGTTCATATGTTCCAGAGTCAGTGTTTGTTTGTTTGTTTGTAAGTCTCTACATTTGTTCGTTTTCGTCGGTTGTTTGTTGTCTTTAGACTCGTCTGTCGCGGTCCCCATTCCCGTCATTCCTGTTAATTCCTTTCATGTTAAAACAAAAATTTTTTAGTTCCTAGTTTCCTATTTTTAGACAGGTATTTTGAGTTTTAAGAAATCACCCCTCGGGGTGTCCTGACCCTTCCCCGTGTCACGGGCGACTCCTCCTCCTTCTCCCTGGACCTGAGCTAATTAGGTGTCGCTCCACCTGCGTCCTCTCGACCCCCGGGGGAGAGTGGAGGCCGTGTCCGACGTCCCCACGAGCAGACGGGTCCGGAGTCTCCTGGGGACGAAATCACGTGGGGCACTCCGGAACTGCGGATCCCTCCTCACCCCCCCCGCCCATTTTTGGAGTCGAACAGAGGGGTCGTGGATTGATCCCACCTGTGGGTCGACGGACCTCGTCATTGGCCGAGTAGTGACGTGGGAGACGCCTATCGAGAGGAAGGAAGGGACCGAAGAGTGAAGATATGGGGTGTGGGTGGGGCACACACACACCCCCACCCACACACACACACCTCCGCCGAACATTGGGTTGTGTCTTAGAATTCGATTTTCCTTAGTGGGATTCTTATTTTTCTTACACACTGATAGTTTGGTTTCCTCTTTTCATCTTTATAGGTTAAAATTTACTCTTTGATGGTTTGTTGACTTATCGGGATGTTTTTATGTTTTGAACTTGAGTTTACTTTCTTCATAGTATCGTTCTCATTAAGGTCTTATTTTCCCCTGTGTTTATAGACTTCGTCCTTCCAAGTGGACTGTCTTCGGAAGTCTCACCTATAACACTGGTGAAGTAGAAAAATGAGAAATTAAACATTATTTTAGTGGAATATAAACATATCGACAAATCTTAAATGGGTAAAAATTCGATACACTTGTAGAGTAGAATGGATTCATATGATAGTTTTACTTTTTCTTCTTTGTTTTTTCTGGTGGGTCTAATGAAGACGTCAATACTATTAGGACTGTTTATCCCTGTTGATCAATAAAATTGAGGGAGATTGACTTATAAAATAGGTACGTATGTCTACTTTGACACTACGTAATACCTATAAATTCAAAGTCAAGTCGAGTCAGTGAGTCAACACAGGCTGAGAAACGCTGGGGTACTTAGCGTCGTGCGGTCCGGAGGGACAGCTAGTGGTTGAGGGCCTCAAGTGGGTTTGAGTACAGATAGTTCAACCACTACGGTAGGTCGGTAGAGTAGGAGACAGTAGGGGAAGAGGAGGACGGGGGTTAGGGAGGGTCGTAGTCTCAGAAAAGGTTACTCAGTTGAGAAGCGCACTCCACCGGTTTCAAGACCTCAAAGTCGAAATCGTAGTAAGGAAGGTTTCTTGTGGGTCCTGCCTAGAGGAAGTCTTACCTGACCAACCTAGAGGAACGTCAGGTTCCCTGAGAGTTCTCAGAAGAGGTTGTGGTGTCAAGTTTTCGTAGTTAAGAAGACACGAGTCGAAAGAAGTGTCAGGTTGAGAGTGTAGGTATGTGCTGATGACCTTTTTGGCATCGGAACTGATCTGCCTGGAAACAACCGTTTCATTACAGACAAAAAGTTATACGATAGATCCAACCAGTATTGAAAGGAAAGTTCCTCATTCGCAGAAAATTAAAGTACCGACGTCTTTTGGGTTTTTCGATTTATTTGTTTTTTTCGGGAAAGATTTTCTATGAATTTTTTTTTATTATTATTTTTTATTTTCTTCTGAGAATGTCTTAAGACTGACTCCATGACTGTTTTGTCTACTGTTTATAGTCTAAGGTTTTACACACACTCTTCTAGTAATGAACGGTTTGAATGTTTCTTTTACGGATGTTTAGATGATATGTTCAGACCTTGAGGAAATTCGAGAAGTTTCTAAAAAATTTTTAACTCTTCTTCACCTTTCCGTCCTCTAAGAGCTTCCTAAAGGAATATCTTCGTGACGGGCGTAGGTCCGACTCTTTCGTACCCTACCACCCTGGTCGTCTGTTCTCGACGTAGACGTCCCATTGACACGGAGGTGGTTGTCGTCCTGGTTGTCGTGTGCACCCAGAGTGTACCCGTCTCCACTCGGTGCAGGTTCTGTATTCGGTCGTGTCCTAGTGAGGTTTGGTGTAGGTCGTCCCGGTGAAGACCCGTGACCCTCGACCGTGGTCCATTCTACCTTCACCTCACGACTGAGGGTGTTTTTCCTTCAGTCGACTGTCTTAGTTCCTGTGTAAACAGGGGGTTCTGGTCCTTCGTGGCTCCTTCGGTCCTACTTTAGGGTCTCTCTTATCGTGGACGGTGGTGGACGTGTGTCTCCGGGGCCGTGGTGTGGTGGGACGAGGCACGGACGAGGTCCCCGGAGTCCCGGTCCGGACGAGCCCTCCTCGACCCTCACTTCGGTAGCCGTAAGGGGAGGGTCTGGTGTCCGACCAGGGTCTCTTTTTCTCTAAATTGAATGTAATAGACCGATGAGGATGATGGTTTAACTCTGTACAAATACTGATCTTTAGTGACTCCGTCGACTCTTTTTAATAAATTCTCACTGGTCCTCAACCGGACCTACCCTCCACTTAAACACCCTCTTACCCATGTACATGTACTTACCGATTTCGGGAAACGATAAGTAGACTTTGGTAGTACTGTGACAATTAGTCGATATGAGGTTGTATTTCAATTTCTCTCTCACCGGTCTCCTCGGTACTCGACTCCCATAGTGGTTCCTTTCCGGAAGAGGAGGATAGAGGACGACGAAGACGATTCGACGTAGTCAGCACAGGCTGAGACACGGTGGGGTGTCTGCCGTCTGGTGGTCCGAGGAGGCAGGTACGTGTGTATTTCTCCTCCGTTCTGTGTCTCCATCCCTCGACGTAAAGGGATGGAAGTCTTCGCTACGGAGAGGTCGTACTGTTAACATTGAAAAAAAATTACACAGATAAAAAGTAACCTCCTACTTACGAAAGATTATAACACGACAAAAGACGGTATATAGTTAATATTGATATAAATTAAAAATTTACTGGTATTTTTCTATTTTATTTTACTGGGGTACGACGAGAGGTAAGAAAAAGAAGGAGGTTGGAGATCGAGACAATCACGATTCGTAGAAACCTTTTCAATTACAAAATTAAAGAGACAACAACTGTGACTTTCCGTCGATTACAGAAGATAGGTATATAAAATGTTTCTCGAACTAAAAGGATAATAAGTTGTATGGAAGTTATGATGGATGGGATTTTTGACCTCGTGACCTTTTCAAAGAAGTTGTAGTATCTATTGTATTTACCTAGTGAAGATTGTCAATTATTTGATGGGGTGAATACGTGTCTAGTCTTATGTCTCGAGACTTATTTAAAAACCACAGTTACTGTTCTAGTGGTTATCGTTCATAAATAAGGAGTAATTGTTATAGTAAGGTTTTTTCAGTGGTATAAAATTATGTTAAGTCTTTTATGAGAGGTACTATGCATTATACGTCTCAATTAAGACAGGAGTTTGGTGACTGTCTATGATGTTCTGCCAGACATCCGACCAGGTCTCACGGACTACTCGTCGTAGTCACAGTGGACCCTCCGTCACCTTTACGTCCGAGAACCTCGGTGGGCGTCTAGATCCCTTCAGTCCGACGTAAAATTCCTTGAGGAGTCCCCTAAGGACACGTGTCGTTCAACTTCTTTGTGACGAGATCTCTTGTGACCTTTTCCGGTCAGTCTTAGTGTTCCAAAATTTTTGTAATAATATCTATAATGATTCCTAAATTTTACGACCGGGGATAAGAAAAACTGTGAAATATTGGATTTCGTGTGTTTAGTAAGCTACTTGGTTAAACAGTGTCTAAGATACGAGTACATTGAAGTTTTGTTTGGACTTTGAACGTTAGATTAAGGCAATAAGGAATTAAGAACGCAAATATTAATATTGAATGTTGGTCAAAGAACAGGTCTCGATAAGTTAAAGGTTGTTAAATATAAGGAAATATAAACACTTTATTTCAACAACAACAAAAAAAATTCTTTTATTCACAAAAGAAGATGAATACACTCAAGTCATATCAGCGAGTCAGTACAGGTTGAGAAACGTTGGGGTACCTGCCGTCGTGTGGTCCGAAGGGATAGGTAATGGTTGGGGGTCTCGAACGAGTTTGAGTGCAGGTGACTCAAACACTGTGGTAGGTTAGTGAAGTAGGAGACAACAGGGGAAGAGGAGGACGGAATTTAGAAAGGGTCGTAGTCCCAGAAAAGGTTACTCAACCGAGAAACGTAGTCCACCGGTTTCATAACCTCAAAGTCGAAATCTAGTCAGGACGGTTACTTGTAAGTCCTGACTAAAGGAAGTCCTACCTGACCGACCTAGAGGAACGTCAGGTTCCCTGAGAGTTCTCAGAAGAGGTCGTGGTGCCAAGTTTTCGTAGTTAAGAATCACGAGTCGATAAATACACGTATTAGACTTTATTGTTCAGAATTCAGATTTTGGAGTAAAGGTATATAAATCAGTCTTCGAAAAAAAAGGGACTCTTGGTTCAGTGTCATTTTTTGACATTACTTTTAGAGAAAATACAACATACGTTGAAAGATTCATATCAAAGATAACGGTTCCCACCTGAAAGAATTATCGAATTCTCCTCAGTAGACCCTACGATTTCCGAAGGATTATACTAGACGCGACAAAATTGGATGACTGTTCCTTTAGTATAAAGGTGTACGGAGTGACACGTTAATTCGGTCATAAGATTCTTGTATTGCTAGAGAACCTCGTTGTTAGAACGACATTATCCAGAAAATTTACTTAATATTATTTAAAAAATTATATTAAAATACAATAGAACTTATTGTGTAAAAATCTGACTTTTAATCATCCAGTATTAAAAAATTCCGTATCACAAAGTCAACGACTTAGAGGTAGACTTGAGTAAGACGGGTAGAATGGAAAAGAGGGATGAGAAATAAAGACGAATTAATTTAGTAGTGACCTTAGATGTGATCTTCGTCTACAATGGACCACGATTGACAGTAGGACACAGGGACGAAGACTATTGTGGAGAGGGAGAGACTTGTCGTCAGATGTCAATTCCGTCGGTTGGGATGGTAGACGGGACCTCCCCGGTGTACACGTGGTTCGACTAATCCAATTAGTGGAAGGAGACTGAAGAGTGACATTAGACCAGTTTCCACCAGACTAGTCTATTTTCGACGTCTGAAAACTACGTGTCAACACCCTTCATTGGAACCCAGGGGTTCCTACACTTGTTCCGTGACATTCACTCCAATGGCAGGGTTGTTTGGCGTTGACTTTCGATGAGGGTGATTGTTCAGTTGTCTGCCATTTATTCAGTCAGACTTTAGTTAAAAGACGACAGTCATCGGTTTTCGTAAGAATACCTCGGAGTTTTTTTTCGTATTTTCTTACAGGTTATACAGTTTGACTGTACTACAACGATGATAAACAAGGAAGTAAGTTTATCCCTACACTCCCCCTCTTTTCGATTCCGAATTCTGGACCGAGTCATAGGTGGGAGACGATAAAATTGTCTCAATCGATTTTTTTCAATGTAAAATTCTTTTCGAAAATTGTCTAGATAAATATGTGAATACTATCGAAATTTAATTTTGCAATTTATGTCCCTCTAGTTTAGACAAATTTCGGAAGATCAGGTTTACTTTGTTTCCCTTTTCTTTAAACTTATAGTGGGTATCATTTAATTCTACAAGTCAAGTCAGCGAATCAGCACAGGCTGCGAAACGCTGGGGTACTTGACGTCGTGTGGTCCGGAGGGACAGGTAGTGGTTGAGAGCCTCAAATGGATTTGAGTACACGAAGCTCAGTCACTACGGTAGGACGACAGAGTAGGAGCCAGCAGGGGAAGAGGAGGACGGGGGTTCAGGGAGGGTCGTAGTCCCAGAAAAGGCTACTCAGTCGAGAAGCGTACTCCACCGGCACTCTCACCGGTAACCTCAAAGTCGAAGTCGGAGTCGGGAAGACAATTCCCCATTTATGGTTACTAATACGCGAGAGAAAAATCAAAGACCGTTTCTTACACAAAACATTTGTATACTTTCTCTTACCTACTATATACGTCTCATGTAGTACTCTTTACGACCCGACCTACTTCGTGTTCGACCTTAGTTCTGACGGTTCTCTTTATAGTTATTGGAGTCTATACGTCTACTGTACTGGGAATCCCGTCCTTCTCCTTGATTTCTGGGAGAACTACTTTCAGTGTCTCCTCTCACTTTTTCGACCGAGTTTTGACTTGTAAGTTTTTTGCTTCTAGTACCGTAGGTCAGGGTAGTGAAGTACCGTTTGTCTATCCCTTTGTTCCCTTTGTCACTGTCTAAAATAAAAGAACCCGAGGTTTTAGTGACGTCCACCACTGACGTCGGTACTTTAATTTTCTGTAAACGAGGAACCTTCTTTTCGATACTCTTTGGATATATTGTGTAATTTTTCGTCTCTGTAATGAAACGATTGTTTCCAGGCAGATCAGTTTCGATACCAAAAAGACCATCAGTACATACTTACACTCACAACCTGGTACTTCTTTCGACTCGTGGTTTCTTAACTACGAAAACTTGACACCACAACCTCTTCTGAGAACTCTCAGGGAACCTGACGTCCCTCTAGGTTGGTCAGGTAGGATTTCCTCTAGTCAGGACTTACAAGTAACCTTCCTGACTACAACTTCGACTTTGAGGTTGTGAAACCGGTGGACTACGGTTCTCGACTGAGTAACCTTTTCTGGGACTACGACGTTTTCCAACTTCCGTCCTCCTCTTCCCCTGCTGTCTCCTACTCTACCAACCTACCGTAGTGACTGAGTTACCTGTTCTCAGACTCATTTGAGGTCCTCAACCACTACCTGTCCTTTCGGACCGCACGACGTCAGGTACCCCACTGTTTGTCAACCTGTGTTGACTCGTTGACTTGATTTGACTTGTTCAATTTTGTTCTTCAGACATTTCTCATTCCGGATCATTTTTTTTTTTTTTTTTTTTCTTCAGACACTGTTTGACCTACTCGGTTCAATTTTTTTAATTGTCTATTATTACTTGTGTCAGAAGACCGTTTTTGACCTTTTTCCCAATATTGGAGTTGACGTCACCTTTAATTTTATAAAAATCGATGGACCAGAAAAAGAAATTTAATCCCTGGGTTTACTAGAGGAATTGACATGTTAAGGTTGTAGAAGAGGAAAAATAAGTATATGTTTATTTTAGTAAAAAGTGTAAACTGGTCAAGAAAAAAATTGAAACTCTATTAACGTCTGAGTGTGTTAAAACAGAATAATCTTTATGTATTACCATTAATGAAAGAGTTTTTTATTGGTGTGATCACTTTTTCATTATGACTGTTTAGTGTCACAATTTTCGAATTTTTCTTTATTTGGTTGGATAAAGAGTGTTTTTCTTATGTAATATATGACTCTTAAATCTCTTTTTTCGATCCATCCATTTTTCTCCTTAAGACGGGTGTTAAGTCAGAATCTAGGATAGTACCATCGAGAAAGGAAAGTGAACATGGAGTATATAGAGACTTAGACACGTCGGGACTTTTCCGAAATGGGACTTTTCCGAAATTCTGATTTGTGTAATTACAGTATTGTTTTACGGTAAAACAAACGACCTCAAAAGGAAAAAGAATCAAAGGTAAGAGACTGATATATCAGTAAAGGGACCTCAGTCTCTTCTGTAAAGTATCAAAGACTGAATGATCCAGACCCTTACGGACATACTCAGTACATTAAGATTCCGTCTCTGTTTGTCAGATATCATATTTCGTAATAAATGGTGGGTTGTTCTAGAAATGTTCTTATTACCGAACCCCAAAATGTTTTATGAAACCTTAATTACGTTTATAAGAATTTCTTTTTAGAAGGATACCCCTTGCTTTTTCCGTTTTAAGAGACAAGTCGGTTCTCTTGTGTAGGTTTGTCTGATTTCTGTGGGTGTTAAATGGAGCTATCATCCGGAACCAATATCGTAGTTTGAGGAGGACTGGACGACATAGGGTATTGTACTCGGACTGCAGAAGTAGTAATTGAGACTTTGTTCTCTACTTAAATAAAATATACGTTTCCTTTACAGAAATAAAGATTTAGACCTCCATAATTTTGATGTAAGACCCGAAGTTAGTCTTTTTCAGAATTCACGAAAATTTACGACTATGGTAATCGGTGTCACTCTCATTTCCCACTTTCTGTGGGGGATTGCGACAGTGAAATGTGCTAGACCTCAGTGGACAGTACAAAGAAGGAAGTCGTTGTCAGTGTCTATCACCACCGAGATCCTGATCGTAGTCTTCCCAGGTGTCGACGTCTAAGTTGGTTGGCGTCTGTTACATAAACCTCCTCGAAGAGCCCGCCGAGTCACCATTTCTTCTGTACCCAGGCTAGGGAATAGGACCCTCTAGGGTGTCCGTCGTCTCGGTGGCTCGGACGCTCGGTGTGATACCTCGGACACCGAGGTCTTGGTCCTCGGCCTTGAGGGCTCGGGCACGCGGTGTTGGTGACTTCAGTGCGGGATCTCGGACACGGCGTGTACTCTTCGGAGGCGTTACTCTTCGGACGCGTGGCGTTGATCTCTTTTTCGGGTGAGTCGTGTTTCTGGGTCGTGTCGGTAATTATTTATTTTAATAAAAAAAAATTTATACACCCTTTTTGAGATCTTTCAAGGTTTTTCGTTTTGAACTTGTACGGTACACGTTGATGAGTGTATCGTAAATGGAACACAATCTACAATATTCACTACACCTCTATTACTTTCAGATACCCTCGTGCACACATCCAATTTACGTCTATGATACGGTAGAACATGTACCTTGACTCGCAGACACCTCCGACCATAGGTGTCCTAGGACCGGACAGGACTCTTTCGAAGGAGTCCAGTCGACGGGGGAGACCAGTGGGGTGAGATTCCCCCTTTCCCTCTCCCCCTCCCTCTCCCCCTCTCCCCCTGTCTTGCTTCGTCGAGTGACGCGCGACCGGGGAATTACGTCTGTGACTGACAGGAAATGAGTGTCCGTCGTCAGGAAAATATCTCGGTGACGGTTGTCGGTCAGGCGTTCAGGACTTGGTGGCGAGACTCGCTTTTATGGGCCGTTCCCCGGAAGTTCGAGGACCAATGATGACATAGTTGGTTAGTTATATATTGAAGAAAAAGACGTAACAAGACAAATTTCTGTAGAATAAATTATATATAACATCTAAGTAGTTGAAACTTGAGTACCGGTTGTCGTGATAATGACCATGAACTTTCTTCGAATAGATTGTGTGCACAGAAGGGGTACTCCGTGTAGTGTTGAATGGTCTGTCGTGAAGTCAAGATCCGGAGATTTGTCGTTTTGGTTGTTTTGTCTGTTTTTGTCTTGTACTTTTCCGGTGAACACATGAATACTCTCTACTTTGTTTTTCCACCTCCAACAGAGCAAGTCGGAGTTGGTCTGGACACACACGTCCACTACGTTTACAAAGCTCCGAGACACGTACAGGTACTTACCCCAGGGCTCAGATCCCGACGTTTATGTAAAATCGTTCATCACTTAGACTTGTATGTTTCAGGTGTTTATTACTCTTCATTGACGTATGAATTTTATAATTATACCTTAGATGTTCATTACTCCTAGTTGATATTTGAACTTTATAATTAACCCAGGTCTATTGTTCATGTTTTTATTTGTAGTAGTTCTAAATTTTACTTAGGAGAATTCTGTAGATTCTTTCCTTCGTTTTTGTCTTCATAAAAATCTTTCTTCTATTTGTCTAATATTTAAGTTGTTGAAATTTTTGTTACTTGTGTTAATAGAGACTACGATTACAGACCCTGTCAATTCAGTCTAAACAAATTACAATGAATAAAGAGACACTATTTAAAATCAAACAGAGGATGTTAAATTTTACTGGAGTTTTCAAGAGTCCTGATTCCTGTATTTAACAATCAAACTACACAAATCAAACTACACAAAATCTTGACCTAAAGGAAAAGTGTCCGTATAAATTAGGGGAGCTCAGAAAGAGAATAAAGAAATTTCATTTTTATTTAATATTAAGAGATCGAAGATGTATCAGGACAGGTCAAAATTTTTCTCTTCTAATATGTTTGTCTAGGGAATTATATACTCTCTACTTTTAATGACACTTTCCATTGAAAGGAAGGTTAATTTTGACACCTGTCTTCAGAGTCGTCTTAGTTCGTGACGAAAGACAAATTCTTCGCGGGCGCTACCCGGTAGGGACACCGGACCACCAATCGTTAGGCTGAACGTCGTGTCCCCTTTTCCCGAGTTGGGACCGGTCCCTCGGTTCCCGGCGTTCGGTGCCTCGTTGACTCGTCCGCTCGACGTTGGTCTCAGGGACGTGGTGTGACTCTGGGTTGTGTTGGCTTATGAGTTATTCTGATAAATTTTGCACGGGATCTACGGTGGTTATTTATATTTTGTCTACGTTCATCTTTTTTCCCTCTTCCCATCGTTTTTTCTTCTTTTTACTCTCCTGTCCCTCTCTACCTCCTCCCCCCTCTTCCTGCCCTTCTGTGTGTTTCCTCACTCACTGGCTTGCAGCGACGGTGGGCTACGGATCACAAACACGACACTGGTCAGTGGCCGCAAGGCTGTGACAGCAGCCTGTACCGAGTGTTTGGTTTTGGGTCTCCTATTTCACCGGTTCATGTATGACCTAAACAGCGAGGTTTTTTAGTTGAGGTTACCAAAAGAACATCAGAAAACATTTTTACGGAAACGTTATGGCGACTTAGTATGAACTGAAAGGTTGACGTGGTAAGGGATGTTGGTGGTAGAACTACCGGTGAAGGTACAGAAGGAGGTTGTAAAAACCTCAACTTTTCCAAAGACACGGTTGAAATTAAGGTCCACTAGTCTAGAAGAGAGAGTTTGGACACCAAATTTTACTTTAATAAGAAAAGTACTTTATTTTTATTCGATATTAATAAAATAGTTCTTTATTAGATTGACTTAAGGTTCTTAAACAAAGGTACTACTTCCCCGGGGGAGGGGTGAGATAAGTAAATTGAATTTAAGAAACTTTTGTCTCTGTTATTATAAGTGAAAACTTAGTCGTGTTACATACTGAAAGTCCATCACTATTTACTCATCTAAGACGGAAAGTGTTTCTAATCGGGTATTTCCGATACCCGAAATCTCAACTCCGGACGAAATTTCAACGGAAAATGACCAGACACGTGAAGTACTTCAATAACGAATAGGAGAAGTTCGAAGTCAAAAGACTTCTATAAATTGGAGTGTCCTAGCCTAGCTATGTATATTTCGTGAATCGTGTCACCTTCGATTTATAACTTTTTTACCATCAAAGTATATGGTATTCTTTAGGAGGTATCTGTCAATTGTGGTTTACCCTTTGTTTCAGATTCTTTTGACGAGTAGTAGGAGTGTCCACTATTATTTGTAGGGATCTAGGCGTGGGTTTTCTTCTCAAAACTCATTATGATACGTTGGTTCATTATCGTAGACCGGGAATTCAATGTCAGGAAATCATAAAACCAATGTTACTTAGGTAATGTGTGTTAGAATATAGTATGAAAAAAAAGAAATGAAAGTCTGATCAATATCAATAAGTGTGTTACCTTCATCGTCGCGCGCATGACAAACGTAAAATCTGACTTACTTGACAGATCTGGGAATCTTGTCTCCCGATTAAAAAAGTGTAAAGAATTTTAATAATTACGATAAATTCAAGGATGGATGAATTGATAATATAAGATCGATGGACTTGGTTTTTAAGTAAATATGTTGGTGATGTGTTTTGTACAGACTTTACACTTCTCGTAAGGAAAGAAACAGGGATCACCTCTGTGTCATTGACCGGGATCACGAGGTATTTGAACGTACTAAATTCTTCGTAGATTTTCGTGAACAATTTCATGTTCATAATCCAGAGATGGAGTCTGTATTAATTTAATAATTTTGTTGGATTTTATAGTCTTGTTTTCTTTCTACTGTCTTCGTTTTTATACCTATTTATGTCTTTCTGCATAGGAGAACTTACAAGATACAATGTAAACTGTCAACTTTCTTTTTAGTATTATGACAAGCTACAGTAAAAGTTATATGCATCTCTTTTGTAAATTCTGTTAATAATATGTACCCTCTCCTGTTTTCTTACACTTCCCTCCATTCCAAAGGTATGAAGCGAACTCGATCATTTTACGACTGTGGTTATCTGACACTATTTAATAGATGTGCCGATTTGTTCAATGTGTTTCTTTATGAGTTTTTATGATTTTTTGTACTATTTTGTTTTACTTTGAGATTTTTGTGGTATTTTTATAGTTTTACATTAACTGTAAATATCTCGACAGGTGTGTTGTCGTCTTGTAAGAAGTTCGTGGGTGACTTGTGCATAATTCTATCCTGTGTCAGATCCGGTAGTTTGTTGGGAGTTGTTTTAATTTTATTTCTCTGGTGTCACCTTAGTTTGATCTTCAGTCATTGTCTTTCTATTGTCCTTTCAGAGGTTCGTAAACCTTTGATTTTTGTCTAAAGAGTTGTTAGGTACCCGGTTTCGTCTTCGAGTTCTCTTTAAAATTTTTATTGACTTAACTTTATTTTACTTTTATGTTACACAGTTTTTAAACACCCTGTGTTGAATCACGACTTTCTCTTTTAAATGTCGTGATTTACGAATGGAGTCTTTTCTTCTTTTCAAAGTTTCGTTATTGGACTCGAGGGTGGAGTTTTTTGACCTTTTTGTTCATGTTTTATTTGGGTTTCGTTCGTTTTCCTACCTTTATTATTTCTCTTCTTTAGTTATTTTAACTATATTGAATCCTTTTATTTTAGACATTGAAATTTTTGAGTTTTTCTTTCGAGGTTTGAGTCCACTAAAGTGACTTCTTAAGATGGTTTGAAAAGTTCTTACTATGTGTTAGGGGGGTCTTTTATCTTCTCCTCCTTTGTAGGGGATTGAATAAAATATTTCGGTCATAATAGAACTATGGTCATGGTGTGTTTCTGTCGTGTTTTTTTTTGATCTGTCTGTCGGGGAGTACTTGTATTACGTTTTTAGAAGTTGTTTTATACTCATTTAGTATAGGTCGTTACGTATTTTTCTTATTGGTCCTGGTTTACCGAAATGAACCCTTACGTTCCGACAAAGTTGTAATTTTTTAGTTACATTAGGTCGTGTAATTGTCTTATTTCTTCCTTTTGGGGTAGTGGTATAGTTGATTACGTTTCCTTTATAAATTGTATTAAGTTGTAGGTAAACAGTCTTTTAAAGAGTCGTTTGATCTTTCTCTTCTCCTGAAAAAGTCGGACTATTTCCCGTAGATAATTTTTTTTTTGTGTGTGTCTTTTTGGATGTCGATTATAGTATGAATTAAGACTTTCTATCTGACGAAAGGGGGAATCTCACTCTTGTTCCGTTCCTACAAGTGAAGGTGATAAGGACAAATAGTAATCCGTATCTGTCTTGTTGTCGTTGTTTTTATGTGTTTCACGAATGTCTGACCCCTTTTTGATAGGGATAAGTGTCTACTGTACTAACAGATACCTAACAGGTTCGTTAGTTTGTTTGGTAGGACTTTGATCATTCGCTTAAAGGTTCCTGTGTCCTATGTTCTCATTGTGTGTTGTGACTTGACATAAAGATTATAGGATTGTTCCATGTTAAACTTCGGGGGGTTTTAAATTTACTATAAATGTTATCGTAGGAGAGTTTTACTTTAAGAAATTATACTTAGTTTAAGTCTGTGCTGACTCACTGACTTGACTGACTTTCAACCTCTTTTGGTATGGTGGGTTAAAATTCTGTGATATTTCGATGTCAGTAGTTTTTTTCTCACTATGTGTCGTGTCCGGGTTATGTTGTCTCCCGGGTTTTTATCTGGGTACGTTTATGTCGGTTAACTAAAAACCGTTTTTACGTTTTGATAATTTACCTCTGTTCCGTCAGAAAAGTTGTTTGACACTGCCTCGTTGGCCTGTAAGTATGCGTTTTTTCATTTGGAAGGGGATTTAGAGTGTGGAATATATTTATTAGGTTTTATCTAGTGTCTAGGTTTTCATTTTGAAATTATAGATCTTCCACTTTTGGAAGAACTGGACCCTAATCCGTTTCAAGAATCTGTACGATGGTTTTCTACATGTTTTCCTTTATATCTATTTAATCTAAAGTAGTTTTAATTTTTATCGAGTCACTTTCTATGACAATTTTGTTATTTTGTTCAATATCTGACGTTCTTTTATCGACGTTTTATATGGATTGTTGAACATAGGTCTTGTATATTTCTTGGAAATTTTCAATTGTATTCTTTGATGGTTTAAATTTTTATCCATTTTCAGAGCCGGTCTATAAGTGGGTTCTAATGTATACGGTTTATTCGTGTGTTTTTCTATAAGTTGTCGAAACCGGTAATCAATTTCTGTGTGACCCGAGGCGACGACGCAGGATGAGAAACGCTGGGGTGTCTGACGTCTCGTGGTCCGAGTGTAAGACAGGTACTCTAAAGGGTCCGTTCTTATGTCCTCACCCAACGGTAATGGTGATATACGGATAGTCATACCGATTTAATTTTTTAGACTGGTGTGGTTCACGATCTGTTCTTCACCTCGTTGACCTTGAGAGTGTAAAACGACCACTCTTACGTTTTACTATCAGTGAGATCTTTGGACACACTGTCAAAGAATATCTCAATTTGTATGAAATACACTAGGATGTTGGGGTTAGAATCGGGGATCTCTTTGTTTTTGAATGTAAGTGTGTTTTTGGACGTATCCTTACTAATGTCGTCGATATCAGTGGTATTTGATCTTTGTTAGGTTTGCAGGAGGTCACCTACGTATAGGTAGGTGGTTTATGATGAGTCATTATTTTTTCCTATGCAACTATGTACGTCGTTGAACGTCCTTAGAGTTTCCGTAATATGACTCACTTTCTTCGAACGTACAACATACTAAGGTCAATGTACTGTAAGACCTCTTCTGGTCATTAACGGTCCCCAACCTCATTCCCCCTCGAATACTCTGCTGTCTGACGCACTATAAGACTAATAATACCACCAATGTACTTTGATTTTAAGTGTCTTGACGTGTGAGGGGTTGTTTCAGGTGAAATAGTGTACTATTACAAATTTTCTTATTTTATATTTCTTTTTATTCAACTTAGTCTAGAATTGTGTCCGTCAGGCTGGGAACACTAATAGTCGGTGAGTGAAGAGATGTCTGATTTTTCTTGTTTGTGTTAGTTCAAGAATCTTTTCATATTAAGATTCATATTATGGAATTTTCGAACTGTCATTGTGACATATACACAAGATAAGAGTTCAAATTAAAATGTTAGTTGTCGTCAGGTTATGTAATTTTTTCCTTCTCAATTGAGTTACTAGTTTTGTCACCAAAAAGGTAGTGACGGACATGAAGTTGTGTACATACTCATATGAATTTGTGCCTTTTGGAGTCCAAGTGAATTCAATGGACCTTCTATAGGACTGGACATACTTTAGATCTCTGCATTTGTTAGGAAGAGTCTGACATTTCACTGAACGGGCCCGGCACTGTCCCTTCGACAGGGGCACAGTGTGGGAGTCCCAGGGCAGGGGTACCCTTCGCTGAGACGCCGCGGGCCACAGTTCCCCTCGCGCGTCGGCCGAGTAGGCATAAGGTCCCCGCGGAGCCGTTGTGGGGCCCGTCCCACGCCGGCCCGTCCCTCCCCGGGCGACGGACCTGGGCCAGACCTTCAGTCCCACCCGAGTCCGGGAAAGGGTCGGTCGGGGCTGGCCGTGGCAGGTCCCTCTGCCCCCGCTCCCCTCTGGGCCCGCGCCCTTCTGCGCCCCCGGCCCCCGCCCCGCGCCCCTCTTCGCTCTCGCCCCTCTGCCCCCTCGGCCCCTCTGCGCCCCGCGCCCCTCTGCCGCCGCGCCCCTCCCCGCCCCTCCGGCGGCGGCCCGGGCCCGGGCCCGAGGTCCGCACGCGCGCCGCCGGCCCACCCTCGCTCGCGGGCCGGACCTCCGGGGCGGCGCGGGGACGCGTCCTGGCCCGCCCGCGCAGGGCCCGGCGCCGCTCCCGCTCCTCTCGCCGGCGGCCGGGCCCGCGCTCGGCGATGAGTGGGAGGGGCACGGCGGGCGGCGGGCCGCGGTGTCGAGGAGCCCCCGCGCCGCGTTGGCGGCGGAGCGGCGCAGGCGCGCGCGGCCGGGGTCCGGCCCGCAGGCCGGCCGAGCGCGGGAGAAGCGAGAAATCCCCACTGACACTACGAAGCCCTTGAAGTGACCGTCGTCGTGAGCCTTGCCCACCGCGCTTCATGGAGCGGCCCTTCCCGGTCCTCGCCCCTGGGTCGGAGGCGAGTCGGGCCGGGGAGGCGCGAGTCTCGTACGCGGCCCGGGCGCCACGCGTGCGCGCGCGCCCCGGTCAGGGGGTCGGCCGGCGGCGAACCCCGCGCCCCGCGATGGACCGTCGCGCTCCTCCGCCGGCCCTTCCGCGACGTGCGCGAAGGCGACGTGCCCCCCGCCCGAAGTCTCAGAAGTGTCCTGGCCGGCGGGACCCGCGTGGACTGCGCGGACTGTCTCTCCTGGAGGTTCCCCGTCCCTCTCGTTTTGGCACCTCGCTTCAGCTTTGCGCGACTCAAGCGTGCGACACCGACCTGGTTCACCTTCAGACGCCACCAATTATTGAGTCTGTTGGTTTGGTTTTGGGCCTCCAAGCGGGGGTTTCGTTGGATTTGAAACGAAGTGCCTCTGCCTTTGGTTCACGACTACTCCTACACCTCATTGACTTAAGGAGTACGACGAGCTGATATTTCATGATTTTTTTTTTTTTATTATTGAAAGCTTTTGTTAAACCGTGACATGATGTCTTCGGTTCCGATACCAAAAAGGTCACCAGTACATACCTACACTCTCAACCTGACACTTCTTTCGACTCGCGGCTTCTTAACTACGAAACCTTGACACCACAACCCCTTCTGAGAACTCTCAGGGAACCTGTTGCTCCTCTAGGTTGGTCAGGTAGGATTTCCTTTAGTCAGGATTTATAAGTAACCTTCCTGACTACGACTTCGACTTTGAGGTTATGAAACCGGTGGACTACGTTTCTCGAATGAGTAAACTTTTCTGGGACTACGATCCTTTCTGACTTCCGCCTTCTTCCCCTACTGTCTCCTACGCCACTAACCTACCGTAGTGGCTAAGTTGCCTGTACTCAAACTCGTTTGAGACCCTCAACCACTACCTGACCCTCCGGACCGACGACGTCAGGTACCCTAACGTCTCAGCCTGTGCTAACTCGCTGACTTGACTCGACTTGATATCTTCGGTTGGGACACTGGGTCGTCAAGGTACCAATACACATGTCGGTTCTCTTTACACACGAATGTTCCGTGGTTGTCAATAGCCTTACAACTGTCTACGTAAACAAAATTATTGGGGTTTACCTTTATTGGTTTTTCCGGTAGTTTCTATCTTATTCCATTATGTAAGTGTCACAAGTATAGTACCCTATGAAGAGTCGTTACTTTTCTTACTGGATGATGTCCGCTGTTGTACCTATTTGACGTTTTTGTATTTCAACTCGTATTCTACAGTCTGTCCTTTCCTGTATCCCCATTCAGGTAGAGATATTTCGTGTTTTTATCCTTTTTATTAGACGATTTTCAATGCTATCACTAATGGATCCACTCCTCCCCGGTCACTTACCCCCTCCCCGAAGATTACCCGAGACCACCAACTAGAACCACGATCAATGTGTACTAAACGACTTTTAGATGATTTGACATGTGAATGCGTGTATAATTACATATACTTAATACACCACGTCATTAAATTTAAAAAATCAAATTTTTAAATGTTTAACAAAATCGATATTAAAGCCATATCAGAACATTTGTATCATTAATAAACGTTCTTTAAATTACAGTCTATTGGTGGAATAGACTTCCTAAACCAATCATAACAGACCATTTGAATTCATCATATCTGTGGGGGAAATTTTCTTTTTTGTTTCGAGTAACTTCTTTACCTGTTTACTGAACTTATCTGTAAAGAAGTTTCTTCTATATGTTTACTGATTATTAATGTCCCTTTCTCCGAGTTATAGTGATTAGTAATCCCTTTACGTTTAGTTTTGGTGTTGCTCTATGATAAAGTGTGGGTATCCTACTGATAATATTTTGTCTGTTTTCAGTCTTTTATTGTTTACAACCGTTCCTACCACTCTTTAGCATTGGGACTGTGTGACGAAAGACCATCCTTACATTTTACCCCGTCGTTGATACCTTTTGTCATGCCGTCAAACATTTTTTTTTTTTTAATTTTCAGGATTATTTTTCCTTCGTGTAAGAATTGTTTACGATATGACACCTACTTTGAACTTCTGTACGCCTCAGTATTGTCCTGTTTATGTTTATATTAAGGTGAGTATATTTCATTGATTTCATCAGTTTAAGTATCCTTGTGTTTCATCTTAGTACCAACGGTCTCCGTCTTCCCTCCACTCTTACTTGGGTATCATAAGTTACCCATGTCAGAATGAGAACGTTCTACTTCTCAGAACCCTTACCTATTACTAGCACCAACACGTTGGTACACTGATAAAGAGCATGGGGACTTGACATGTGAATTCATGAAAAATGGTGTAAAAAAAACTTTCCCCTTTTCTTTTTAAGAATCACTTAGAGTCTCTTATTTAGACTTTTAAGTTTAAACTCTCTTTGAAGAAAACTCTTTTTGCAGAAGTTCCTCTAGGAGGGGTTTAGTAATAAAAAGAAAAGATGGAGGGTGGGACGAAACGTGAAGGTATCTTAACAACCTGTAAGAGTCACGTCATTTCAGGTGGAAAATAAATTGAGTTCAGGTATGGGTTCCTGTGTCGTCTCGAAGAATCTGAGGGAAATCACTCTACGTACGGACGCATAATTCAGAGAAGTCAACACAGGCTGAGAAACACTGGGATACCTGACATTGGGTGCGTCCAGAAGACACAGGTACCCTAAGAGGTCCGTTCTTATGACCTCACCCAACGGTAAAGGAGGAGGTCCCCTAGAAGGGTTGGGTCCCTAGCTTGGGTGCAGAGAATACATAGGACGAGACCGTCCACCCAAGAAATGGTAATCGAGAGGGACCCTTCGGGAAAGTCACTCTATTCCTTTCGGATCCATTTTCAGGACGTCAACACGAGATCGTTTTTACCGTTATCTTAATTAGACTTCCCGAACCTTCCTTTAAAATGGATGCCACTGATCTTTACTCCCCGTGTTTTAACAAAATCCCTTTTGTAAGACTTTTCAGTATGAAAATTCAGTAAATTACTAACAGACTTAGATCATGGAAGGGACTGGGTTTTCTTTTTACAGATAACTAGAAACGATCAGTAAAAGGACGTAGACTGAGATTACTTAATTTATGAAAAGTCTCTAGTGTTTAACATCTACTTACTTTACTTTTGGTAGTTTCTTTTTAATCTTGTGTAAGAATTCTTTAGGAACTCTTAAAATGGTGAATCTGGTGTCCAGACATTTGTGTACACTTACGTAGTACTCGGAGTACTCTTCGAATCACCTTCGGTGTCACAACCAGGTTTGTCCATCGCAGATTATCAGTTGTCTTAGTTTATTTACTATGACCTTTTAAAAATTTACATTATGAAAGATGAGTCTGGGGTCTCACGATAAGGTCCAGAATTTGCAACAAAGTGTTACCTAGAATTATAGGAGTGGACATTATACCTTATTAGATGGAATGTCCTAGTAAGTGAGTTTTTTTTTAAAATAACACGGTTCAAGACACGACTCGTAACCCATAAGTCACTACCTGCTTGTAGTGACTTACTACCTATACTAAACACTGGAGAACTTCGAATATCAGAACCTTCTCTCTGGCTGTAATACCGATACAGAGTATGCTTCTTATAATCAGTCACATTACCTTTACATATTTTAATTTAACCTCGGTCTCTTCGGAAAGACTGTTTCACCGTAAGTTAGATAATAGACATTCCATTTACTCAGTCGACCCGTTTCATATCCGTCTTTTTCTATAATTATTCTCCTTAGTGGTTCGTACTACCGGGTTTCGTCCTTTATTGGACCACTCAAACTCCTTAACTTTCCCTCGGTCACACCTCCTCACCATATTTTACTTCCCCATACTTTGCTTCCGTACTCCCTCCGTCCTCGGTCTAACACGTCTGGACCATCCAGTGTATCCGTTAAACCTAATGTAGTTCTTATAATCCTTCGGAAACTTCCTACAAATCACACTACCATTCTTCTGGGTGAACCTTCTAATGAAACCGACGATGCTTTCCTATCTCATCTCCTTTTTACCTGGTCACCTTCCGACTAGATCCCCTCTTTACTACCTTCGAACGACTCGACCATTATCCCAACTATGCCTTTTCACCTAGACAAACAAAAATTCAAACCTCCATCTTACAGGACCAGAATCGATACCTCGTCCTTGTCTCCCTTGTAGTTGTCACTGAGTGCCCGAAGAACTTACTAGGGGACTTTAAGACTAAAAAAAGGTGTACGGTCGTTCGTCAAAAGTTTGTGGTCGATCTAACAGGATGTTAAGTTATGTCAAGACTATGATAGGTGGACCTCTACCACAGTCTAAGACGTCCAATCCCCGAGTCAGGACCTCCTGACGGGAGAAGTGGAGGGTGGGGGTGAAGTCTACGGTCAGTGTTCAGGTCCAATAGTGGACACAAAGATTAGTTGGTGGTGGGAGAGGAACTCCCGTTAATTAAACGATAACACCGAGTGCCTTAAGTCTTTTTATAAAATAAATGATCTATAACCAAATAATATTTTTCTTATATCCCTGAAGGCCACCAGGTCACCAATTCTTAGGTGGACGGTCACGTCCTCTGTGTCCAAGTTAGGGACCAGGTCCTTCTACCGTGCACGGCGTCCCGTCGATTCGGACACGTGTCGTTTATGACTTCTGACGTTCGGATCTCGGACACAAGGTTTTCTTCTCTTCAGTAACGTTACTCTTTGGACACTTCATGTTGATCTCTCATCGGGGACGAGTGGTGCTGATTTCTTTCGTCCACGTCGTTGTTTCTTAATCGTGTTGGTTTTTATTTCGTTTATTCATTTTTATAAAATTTTTTTCTCATATTGAGTCTGGTCGGTCTATCTTCATTGTGTATCCCGGTCGATACCCCTTACCAACGCCTTGAAAGTACGGACAGTCTCGGATGAGAGGGTGGTAGAGGTACACCAGTGGCTCGAGAGGTCCGACCAGGAAAACCCTAAATACCTCCGAAGTAATGTATCCGTATTAAATAAACTAGCAACCGGTATGCACTAACTTGAATTAGAAGTCAGGGGGAAGGAGAGGGTCTCCAGTCCCCGACCTTGACTCTCAAGGACGGGAGATTAATAACCCAAATAAGGGGACCGTTGGTCGAGGATAGGAGTCCACTGAAACCCTAAAAGATTTTCAGTGGAGGATTTGTATTGTTTTTCGTGGAAATTCCGAGAATAGGACATCCTTTAAGGTTTCCAGAATCCTTCAGATAGGGTCCTCGATTCTTCCTGTTTCTGGTTCGTATAAAAAGCATAATGTTTAGTGTTATAGTGTTGTCCAACGACTATCACCAGTGATGTCTGCGATTACTGTTGACGATTGGTCACACTCAGTTCCTTATCAGTCAAGTGAGATCTAAGGAAAAACCAAAAAGTGTCTAATAAAAACGGAGTGTACTCGATTGATATGGCAGGTATGTGAAGATCTAAATTCCGTGAATAATTATTTCTTTAACAATCTTGTATTTTTAGAAATAAGAGGAAGTGACGGGTCCAGAAAGAGTATATGTGTAAACAAAAACAACTTTACCAGAATTACATGATTTTCTAGAGACTTTCCCAACTTAACAAATCTGTTGAGACTAAAAACTCCTGAAGTGACTACCATGTATTCTCACCAGAAGGAACATGTAGATGACCTTATAATCAAATCTGTAGTACGACTACTAGACTGTCAATTACGTAAGAGTTCTCGAATATCTGTAAGTCGTAAAACAGTGAGTAAGGTAAATTTAAGAAGAGTCACAATAGTGGTTTATTCATCTCCTCATATACTAGTTGGGAGTAAAATAAAAAAAATTAAATTCAAATAAATAAAATTAACCTCCGATTAATGAAATGTTATAACATAACCAAAACGGTATGTAGTTGTCCTTATGCGGTGCCCACATGTACACAAGGGGTAGGACTCGGGGGGAGGGTGGAGGGAGGTGCATGGTAGGGAGACGGGATCCACTACACGGGACGTCCATGTAATCCATATCCTTAGGTAAACAAAATTACCAGTCAATACTTAAGTTCAAGTAACTCAACAGGTAAGGGAGCTAAATGTTAATAATTCGGTGTATGTCGCCACCCCTTTACAAGATGAATACCATTGTTAGTTTAGGAACGAGTGTTGTCTTAAAAAAAGGAGAGTTTATCTCAGTAAAGGTGTAACTAGTCTCTAACCCTAAAGTACTGACTTCGACAAAATTTTTAGCTCAATGATAGTTGGTCTCCCTGTTTATTTACCTAACCCGTCCGTTTCCCCCGCAAACCCTTACTTGTCTTCTAATTCAGATTATACTCTATGGCTACCGTCAAAATGTGACTATGGAGCACGTCACACCCTCACAGGGTCTACCGTCATAAATATAAACTTTCGGTGATATCGTTACCTTACACGTCTTTATGGAGACTTACTTGTGTAGAGGTCTTTACGGTTTCCGTAACGGTTGCTATGTAGAAAAAAAAGGGGAGATCAACGTAAATTCTCAAAAAGAAGTAAAAATGACAAGATATCACAGACTTATGCTCAACAAAAATAAAGTGGATGTTATAGACTACTTGATGACGTTATTACAGAAAGAAGTTAAGATCCTTTAAGAGTCGGGATAGAGAAGTTTATAACGGAGATTGGACAAAATAAAAGAAGTTGACCTCGAGGATAACGTACTTCAGTTGGGAGAGTATAAAAAGTATAGAAAACACAAATCCCGAAGTAATACGCACTACCTACTAGAGAGTCAAACGATTAGAGAGGTTAATGTCAAATTTACACACATTACTCAAACATTAATGTCACTGATACAAATTTTTTTAAATCTACAGGTGACGATACAATTTTAGAGACAAAAAAAGGGACATCAGTTTAATAAAATAAGGAATACGAGGACTTAGAAAAAACGTAACGACATTAATAAAACTTGTATTAATTAATCAGGGAAAATCTAACAAGGTAATAAAGATTAAGAGAAAAAACAAAGGGAACTACTGAGACGGAATAATATACAGAAACACACTAAACATCAAATCCTTACACTTGAGTAGAAGTGACTCCGACACAAAAGATACACTGACCCCGACTCGGGGACGTGTCACTAAATTATAGACGCAAACTACAAACGAAAAAGGTTTCAGTCTCAAAATTTTATAAGTACCTAGACCCTGATCGTAAATACAATTTAAGTGTCGACATTAATGGTGCAATGTACCTATCATACTTAATTCTCTGGTATGGGTGCGTACCATATTTAAACCCCAAACTGAGAACTCTTTACAGAACGGATAAGTCTTGGGATCTCCTACTGTTCGAAGGAACGACGAAGAGACTTTAAAGTGAACTAGATTAAAAAGATCAAGAGAAAAGTGTCGAACCACCGAGAAGATCGTCGAACAGAAATACATTCACAGAGTGAAGGTTGAGACAGAAAGTGGTTCTGGTTCTGTATAGAAGTTAAGAAACCTCAGTAATTTTGGAGACAAAACTCTGAGTCCTTACCGTGACAGGACCTAACAAGGAAAAGAAAGAGAACTAAATCCGATACACAAGAACTCACACACACACAAATATCAAATAGATCGACACAGACAAGTAGATTTGAACAGTTCAAATACATATGGGTCACCCTCCCAATTCTAGTCGAGACAGTCGAAACAATGTCCTTGTCCTTTAGAACGAGATAAAAAGTATAGTGTAATTAAGACTAGACTCGGGAGTGAACAATCCCAACATTCTATAGGTTACAGCACCCACCACCAAATCAGTGATTCAGCAAGGTTGAGAACGTTGAGGTACCTGATATCGGACGATCAGAGGAGACAGGTACCCTAAAGGGTCCGTTCTTATGACCTCACCAACGGTAAAGGAAGACGTCCCCTAGAAAGGATGAGTTCCTAACGTAGACACAGAGAACACAGAGGATATAACCGGTCTCCTAAGAAATGTTGACGTGGTGGACCCCTATGGGATTTTATAGATTATAGTCAGAAATTTAATACTCGAGGAAGGGGAAAGGTGTCATGACGTTCTGAACAGTCTCCGAACGTGTCAAACGTTTTGGACCCCTTTGTGGAGACTGTGTCAGTTGACATCATTAGTGACTCCACACGCAACGGATTCCAGTAATTCAGATAAACTTATTTAGATGTAGGAAATATTGTCCAAACCAGTATTCATGGAAAAATCCAAGATCTTTTTGTAGATGAAGACGGAATAACTGATGCGGTCTCGGAAATTGACACACCTAGTGTTGTTTGACCTTTTAAGAAGTTCTCTACCCTTATGGTTTGGTGGACTGGACGGAGGACTCTTTACACATACGTCCAGTTCTTCGTTGTCAATCTTGGTCTGTACCTTGTTACCTGACCAAGGTTTAACCATTTCATGATGCAGTTCCGACATATAACAGTGGAACAAGTAAATTGAATATACGTCTCATGTAGTACACTTTACGGGTCGACCTACTTCGTGTTCAACCTTAGTTCTAACGACCCTCTTTATAGTCATTGGAGTCTATACGTCTTTCGTTTCTTCTTGATTTCTAGGAGAACTACTTTCCCTTTCTCCTCTCACTTTTTCAACCGAATTTCAAGTGGTAAGTTTATTACTTCTAGTATCGTAGACCAGGATAGTGAAGTACCGTTTATCTACCCCTTTGTTACCTTTGTCACTGTCTGAAATAAAAGAACCTGAGGTTTTAGTGACGTCTACCACTGACGTCGGCACTTTATTTTTCTGTGAACGAAGATCCTTCTTTTTGACAATGGTTGGATCTGTCGTATAATTTTTCGTCTCTGTATTGAAACGACTGTTTCCAGGCAGATCAGTTTCGATACCAAAAAGGTCATCAGTACATACCTACACTCTCAACCTAGTATTTCTTTCGACTCGATACTTCTTAACTACGAAAACTTGACACCACAACCTTTTCTGAGAACTCTCAGGGAACCTGACGTTCCTCTAGTTTGGTCGGTTAGGATTTCCTTTAGTCAGGACTTATAAGTAACCTTCCTGACTACGACTTCGACTTCGAGGTTTTGAAACCGGTGGACTACACTTCTTGACTCAGTGATCTTTTCTGGAACTACGACCCTTTTTAACTTCCGTCCTCCTTTTCCCCTGCCGTCTCTTATTCTACCAACCTACCGTAGTGGTTGAGATACCTGTACCCAAACTCGTTCGAGACCCTCAACCACTACCTAAACCTACGGACCGTACGACGTCAGGTACCCCAGGGTTTCTCTGTCTGTACTGACTCGCTGACTTGTCTTGACTTGAGTCAGAGTTTGAGGGTCAGGAAGGGAGGAGTGGTGGGGGTGAGGGAACCGTTGGTGGTCGGACAAGAGATACAGATACTCAAACAAAGACAATAACATCTATACAAGTAAACACAGTACAAAATCTAAGGTGTATATTCACCATAGTATACCACAAACAGAAAGAGACAGACTGAATGAAAGGAATCACATTTTTAGAGGTCCAGATAGGTACAACGACGTTTACCGTAATAAAGTAAAAAATACCGACTCATTATAAAGTAAACAGATAAAACAGAAAAATATGTCAAACTATTTAGATTAATATTTAGCTTGACATTTAATTTTTTTTAGATGGAGACAAAGTAGCTGATGTGATTTCGGAAAAAGACACACCTAGTATTATTTGACACCTTTCGAGAATTTCACTACTATTGTGGTCTGGTAGAATGGACAAAGGACTCTTTGGACCTACGCCCAGTTCTTCGTTGTCAATCTCGGGACATACCTTGTTGACTAACCAAGTTCTAACTCTTGTCTCCTGTTATCTCGACAGACGACAGAGGGACAAACAAATTACATATGCGACTCGTGTAGTACTCTTTGCGACCCGGTCTACGTAATGTTCGACCTTAGTTCTGTCCACCCGTCTTTCGCTTCTCCTTGATTTCTCGGAGAACTACTGTCATTTCCTCCTCTCACTTTCTCGGTCGAATTTTGATTTATAATTTTTTTTTATTCTAGTACCGTAGACCGAGGTACCACGAACATACACGAGACGCACGAGTCAACACAGACTGAGAAACGCTGGGATACCTGAGGGGTAGATACACTATCTTCCCCCTTTACCACCTTCGCCACTGTCTAAAGGAGAAGAACCCGAGATTTTAGTGACGAATACCACTGACGTCAGTACTTTAGTCTCCTGCTAACGAAGAGTCGTCGTTTCGATTCTATTTGGATCTGTCGCACAACTTTTCGTCTGTAATGAGACGGCTGTCTCCAGACATATCAGTTCCGATACCAGAACGGCCACCATTACATGTAAACACTCTCGGCTTGACACTTCTTCAGTCTCGAGGTTTCTTAACTGCGAAAACTTGACACCACGACCTCTTCTGAGGACTCTCAGGGACCCTGTCGTTCCTCTACTTGGTCAGTTAGAATTCCCTTTAGTTGGGATTTATGGGTAACCCTCCTGACTACTCCTTCGACTTCGAGGTCATAAAACCAGTGGACTACCTTGTTTGCTGAATAACCTTTTCAGACACTACGACCCTTTCTACCTCCCGTCTTTCTCTTCTTCCGTAGTCTCCTACTTTACCGACCTACCACAGGGGCTACGTTACCGGTACTTGAACCCGTTTAAAACTCCTTGTTCCTCCAGACGACACGACGTCAGGTACATCAGTGTCTTTCAGTCTGTACTGACACACTGACTTGTTGTTGTTGTTACAAGGTGACACATATATATGGTGTAGAAATAGGTAAGTAGAAAGTTATTTGAAAATCCAACAAAGGTACAAAACCGACAGCACTTATCACAATACTTGTATCCCCAGTTATATAGAAAAAAAAGTCCTACTACAGACACAAATAATTTTTACGTTTAAGGTCCCGAGTCGGAAATGGGTGATTCAGTCTTAGAGTCCGGTCCTGGTCCCTTTGACAATTGTCAAGGATCCTTAAGAATTTCTTTCACACTTATTGTGACCTCTACCCTTTCAGACCGAAATAAAGGGTCGTGTACGAATACCCGAGTAGTGTAACATACACAGAATAATTGATACAATTATCAATAATCTCGACTCTTACAAAATACTTTATATATCCGAGGAGATAGGTACATTCTTCGTGAATACTTCGTTTATTTCCCAATGTTAAGACACTTTTTTATTTTGTATGGACCCTATACTTTTAAAATTTATGAGGGATATGGTAATCTTATGTTTGAAAGATACCTTAACAACGAACCGTTCTCTCCTCCAGTCCTAAAAAAAAAGGGGATACCGGACTCATATGTAAAAACGAATACAACGGACACGGTACGACGGACGGATAAAATAAATAAATAAATAACCAAAATTAAAAAATTTAATTAAATAAAAATCAACCTTCTATTAACGAAATGTCATAAATAACCAAAGACGGTATATAGTCGCACTTAGTCGGTATCCATATGCACACAGGGGAGGGAGAACTTTGAGGAGGGTGGAGGATGGGGAAGGGTAGGGAGGGACGCAGCATGTCCTTTAAAGGTGACCGATAGATTAAAAGGTATACCATATATATACAAAGTTACGATGAGAAAGTTAGACAGGGTGGGAGAGGAGGGAGGGGACACAGGTGTTCAGAAAAGAGATACAGACACAGCGGTAACGGAGGGACGTCATAGAAAAACTGATGAAAAATAGAAATGTCAAAATAGACTCATACACGGGTCCTTACCTTAAAGACCTAGTATACCGTTGAGACAAAAATGGAAAAACTCCCTTGAGGTATTACAAAAGGTATTACTGACGTGGTTAAACGTAAGGGTGTTGTCATAATCTCCCAAGGGAAAAGAGGTACGAGAGAGATTGTAAACAATAGACATCTGAAAAATTGTTACCGGTAAGACTGATCACACTCCACCATGGAGTAACATCAAAACTGAAACAACAACGACAACAAGCCAGCGATTCAACACAAGCATTAATAGTTACTACTCGTACAAAAGTACACAAACAACCCGAGACAGACAGAAGAAACTTCTTTACAGATGAATGACTGGTCGGTGAAAATTAATATCACTTTCTAGTTTAGACTTCCTGAATCGAACCAATACAACTAATGATTTCCGACTTTAGTAGATTACTTCATTCTTCTCGTCAGAGATATTTACTTTTGTAATTTAAATTTTTTACCTGAGAATGGGTACAACTTACGGTAGAACCTACATCTTAACAGTATTCTTAGAAGAAATAAAAGGGTTAAAGAATGTAGAAAATCTTAAGTTAAAAAGTATATAAATTCTGTCTAAACGAATTCATACAAAGATAATAAAAATTGACCAATTCTTTAAAGTTTCCGACTTAAACGAAAGAGGAACTGAAAGCATAACATGGTACACATTGAGAAGGTATTGAGTAGTTTAAGATGGAAACATGATAATAATTTACACACGTATAAAGTAAAGAAGATTAATTTTTTAAAATAAGTTTTCAAAGATGAAGATTTTATCATTACTACGATGAGACAGAAGAGAATCTAACATCCCTTTCTAAATAGTATGAGAGAACTTTAAAGGAGAGTCTTGAAAATCTGTCTAATTTTTAGTGTTATTAATCTCGTCTAATATTTGTTTGTAAAATTTAATTTTATACACTATGAATAACGACTCTATTTCTTCTGAATTGATCTCTCTATATAATACATGTACTAACCTTAGTATACAAAACAGTCAAGAGAGGTTTTTACACATTTTGAGTAAATATTTTTCCGTTTGTCGTGTTCATCTAAATACATAACTATTTATCAATGTCCTTACGAAAGTAGAGTATAAAACATTGAACTATACCTCTGACAGATAAGAACTTAATATTCCTAAAAATTATTATGTGAAATAAAAAAAAGAACTACTACATTGCAATCCCAGGATCCCATAATTAACCTACCACAATTATACCTATGACGGATACTCCCTGAGACCAAAAAACGACCTCCAATCTTTTCGTAACGACTCTACATTAGCCTCTTGATCTGAACCCACTCCTCCGAGGGAACAGACATGAACAAAAGGAACAAACAGGTGTCGGTCCACGTCCCGGACCGATGGGTCGCGGTAGACACGAACCCCACACGAGTCGTGAAGGGAAACTTTCCACCGTCCTAGAACCCCATCACCTTCATCAAGACCCCCTTAGTGTTGTGAACCCAAGATTAACCCGGTGAAAATTAGAGTTTAATACTCTAGTCCCAAAGAAGAAAGATTAAATAAAAAGTAACTTCATATCAAATTTTTGTCTTAGTGACATAACGTGCGGACTTTGTAACATTTACATAAATTGTACCCGTTTTATGAAATTACCTGTGAAGTGTTCCTTTGCACATACTTACTCGTTATTTACGTACTTTTACGCGAGTTGTACTAATCAGTAGTCCCTTTTCTTTTAATTATGTTGTCACCCTATGGTGGTGTGAAAAAAAAAAAAAAAAATGAAATAAAATGAAATGTTATGACATAACCAAAACGGTATGTAGTTGTACTTAGGCGGTGCCCACATGTACACAAGGGTTTGGTGGTGTGAAGATTCGTACACAATCAACGAGTCAGAGAAGTTGAGACGCTGGGACACTGGACGTCGGGTAGTCCGAGGAGACGGGTACCTTAAGAGGTCCGTTCTCATGACCTCACCCAGCGGTAAAGGAAGAGGTCCCCTAGAAGGGTTGGGTCCCTAGCTTGGAGTCAGAGGACGTACGTCTACTTAGAAATGGAATATTCGGCGGTCCCTTCGGGTGAGTGTGAACGTCTTACCGATGTTAATTACTGACCGTTGTGGTTTATGAATGTCTCTACACCTTGTTGACCTTGAGATCAAGTTGGTGAAACCCTTTCACAAACTGTTAAAGAACATGTTAATTTCTTCACAGGAGAGATACTGAATCATTAAATGAAGGTCCACTTAAGGATCAGGATTCGGTTTTCTTTCCTTTGTAATGCACATACTCAACATGTTCTTACAAGTTTTGGTGAAATAAACATGATAGTTCCCGAAGGAACCACCGAGTTTACCACTTCAGATGGCCGTTTCGTTCTCTCGTCCAAGTTAGGGACCCAACTTTTCTAGGGAACCTCTTTTCTTTCCGTTGGGTGAGGTCCTAAGAACGGACTCTTAAGGTGTCTCATTCCTCGGACCCCACGATGTCAGGTACCCCAGTGTTTGTCAGTCTGTACTGTCTCGTTGACTGAAAGCTTCCCTTTTGTTAAGTTCATCGGTGATTGTTTACTTATCAATGATTTGATATAAGGATTTTACTTGATGATGAGTATTAATTTTCCTTATTTTATTATTATGTGTTTTGTTGTACTTACTCAGAGTTTTTAAAATACTACTTGTTTTCAGATCGTGTGGTCTTACACCACGAAATATTAAAGTAAATTCAAGATTTCACCCCTTTAGATTGGATTCTACTTTTTTCAGTCTTGTCACTCACCAAGGGAGACCTTTGTACAGAACTGTTCCCTTTTCGTGTCCTCTTACAACATTTCACTCTTTGTATTAGACATGAAACTATACCCATGCACAATGTGTTGACACATGTACATGGTTTTAAGTAACTTAACATGTGAATTCTGACAAACAAAGTAACTTACATTTAATATGAAGTCATTTTTTTTAATCTTTTCGTTACAGCACGAAGAAAAGACCCTCTGTGGTGAAATCATTATACTGGCCACTTTATATTGTGACTCCTCGTTGGACTCATCATTTATGAGAGACTTCTACGGAGGTCTATTAAGACGGGTAGGGACATGTAGTACGCGTAGGAAGGGAGTCCGTCCTCTCGAATGTAGAGGAGGAGAACTCAGACTGAACCCGGACCTCTACGAAACAGGTCGCCTTGCGTCTCTTCACTGCAAGCCCCAGAGACTCGCGTCCGTGCTCATTCGGGGCGAGGGAAAGGAGGAATAGAGACTCTGAGTCATCGGTACGACGTCACTTTACAGACTCAGTTCACTCCCAAGGGTACCGGCTCTTACTTCCGGAGACGCCAGGACAACTCGAGGGTGCACTGTCGACTCCCGGTCGAATCTACACCTGGGGGTCTGACTCAGAGTGGTCGGAGGAGTCACCGTGCATCTCCTCTATCCTCGACGGGTACCTCGGCCGGGTCCAGCGTTTTAGTGTTCGTTTCTTTATCAATAACAAAATTCAATGATTTAAACCCCCGACACATAATGTGTCGTAAACTATCAATTTTGTCGATCTTAATTATGACTTTATACTTCTTTTTATGGTAGATATACGATGTTTACACCTCCTTAAAGAGAGTCATATACACCCTAGTCTAGTTCCCTTCTGTACATCCCGAAGAGTATTAAGGAAAGGACTCCTTACTTAAAGATCCTCGTCTCCTTTAAGACCGTTGTACTTCAAGGACGACCTCTTTCATGTAACTGTACTTGCCCGTTCTCTCTTTCGTCCTCCCGACACCTTTGTCGGTATCAGAAGAATGTTCCATGGATTCTCATGCCACTGTCACTCCCGGTAAGACCCTTCTAGGTCTGTCTTTACCCCTTGTACAAGAACCTTCGACCTCTTTCCCACTAAGACAATAGTCCATAGTCTCTTGAACCGACTTAATACAAGAGCAAGATCTCAAAACAGGGCCACAGGTGAAGGGTGAACCAGGACATGGAGATCGGAGACGGAGAACACGTGGAAAGTCCAGCGACGGTCCTACTGGAAAGGTTTGACTTGACATTCTGAAAGGCGAAGCCTCATACCTCGTTGAGAAAGGCCGTGTATTAACAGTTTAAGAATCGTACTGTAAATGGACCAGAACACGAGGCCAGAGGAGAGAGAGGCTTAGGGAGGTACAGAAGGTCCAATGGGACGACAAACCTTATTCAAGGGTCTTATGTAGTACAATAGACTACAGAGACCCTGCAACTAGACTACAAAAAAGAGGACCTTAAGAGAAGGAAGGGAAGGAACGGAATGATTGAGAAGAATACGATTCTTAATTAAATTTGTGGTGGTGGGAATTCTTCAGGAGGGAATAGTAGGGTGTAACTTAATTCATAGAAATGAATTAAGATCAAGAAGATCTTAGGAGAAGATCATAGTACTATGTAAATTATAGCAGGATCAAGAATTAGACGATACATTTAAAACCAAACGAAATCTCGTGGATGTTACATAGTCCGGGGTACGATTTACATTGACCGTTTCCCCACTAATTATTTCTGTCAAGAACGAGTATATGTCGAGTATCGGACTTCTCTTTTGTCGTTGATATTCACGATGTTTTCTCTGCAGTGTCCTTCTGGGTACCCTAATCCTTAGAAATCCCAGTCTGCAAAGACGGATGACGTAAAAGTACTCAAGACACTACGTTTCAAGAAATAAAGTACTCCGTCGTCTAATTTAAAATAATAACAAAAAACTAATTTTTTTAAATTTTGTACGTAATTTTTTAATAAATGAACCGACGTGGTCCAGAAACACCGTCGTACACCTTAGAATCGAGGGACTGGTCCTTACCTTGAACACAGGGGATGTTACCTTTGTGTCCTAGAATTGGCGATCTGATGTCTCTTCAGGGAATTTAAAAGTCTCACATATTACATAAAAAAAGAAAACAAATAGACTTGTTAGAGAGATTTTAAAAATAAGTAACAAGGATGTATACCAGACCTCCATGAGTCCTATTCAAGTGAGAAAGAAGACATACAATCGAGAAGTTCATAAAATTCTATTCACTCAATATACCGGGACACACATAGGACAAACCTCCCTTACTACGACTTCGACTTTGAGGTCATGAAACCGGTGGAGTACGCTTCTCAACTGAGTAACCTTTTCTGAGACTACGACCCTCCCTAACCCCCGTCCTCTTCTTCCCCTGCTGGCTCCTACTCTACCGACCTACCGTAGTGGCTGAGCTACCTGTACTCAGACTCACTTGAGACCCTCAACCACTACCTGTCCCTCCGGACCGCACGACGCTAAGTACCCCAGTGTTTCTCAACCTGTGCTGACTCGCTGACTTGACTTGACTTGACCTGACTATAGGACAAAACCCGTCTTTACCCACCTCACCTCACCTCACCACACCAATTTATAGGGGTAAGGAAGTTTCATTCTTCCTTTTTCGTAAACAAATTCTCCATCATAAACTACTGGTCAATTTCCACCACCCAACTTGAGTCCGGGAGTGGAAACGACGGAGAGGTTTAGGGTGAGTTTACTGGTATTTCCTAAAAAATTTTTCTATTTACAGAGGGTAAGTTTGTCTTACTAGCTCCATGTTGTTCTTTTCTAAAACCTTCGATCTCTCATCTACCTGCCTACTCATTGGGAGTGAACAGTATTAGTAGAAAATAGTTACTTTCGTCTTGACACTTGTTCGTCACCTGCTTTAGATCTTCCCTCGGTAGGACTCTCAGGAAGAGTCTCCGAGCCCTTGACCACTATGGTTCATGTAGTACGTGTGGAAAAAGAGGGTACAAAACTGTAGACCCCGGGATGAAGGAGGGTCTTGGTCGGTTAAGGACCTCTACTATTTCTAGGGAAAACTACACGGAAAGTGGACCTTTGGTTGGTTAGGACTCAGGTGTAGTGGGGGTGGTGAGGATATAGGGTCCCGATCCATGGCCCGTCGATCCCTGTCGGGGCTACGGTGTCTCGACTTTAATTAGTTCGACGGGTCAGGAGTCGGACGAGCGGGACGGGGTGGTGTGGAGGGTACTTTTGGTGTTATTTCCGAGAACGGGGGTCGAGGGGTAAGGGGAGTAAGGGGAGGTTAGGACCTCGAAGGGGTACACCAAGATTCCGTATACCGGACGAGGAGGAGAGTCCTGTTCGCTTAGTGTCCGACAGAAAAGGTACCGTCAACAAAGGATTCGACAACCGGAGTGTCATATACCTATTCATATTTTGGATTTAAAATTTCACGGTCCTTAGAGACTTTTTCTTCCATTTCGTCCTCCTAAACCCCTCAAATATATTCTCCGTCAATCTGTGAGGTCAACAGGAACCGACAAGGGGGTGGGGGAATGGACGGTGGTGCGTACCGACGAGTTGGGGGGAGGGGAGGAGTCGTCTTTGAAACGAAAGATTGTTTTCACTTGGTCTCGCTCGTGATCCGGGACCTCACTCCGGCGATGTGGTTTTTGTTCTCATCGTTCACGTTCAGATCATCACTTCTCTCTTTGGTATCTAAATAAGGTGAGGTTCTAATCTTCGTTTGTCTGACTCTCGGAGGTTCATTTTGTATCCTTTGTGAAAGAGACGTTGAGATTCTTCGGGTTTCTGTCAGGATTTGTAGGACAATTAACCCCAGAAAGGATTAAGGGGAGTCGGCCTAGTGAGACATCACTTCGGGTGGTCAGTTATACAGGACGGGTACGTGTTTCTCGAAGTTGAACCTGAACTTGCGAAAGTGGGAATCTACTTCACTTGTCTGTTCCTAAGGTTTGTCTCTTTTTAGACGTTGTGGTCACTGTCTCTGTCTTATTTTTAAATTCGATCTTAACTATCTTTTGTCTTTGATTCTCTCTCCTTTTCAGTATTTTTTGGAGTTGAGCTAGATGTCTTTATATTCCTTTTTTATTATGTAAGTACTTTACTGGTCTACTCATGTTTTTTCTTCAAATACTCTTGTTTCTTTCTTAAGGACCTTTAAGAGATCCAGAGAGGTACAACGACGTTTACCGTAACGAGTAAGAAAAACCCCGACTCATCACAAGGTAGCACATATATACGTACATACATGGCGTAGAAGCAGGTAAGGTGACAACTGCCTGTGAATCCAACAAAGGCACAGAACCGACAACATCCATCACGACGATACTTGTGTCCCCACGTCCGTAGCAAAACTTCCCATCCTAGGAGGAACACCCCGTGATCTGAGAGATCGACATCGTGTCCGAGTCGACGAAGAGTCGTCCACCCTAGAAGGACCTGGTCCCTAGCTCGGACACAGGGGACGTAACGTTCTACCTAAGAGTTGGTGACCTGGTGGTCCTTTCAGAGATAAAAATCAAAAAAACTACTTGGATGTATGACAAAAGGTATCACCGACGTGGTTAAATATAAGGGTGGTCGTCACATCCTCCCAAGGGAAAAGAGGTGTGGAAGAGGTTGTAAACAATCAACATCTTAAAAATACTACAGGTATGACTACCTATACTTGAGAAATATCAAAACTAAACGTAAAGAGATTATTAATCACCGTAACTCGTAAAAAAGGACACGGAAAACCAATAGTCACACAGAAACCTTTTTACAGATAAATCTAGAAGAAGGATAAAAAGGGGGGTTTTACCCAACAAACAATAAAACAATACCTCAGTATACTCGACAAACATATTAAACCTCTAATTCGAGAACAGTCATCGTAATAAACTTTTATAAAAGAGGGTCACCTGACCCTATAAAAGAAAAGCAAAACGAATACCTCAAGGGTATTCGCTTTTCCACCACGTCACCATTTCTTAGACGAACATTACGTCCTCTGTGTTCTCTACACCCAAGTTAGGGGCCTAGTCCTTCTAGGGGACCTCATCCTTTATGACGAGGTCATAAGAACGGATCTTTTAAGGTTCCTGTCTCCTCGGACCACTCGATGTCAGACACCCGGGTGTTTCTCAACCTGTGCTGACTCGTGTACTAAAGGAAACGACATGTTTTCGAACATTCAAACTAATCCAGGGTAAACAAAAATTCAGATTTGTAAAAATCTGTAATGTTCCAGACCTTTTCAATAGAAGATATCCTAAAGAAACCTTCCTTACTACGATTTCGACTTTGAGGTCATGAAACCGGTGGAGTACGTTTCTCAACTGAGTAACTTTTTCTGAGACTACGACCCTCCCTAACTCCCGTCCTCCTCTTCCCCTGTTGTCTCCTACTCTACCGACCTACCGTAGTGACTGAACTACCTGCACTCAGACTCACTTGAGGCCCTCAACCACTACCTGTCCCTCCGGACCGCACGACGCTAAGTACCCCAGCGTCTCAGCCTGTGCTGACTCACTGACTTTACTTGACTTGACTTGACTTGACTTGACTATGTGTAAACAAGTCCTTCGACTACCTCTGCTACGAAATAATTTTACTTTCTCAGTCGTTTCTTTCCCCGTGTACGTCTTTTAATGTAATTTAAAAGAAACATTTGATTTCGTTGTCTCTAATAGTACTGATGTTAAAAAATTAATTAATTAAAACCGACGCCACCCAGAAAAAGTGAAAAGGCACCCGAAAGAGAGCGACACCACTCACCTCCGAGGAGAAACAACCCACACGCCCGAAGTCATCAACGCCGACCACCCGAGATCTCAGGTCCGAGTCATCAACACCGTGTGTTCCTACACAACGAGGGCCTGTACACTCTAGAAGGACCTCCTCCCTAACGTGGGTACAGGCGCCGTAACCAGTTATATTACAGACGACGAACTGTGTATTATATTCTAGTTATTCATATTATACAAAAAACTATAGACGACGAACTGTGTACTACATTCTAGTTGAGTACAGACGACGAACTGTGTATTCTAGTTATTTATTTCTAAGGAAAGAAGATATGGAGATTTAGTTTCATGGATTTTTGACAGGAGTATAGTTTTATGTAATTTTCGTAATTAATAATTAATAATTTTCGTAATCATTAAAGGACAGTTATCTTATTGACCCAATTGTTTATGTTTTTAAACTTTTCTTTTCTCTTATCACTATACGAAACAAAAAACCTAGATAGTTATTTATAAGGAACTCTCTTAATAGTATCATATTTCATTATAAAACTATGTCTTTTTAATATCAAGACATGGATGTTTTACTTTTAGTTTATTGAATGTTAACTGAATTTAACAAAGTACAAAAGGGTTTGGTTGTACTACCAATGGTTTAGTTTCCCCTTTAGTACGGTCAATTAGTATCGTATTCGAAAACAGGATTATACCATCTTTGTTAAAATTTCAAGAATGACATACTGTAAAATCCCACACATAAAAGAGTCTCCTGCTAATCACTGTATAGTACACGGACCAAATAAAAAAATTGGTTCAACGATGGGTCCGAAACAAACCTCGGGACTTTTCAGGTCCAAAGACTGTAATATTAATTCACTACTACACTAGACTGAACCTAAGCATATACCTTATTAGTGTACAGTAGAGTATCAATCAAACTTAAAACACAAAATCCTTACTTAAACGTACCTTTTCTTCTCCAAAGATCTTTAAAACAAAATTTACCGAACCCTTTAAAGTAATTGTAGGAGTTAGTTATATCATAATGAACAAGTGGTTGGACCATAGTTTACAGTTATGGTGTATGGTTCCGTCCAGTGGACACCTTTTTTTGACTCTCTTAGAATCTTCCAAGGATTACAGTCGGGTGAGAGTAGACGTTAAATGTTAAGTATTAAAGTGTAAAAGTGTAAAGGACGTATAGTTATAATGTATCGAAGAATTTTACGTCCATCACTTTTTCCGTTTACTACAACCGTCTTACTCCGGAACTGAGTCGAAATCCGAGTGTTAGATAAAGAAAGACATAGTAACCTTAGGTCAATTATATTACACCTTTGTCATGATGAAACTAGCGGACTCTTGTGAAAGGGACGAAGGGGTTAGGAGAGTTAATATCAGAAAAGAAGGTGTTCAAATAATTCAAACTTAAAATGTGCATAAACACACTAAGAAAATAAAGTAATAAGAGTGGGGGATCTGACATTCAAGGGATTTCTCTTCGTGGAGTAGATAAAAACCGAGTCTTAACATTGGGTCACAAACCGTCACACGGACCAATCCCCATCTAAAAGGTGTTTACCAATAGTTTACTTAGTTATTCTTATGTATGATAACTTATGTATGATATTCTTATGTATGATCTGTATTAGGGACCAACAGGTCACCGATTCTGAGACGTGAAAGTTACCTCTCCCGGGTCCAAGGTAGGGACCAACCCCTTGATCTAGGGTATATGACGTTAATTCTCAAACGTACGGTGTCGACTTTCTAGACGTGTGGGGTTGTTACTAGCTTCTAGGACGCACGGTGTTGATTTTGATTTTCTTTCTAAAAAAATTTTTTTCTTATGTAAGATTAATCTTTCCAGTAAAATGGAGTTGTCTTCAGTGACGATACCTTCGTTTGTGTATCTAAGATGGTGATTTTAACAGGGTACTACTGAAACCTAAAACAACGGTTTTCCGTACAAACGGGAGTTCGTATCAGTTGAACACCAACCCCGTGAAGTCACTTTATTGACGTGGCCCACTACTTACCCCGCTACGTTCAAAGAGGTCCTAGTGACTGATACTGCTTTCTACGGTTCCTGGGGTGGGGGACTTCTTTGAAAGTGTCAGAAGCATTCACTTAATACTTTAATACAAAGTATAGTATATACTTTACATAGTGTTAATACTATATAACACTATATACCCGGGAGACCCGGAGGATCCGTAACCGAGTTTCTGTTGTGGAATGGAGTGAAGGGAGGTCGGGTAGACTCGTCTTCCGACCCCTCCTCTTCCCCTGCCTCGCCGACACCTCAGTTCTGTCAGTTCTGCTCGTGGCCACTCTCGCTCGAAGTGACACTCTCCCCTTGATAAGGCACTACCCCCTCTGTGACGCAGGGGAGAAGGTTTGCTCCGACACCCTCGCGATTGTTTTGCCAAATCTTTCCACCTCCCACGGGCGTCCCTCCCGCCATGACGACACACGGGACACGGCTGACTTACTCCCTCCCGTCGCCTCGCACGGAAAAGCTCCTTCCCGTCTACGTTGGACGCGTGGACACGAAAACACAACTTTCCTAAGTATCAAAAGGTCGTCTGCACCACTTGTTACGACTTCCCCCGACCCGACGGGGGCGGGGTGGGGGTCCCACCGAGTAGCCACTCACCCGACGTCGACGGTCAATGGCAGTCCTCTCCGACGTCCGTCCCTACTATTTGGTCTTGACCTGGAGTGTGGAGTGTCAGAAGACCCTTAGAACGTCGGTCTCCATAGGACCTCGGGATGTTTCTTGAGTGGGACTCCTGTGGTACCCAGTCGAAATCACACTCTTTGTTCAACCATTTTTAGGGTTTAGTATAAGTCGAGTGTAGAACATTTATGACTCTTCATTCAAACACTTTTGTCTTTTCGTTAACACCTTATTCGAAAGGAGTTTTATGCTGGACCGACTTTGGTGAGACTGGATGAGGAGTCGCAGAGACAACTCCTTAAATGACCTTCCGTTTAATTTACGTGGGTCTCCTGGTCAGTCTTAAGGCAGGAGTGGGTAACTCCATGTCGTCGACATGTCCCAATGAACGAGAACCGATATCGTCACAAGTACTTATTGACGAACTTATATTGTACAGTAGTGTAGTATAGTATTAAAGTCATGTTGTATCCTCAAAAAAGAAATTATCTTCCGACGTGTGTCCCTCGAGTCGAGACATGAGACACTACTGGATCTCCCTACTCTACCCTTCGCCCACCCTGCCTCCAAGTTCTCCCTTTCTTATATACATATGAATCCCGACTAAATACGACAACATGACGTCTTTGGTTGTGTTATAACATTTCGCTAATAGGAGGTTAATTTTTATTTCAAATTTTTTATATTCCTTTTCTTCGGACGTTACTTCAGTCACAAATTTTAGATAGTATTCGTGCGATTAAATATTGGTCTCGGACCTGAAGGAATATAAAATCCTAATGATCGTGATACAGACGACACAATCAATGTTGACCAATTGACCTGAATAAAGAACGTTGACAAAATTTAAAGAATTGTTATAATCTCTTTTATAATCTCTTTAAATTTAAAGACTCGTTTTAATTGCCTCTTCCGTTACCGTGGGGTGAGGTCATGAGAACGGACCTTTTAGGGTACCTACCTCCTCGGACCATCCGACATCAGGTGCCCAACGATTCTCAGTCTGTGCTGACTCGCTGCAGTGAAACTGAAAAGTGAAAGTACGTAACCTCTTCCTTTACCGTAGGGTGAGGTCACAAGAACGGACCTCTTAGGGTCCCTGGCCCCTCGGACCACCCGACGGCAGATACCCCAACGTGTCTTAGCCTGTGCTACCTTCGCTGAATCGTCGTCGTCGTCGTGAAAATCACCTTTTCTTCAACAACGGAACTCCTAATTAACAGAACTCAAATCTATAAAATCTTCAGTCCTGAGGATCGACGTTCGTTGTCTATGAAATTCTTTTTATTAAGTAATTTACTTGTAATTCATCAAGACTCTTAGAGACCCTCCTACTCCTTCGTTCCGAAGTTCAGATGTTTCGGTCTTTGGTTAGGGATTTAGTACAAGTCTTTGTCCACAACACTTCTATATGAGAGGGAAGGCCCGTCTGTGACGCTGGGGGTGCCGACTAGAGTAGTCCTGGGTCTTGGCCTACGTCGAAGTCGTGGGACGACAACGAGTGCAATCACAGGACTGGTCGACACCGGTGACGACGGCGTCGTACAGGGACCTTTCCCGGGGGACCACTGTGCCGGAGAGGTACACGAATCGACACCGAAGTCTCAGACCGCGTCCACCTACACCAACCGTCTCGGAGCAAGTGTAGTACCGTAGTCGTCGCTCTCCGACCCTTTCACCTTGGGTCGTGAACGTCGGAGATATCTCCTTCCCCGAGATGGAACATTTGCCGTCCCTGAGGGTGGGGTGTCTCCTCTTGGCCGTGTTGTACATGCACGTACACAATCCGACCTCTAAGGATAACCTTTAAGTTCAATTCAGTAACTCACACGACACACCAATCAACGAGTCAACACAGACTGAGAAACGTCGGGGTACCTGACGTCGGGTGGTCCGAGGGGGCAGGCACCTTAAGAGGTCCGTTATTATGGACTCACCCAACGGTACGGGAGGAGGTCCCCTAGAAGGGTTGGGTCCCTAACTTGGGTCCAGAGGACGTAAAGTCCACCTAAGAGATGGTAGACTCGGTGGTCCCTTCGGGACTTATCAGTGACTTGTCTGTCGACCCATACACCCAGACCTCAAGTCCCCACTCTACCTCCTGCTCTTTGTACTCAGTAGTACCACTGCTCCGATTTCAGTGTCTTGACCCGTCCCCCTCGAGTCCTTGCGCAGACCTATCTCTTCTTCACCTCTCACCCCGGGTCAAGAACGCCTGTTCTCTTTCTTGTGCATTTCCTTTGGTCGTAGGACCTGAGTGTAGAGTCCTCGGACTTCAGTGAACTTCTTCCGAAGTACTCCTCCTTTACAACCACTTTTCTCTCGACTGGGGCTGACGACAGATCTGATCCCAGTCATGGAGTCATCCTGGCAGTGAGTCCCTGGTCCTCTCCGGGGCGCAGTCACAGGACGGAGCGCCCGCGGACGTCTACGACTGTCGGGCGCCGGAGCAAGCGTCCCGTAGCCCCTGTGTGACCCTAGCTGACCTCGAGAAACGTCATTGGACCCCTTACTATGACGAAACACACTGTAAAGGGGGAAACAGAACGTCGGGTTTCGACTTGAGATAAGTGGTTACTATGTTTTGTAAGTTAATTCTCACACGAAAAGATCCGTCCTCCCACTATGACTCCCTACTAGAGACTTGTAGTACCGACCTCAGACTCCCTTTTACTGTGACAAATTTATCTAAAAAGAAGAACAAATCACACTTTTCCATTCCTTCATAAAACAGAAAAAAAAAAAAAAGGAAATTATGTGTTTTTGGTGACTACATAAACAGATTCTCCTGAGTCTCCTCTCACTTTTTCGACCGAATTTTGAGTTGAAATTTTTTTGGATTCTAGTACCGTAGACCAGGGTAGTGAAGTACGGTTTATCTACCCCTTTTCACCTTTGTCACTCTCTGAAATAAAAGAACCCGAAATTTTAGTGACTTCTACCAGTGACGTGGGTACTTTACTTTTCTACGAACGAGGAACCTTCCATTCGATACTGTTTAGATCTGTCGTATAATTTTTCGTTTCCGTAGTAAAACAACTGTTTCCAGGTATATCAGTTTCGATACCTAAAAGATCATCAGTACACTCTCAACCTGGTATTTCTTCCGAGTCGTGACTTCTTGACTACGGAAACTTGACATCCCGACCTCTTCTGAGAACTCTCAGGGAACCTCGTTCCTCTAGTTTGGTTTTCTTTGGTTTGATTTCCATTAGTCAGGACTTACAAGTAACCTTCCTGACTACGACTTCGACTTCAAGGTTATGAAACCGGTGAACTACACTTCTCGACTGAGTGATCTTTTCTGGGACTACGACCCTTTCTGACTTCCGTCCTTCTCTTCCCCTATCTACTACTCTACCGATTTATCGTAGTGGTTGAGTTACCTGTATTTAGACTCGTTTGAGGTCCTCTATCACTTCCTGTCCCTTCGGACCACACGACGTCAGGTATCCCAGAGTTTCTCACACTTCGTCCTATAATCAAGGGACTGGTCCTCAGGATTGACAGATACTGTCTCAAGTCAACGATCCCGGATTCAGGAGGTCTGGAACTGATGCAACTGTTCTTTCTTAGGACTGGTCTTCCACCTTCCATTTCTCTTTTCATTTTGCAAATAACCCTTTCGTCTCATGTACCTCTTTCTACGTACCCGCTTGAGACGGTCTCTCAGGGTTCTCAGCACGGAAACCCTTCAAATTTAGGAAAGATCCCCCGTCAAAAGACCGAGAGACAGAAGGGAGACCGGTTAGTAGAACGAAACGGGGGGACCGACTAAACAGAGACCTGGGAGGGGACCCACGCGTGGTGGACCTACGTGTCTATCACAGTGTCTAATAACACAGAGTGACGATCGAGAAAAACTGAAATTTTCTCTCTCTCTCTAAGAAACGTTTCCTTTGCCTAGGAACATATTGTACCGTGGAGGGAGAAACAAAAACACTTGTCGGTGTACCTTGTTTCGGGACACGACCAAGACTCATAGGAGTCGGTTCTACTTAAAGTTGTGTTTCCACGGACCCTCCTTTCTTCGTTTTGAGTAATACCGGACCGTGACAGGAGACCGAAAACTAGGGGTTCCTCGCACATCACAGAGGGACGGGGTTCCTTCCCTTCTTCATCTCTAGGGAATTAGTAAATTAGTTTGTTCCACGGTGAGGAGAGAAGAGCAGTACTGACAATGGAACTTCACAGGTATCCTCTGTTTTGGACCGATAAATGGTAAAGGTAACAATGAAGGTGTAACCTCCTGTTCTCCGTCTAACGTCTACGGACGTCGGGTGCACAGAATCCTTTACGTTTGTCGTCCGATCAACATTTACGGATTAAACCTCAGGTAGACAGAGGACGGAGTTTCGGTATAGGATTACGGACTGGAGGTGTAGGAAAATTTATGAAAAATATGAAACCCCTGAAGGGACAAACAGATTACCAATCCTCAGACCGAAGGTTGTGTCCCCCTGTGTCCAAACTAGGGACTGACCCCTTGATTCTATGACGTACGACGTGGCACACTGTCTGTTTTATGGGGAGATTATTTGTTTTTGTTTTTTCTTTAGAAAGAAACATGAAGTGTACTGAAACTGTACCATTGTAAGTCATTTGAGAACCTATTTTTTATCGATTTACACTGTTACCGACGACTTTAGATTCGTATTAACAGAGTTACTTAGTAAGAAGGTATAAAACTTATAATCAAACAAAAGAAAAAATTGGTATGTATACTTATTCCAGTGATCCTTATTTAGTACTTATTGGTCTCGTCCAAGAATACTACATTGAAATGTCTATGACACTTTCGAAAGGACAAGGTGGAGAAAAATTTTCTTTTTTTTAAATGAGGGTATCAAGACCCCACTATATTTTTTAGTTTAACAATCTGTCGGTCAAGAAACCAAATCAGGATAGAAGTCCGACCGATATACTAGCCTTCCCTGGTCACGTTTCATTGTGACACCTCGGGGAACAAGTTTTTTACCCCCTTTTCACGGTGATTTCCTCGAATTTATATTACGAAAAAGAATGACAAAAATAATGATTGCTACTCGACCCTTTATCACTGTGGATTCATTGTTGTATTGAAAGTTTGACTTTTATTACAGAAACTACAGTATTAAAAGTAATGATGTTATTTATTGTTGTACTATTATATTATAGAACTTACTAGTATTCTAAAGACAGAACCTAAAGACGTTTAATTAAATAATCCAGTAGTTTAAATGTGAAAATCGTTGAAGTAAAAGTTGACTACATTGTCTTTCATCATAGTCAGTACAAACCGTTTATGTTCTGGTGTGTACTGAAAAAATATCAATTTTAAAAACTCCAGACGACTACGTCGACAATGACTTTGAGAATTCTCATAAAATATTCGACACTGTTCCCACACTATACATAGACTAATTAATAAAACTTTATATTTAACACTGTGTACATTTAGAGTACGAAGAACACCCTATTAAAAAGATCTTTCTAAATTAAGAAGTATGGTTATGTAAAACACATTCGGGCTCACCTTTAAATTAAAAGTTCCTTTTAAATATATTACCGTAATTTAAAAAATAATTTTATATCAGTTAAATTTTACATAATTAAAGACGACATGTCGTTTCACTGAGTCTATATTTGTATATATAAGAAAAAGTATAAGAAAAGGTAATACCAAATAGCGTCCCATAACTTATACCAAGGGACACGACACGTCGTCCTGGAACAAGTAGACAGGATGCACATTGTCAACCGTGACGAGTAGGGTTTGAGGTTCAGGTGGGGGAGGAGGAGGAGGGAGAACCGTTGGTGTCCAGACAAGAGACACAGACACTCATACAAAGATAAAACCTCTATACAAGTAAACACAGTATAAAATCAAAGGTGGTTATTTACTGTAGTGTACTGTAGACGGAAGGAGAAATACTGAATAAACTGAATCACACTATTAGAGATCCAGGTACAACGACGTCTACCGTAATAAAGTAAGTAAAGATGCCGATGTACCATAAGGTATGCTACCGTAAAATTACAAAGAAGACTGTAAAGGAAATTGACACCTCCAGAATATTCTTGGATTTCACCGAAGTACTGAAAGTATTTTAAGTCATCTGGGTAAATATGTACGTAACAACACAGAAGTTAAAGTTCCCTTTTCGTTAAAATTTCAATAGAAGGAATTGTTGAGTAAGTAAGTTTCGGTAACCCAACCGGTTTTTGAAGTGAGACCAAAAAGGTATTACAGAAGGTCTTTTTGGGTTCGTTTGAAAGACCACTGAGGTTATCGTAAGAAATGGTGACTTATCTTGTTAGAAACGTGAATTAAAGATAAACATTCGGACATCGTCAAAAGTTTTGGTTTCTAAGGTTTGAGGAACTTCTTAACTTTATTGAGGGAATTTTTACGAATTACGTCACGGATAATTCAGATATAAAAATAACGTATTATTAAAGGAAATAAAACATTATGTGATGTTTTACTTTCAAATGATTCTGTTTTAAATGCCTCAAATGGTGGACTCGAACCCGCAAAGGACGGGGTGACTCGACTATGTTACAGACAAGTCTACGTCGCGGGGCCCTGGGTGACTCCCACCTGCCCGTCACTAGGAAGGTCGTGACAGGGATCACCTCCGGGAGGAGTGAGGGACGACGAGGTCGGAAACGGCCCGGTCAGAGACTAATGGAACCCTGGGGCGTGTGGGGCCGACGGACGGGGTTCCGTGTGTCCACGGGCGGTCCAGTGGGCCGCGACCCACCGAACCGAAGGACGCGTCCGGAACGAGGACCGGACTCGGGCGGACACGTGGAGTGAATCTTTCGTGTTCGAGTTCCCCTTTAATAATTATTAAAGCTCTGTCACACTCAGGAAGACTCTCGTGTCGGACTCAGAGTGTGTACTTCGGGTCAGACGGCTGGAGGACAATGTCTGACAAGATAGTCAGGAGAGACTTTCGCGTAGACATTCGAGTGAAACGGACCCCGGACCATTGGTCAATCGGTTCATTCGAGGTCTTTAGTGTTCTTTCGAGGCAAAGGTGAGAGAGTCAGGACGAGAGGCACCAAAGTCAAAACGTGTAATAACGGACCTAAGAAGAGGAGATCGAGACTCTCTGACACCGGGTCCAAGGACCAAATTGTGTCGACGACCCTGGAGTCTCGAGGCTCCCTGGTTTGTCAATGAGTCATTTTTGTGTTGCTAGTCCAGGACTCAGGGACGTCCACACTTCCGAGACTCACGGTCTCCCACCTTTACCTCCCCCATCCCACCCCTTTCTCACCGGGACCTCACGAACTATTTTCCGTCCTGAACTGATAAAGACAAAATGTCTTACATAACTTTGTGTCGTGACGTAAAAGTTAGGTATTAATGTTAACAGTTTAATACGTCTTTCCGGTCCACTAATAAATCTCACAGTTCCATCAGTCTCTTTTGTAGTTTTAGATCGAGACCAAAACACAGTTCTCAACGAGTGAAGGACATGGTGAAGATTCAGATAAATAGGAATATCGCATATCACAATCAGTGAGTCAGCACAGACTGAGAAACATTAGTATACCTAACATCGGACGGTCGAGGAGACTTGTATCCTGTCTCTTCCAATAACTTCAAAACTAAACGACTGGACCGGGAGCCGTCCTTGTCGAGGCAGAACCCAGATCTTCACATAAAGTCGGATTCAAAAGAACCAGAGATAAGGCTTCCGTAGATAAGGAAGATAACATATTGAATGAAGAAGTTCACTGTTTGTCATCCTTTAGTATCTAAAAGAAAGGAGGTCTCCGGTTTTCTTTTACAGACACTTTGAACTCTATTATGGTAAGATGGAAGCGACACGGACGCACAGGACCCTACGAGCAATCTATGTCGACTCTGTGCGAAGTCGGCCCTCCTTTGTCTTCGGCGAGGAAGGAAAGACCGAGCCTAGGATGGTTGTTGGACGGGTGGACTCATTACGAACAAGACTGTTATCCCGTCCTCGACTTCCGTCCCGTCCCAACGGCGTCGAGTCCTGGTCCTCGCGTCACTTCGGACTGCGCCACCACAAGCAAATGAGTCGGACAAGACACCTAGCTCGGACACGACCCTCCTACCCTTCCTCTCCGACCCCCCGCGAGTGGTGACGTCCTCACGACCCCAGTGGTGGGCCGCCCCCAGACGAGTAAGTATGCGCACTTCGGTCAGGTGTCTGTCGTCCAGTACCACTTCCTTTCACAAATGACGTCCAGGGTACGTTCTTCAAGACCGTCGCTCATAAGTTTTCCGGCCTTGAGGGACCTCCGAAAGTCCCTTTCCAAAAATTTCTACGCCTCCACTCCTCCTCCAAAACCCACACACCCGTTGAGCACCTGTAAGAAGACTAACCAACCACCGTACCATTAACCCTCAGTTGTCGTAGTTGGAAAACCAAGGTTGGTCGGACTCCCAGATACACGAACACTCGTCGTACGACAATTGTAGAGGGTGAACCACCCCCAAAGTCATAGACGTTTTGTCGAGTTCCTATGCCGAGTCTTATAATAGATGTCGGTAACGTACGTCACGTACCCACGATAACGAGTCAGCACAGGGTGAGAAACACTGGGGTACCTGACATCGGGGGGTCCGAGGAGACAGGTACCCTAAAAGGTCGTTCTTGTGACCTCACCCAAAGATAAAGGATAACGTCCCCTAGAAGGGTTGAGTTCCTAGTTTGGGCGTAGAGAACGTAGAAGACGTAACCGTCCGTCTAAGAAGTGGTGACACGACGGACCCTTCGGGACTCCTCTTTACTTTCCAGGAACTAAAACAAATTACCGATTTGATAATAATAAAACAGAACAAGCAAAAGGAAAGACATAAAAGAGTGAAAAGACTAATTTAAGTAAGGAACCTTAAACCTCCGATTGCAAAAGGATGTCTGTTCTCCACCCCACACACACACACCCCACAAGACGAGACCCTTCCGGGGGGTCCCACGACGAGACAATGTGACCCGTCTGCGGATGGTTCCCTCGTGAGGACGTTAGGGGAGGGGACGATCGAACCGGCAACGGTAGGAGTGCACGAGGACGGACAGGCCGACTGTAGAGGCCTGTATTAAGGAACTAGCGTACCTCGGTCCCATAGGTGCTGGAGAGGGTGAAACGACCCTTTGATCGGAATGTAGGTCTCCACTACGACCAACTCCCACCTTTAGAAGAGACGGGACTTACATAACATTACTCAAAATCCCGAACAGTTTAAAGTTCCGAGACAAAGTATGGTGTGGATCACAATCCTTAAACTTTTCACGAATTATTAATGGGTAGTCCCTCATTGAAAGTTCCTTCTCTTTTTCACAACACTTTATTTACTGTTTCAATATTAAATCTGAATAAGTCCCTTTTTAATAAAGACCATATCAAACTCGTGGTCTATTTACAGCTCCTTTGGTTACTATTTGTCGTTTATGATGACTTTACCGTATTTAAGTGTAAACGACGACGACGTCTGTTTTGTCTTTAAGAGAGATACACCAGACACACTCTTTCACAAAGTGTTCCGATGGTTTTAATACAGAATTTTACATCAGATCTACACCTTAGATTTTAAACTGTGTTTACTTGAATAAATGGTTTGTCTAAGCGTCTGTCTCTCGTCTGACCACCGACGGTTCGTCGTCCGCTCCCTGTCTCGCCCTCCGCCCGAGTCGTCCACAACAATATATGCCTTGTCTATTTGTCATTTCAGGATGTCGCGGTATGATCGCTTGGTAAGTTATAGGACACTATTTGGTATTGTCTTTTCTTATACTGCTCCTTACAGACACATACATATTGGCTTAGTGACGACATATCGTCTTTAATTGTGTCGTAATATTTAGTTGATATGAAATTAAATTTTTGTATATATATACATTAAATCCTAGGATTTTAAAAGTTCACCATTAAATTTCTTAGAACCTCAAAAAGAAAACTGTACCGGATCTTTGGAGACCGTTGACTAAAGACATATTGAGTTTCCTAAATCGGATCGTTCCCTTCGGAGATAAATTCGAAATTTTTTGTTTGTTTGTTTTTTTTAGTGAGAGAGACGTACATAAACATCGGGATCGATCACTCACTCGTACTCTAATAAAGACTTTAGGAATCTCTTATCACTCAAATTTCTTTTCTGACCTCCATGTTATTGTGATCAGTTGTATCGTACGGCAAGTTGAAAACGAACCCTTAAAACTTAAATTGGTTTTTTTCTTAACTTAGATAATGTCTACGGTTGCCAGTCTTACTCTGGTAAGGAAAATACACTCCTTATATGTCTTTTAGAACCTAATATATCTTAGAACAACTCACCGTATTGGTTTAGTATATTGTACGTACAGTGCCCGAAACTGGTTTACACAGGTTTACATCTAGGTGCGCCCAAACTGAACACTGACGTCTCGACCGGCCCTTGTGTGCCGTCGTCCAGTGAGCCGTTTAATTATGACCCTTGTCTACCACCCTCGTCACACTCGGACTCGGTTGAGAGACCCAATATTTCTCTAAAAGTTTAAGTAAAACGAGAGGTACCTCTCTCTATTTAGTGTGCATAATTGAATGGATTAACAGGAATCGATTCTTAAAATCCAAGTCGAAACACTGGGAAATCGAGAGTAAACTGTCGGTAGACTCTCCCTCACGCTATAAAGTCTACCACGGACTGTCGCCCCGATCACCGTAGAGAAGTAGGGATATTCATCAACATTGAGATTTTGTGACTATCAGTGACTGACCGTGACACAGTTGAAAGAGTCGTACAATAAAGACATCTAGATAAGACGGTAGGGGAAGAGTTGTAATAACTTCGGCACAATTATATGACCCCTTTACTGAACCAAGGGAAACTTGTTACTAGTCTCCTGTAAACTCCGAATGAATGGGTTACCGAGTCACCTATATCTTAGGTGGACGTTACGTCCTCTGTGTCCTAAGTACCCAAACTAGGACCTAACCTTTCTAGGGGACCTCCTCCTTTTACCGTTGGGTGAGGTCATAAGAAAGGACTTGTTAGGGTGCATGTCTCCTCGGACCACCCGATGTCCGGTACCCAGTGATTCTCAGTCCGTACTGACTCGCTGATTCGTACGTTCGCACGTCTCCTGTCAATACTTTGACAGTCAAACTTTCTGACCTGATACTGTGATGTTTAAACATTTTTGACAAGAGGTTTTTGTAAACGTAGACCCTACACTGTGCGACCAAAGTCGCTTGTAAAATATTCTGCACTTGATAAGATCCTTTTAGATTTGATCGAAAAAGAAAGGAGGAAACGAAGACGTTTCTAGTATAAAACGGGTGTATAAACGACTCGTCCAAAAGAGATATTACTTTTTATCCGGTCGACACCTTCTTTCTTCAGGAAAACATTAACCTATAACCCTCATTCCGATCGGGGTCAGAGGGACCAGTCTCGTCCCACTCCGAAGGATTCTCCCCTGTGTCCGAGAGATCACTCTCTCTTGCCTGAAAGTCCAGTTTCACAACCAGTTTCGGACCCTAGGGTGTCCGATACCTCTGGGTACTCGACCACGGGACTCGAACTGTCGGACTTGGTCCTCTCCGATATTGCACCTCAGAACCAGTAACGGTTCCCCCTCTCAACGAGTGGATGTCCGGACTTCGCGGATTCCAGTGATAGGACGGACCTGATCTAAAGTCGGAAGAACCTAAATCCTTCTAGTCATAGATTTTCGGTAGAAAGAAGAAAGTCACCCTCATAGTACCACCGCCCGCCAAGCGGACGGCCAAACCCCGTGTTCGGGGTCCTCTGACGAGAACACGGGACCTGTACCGTGGACTGATAACTGGAAGGGACTGAGTGAGTGAGAATAAGGGATTCGGAAATTAATAAACTAAGATGTTTATAACGATAAAGAAGTTGTACACTCATGACCGAGTCTATCACACATAGTAAAGAGGTCCCAAAGTCCAATCTTCAGACCCTTAAGTAAGTAGGAGAGTCGTTGATAAATACCTCATAAACGATCACAGTCCATACTACGACCCCTGAATCATATTTCCTCACCGACAGGAGTACTGTGATTGGTGGGTCCCCCTGTGACTGACACTCATTTGCTTATGGATGTCTATAAATATTAGTGTCGAATTTATCACTAAATACCATTTATGACACTGTCTTTTTCAAGTCCTATGTCCATCCCACCACACAATGAGGGTAGAGATTCTTTAAAGGTATCAAACAACACTAGGTGTGTCAGTTTCCGAAATCGTATCAGTTACTTCGTCTTCATCTGTAAAAAGACCTTAAGAGAACGAATAAGATACTAGGTTGTTTACAACCGTTAAACTTGAGACCAAGGAGATGGAAAAGGTTTTGGGATGAAAATGTAGACCTTCGAGAGTCAAGCGTATGACGACTTCGGATCGAACTTCCTAAAACTCATATTAACCCGATCGTTCAACACATCGCGAAGGGACCACCGAGTCGACCATTTCTTAGACAGACGTCACGTCCTCTGGACTCAAACTAGGGACCCAACCCTCCCAGGGGACCTCTTCTCTCACTGTTGGGTGAGGTCATAAGAACGGACCTTTTAAGGTACTCGTCTCCTCGGACAACTCAATATCGGGTACCCCACGTTTCTCAGTCTGTGCTGACTTACTGATTGTGAAAGTGAACGATCGTACACTTCGCTCACATTAATATGTCATCAAACTTGTAAGAAACCGTAACGGGAAGGAACCCCGACCTTACTTTTGACTGGAAAAGCTCAGGACATCGGTAACGACTCTAAAGGTTTAAACGACTGCATAACTCACGTCGTGAAAGTGTCGTAGTAGAAATCCTAAAATTTATAGAGTCGACCGTAAGGTAGTGGAAGTGATCGAAACGAACATCATTACGATTTTTTTCTTTTAAAGTTCGTTTTCCTTCCTGACTCCGTCCTCTGTCGAGCCGCACAAGTTCCAAGACTCGTTGGTGATTGCTGTCACCCGTCCACCTGTCCCACTTCCAGTCCATCGTGAACTGACAAAGGAAGAGTGAGTAGTATGGACTAACCCCAAAGTCCTATTTAAAATAATAATGAATCCGTGACACTCCTACGTGTCCAGTCCCCGTGACGGTAACTTCTCTCTCCAACGAGATGCATCAATCCTCTCGTCCCCGTGGGCACGGCACGACCCGGCACACCCGGGACGCCCCTTCGCGGTCCCGCCAGCGCCGTCTCGCTCCTCCCCTCCTGTCCTGCCCTCGGAATCACGACCGAGGCCCCCTCCTTCCACACCCCGCCGCCGCCCGAATCCCACTGCGTACCCCCCCAAAGACACCCGAGACCCCGTGGTCCCAGTAGAGGTCAACAGACAGGGACCGGAAACTCACTATTCCCGTCCACTTCTCGTCCATCAGTGGGACACCCCAGACCTGAGGAGCCAAATGTGTCCTCACGACTGACCGACCCGAAGAGGTAGAGATCCTTGATCAATCGGGACCTTCCCGGTCCGAGGGGTCCCAGTCTTTCTGGGGTCTACGGTTTCGTAGTCTCTGTGTCCGAAATCTGTCTGTACTAATTACGTCAATCAATAAAACTAAATATAAAACATTAGAAGGAAAGACAGTATAGAACAAAAGACAAAGAAGAGACAACGGTTTAAGGGAAAGGGAGACTACGTAGAAAGTCCAGTAGATATATAATCTAAAAAGTTTTTAGAATGAAAGTAATTGTTTATCTTCGAAAGCTTCCTAAACTTTATAAATTTCCACTCTGTCAGACCGAAAGACATGACAGTTCGTCCCGTTTGCGACGCCGTCTGTAGGGACTCAGGACCCCCGGAGTGCGCTCCGTGCGACGAAGGACGACGAGTCTCAGGTCACGCCCGACCGGCCCCACGAGACGAGCTGTCAGTAAAGAACCGAGCCCAGTGAAGACGAATCACCCATTCAGTGGTGGTCCGAAAGTTGAGAGGACGACCTGGTTCAAGTCTAAAGGTCTTCTCTCTTAGACTTACGAACCTAATCTACGAAAGAAACCAGGGTAGTTGACTCCGTCTCCTCCCCCTACCAATTCAGGAAGTTTGTATCCACACCACCAGTGAAAACACCTAACCTTGGTAACTGTGTCCTCCCCCTTCCTCGCCCCGTCTATGGTGCTTTCACCCACAACAAGTCTGTCGGCGAAAATGAAACATATTATCGAGAAGTATACCAACTTTTTAGTAGGTTAGGAAAAGAAAGGGTGGTCGAGATAAAATTTACAACAGTCGAAAGATCACGGACTTGTTAGATCCAATAAATGTGCTCAATCAGTTGTAAGAAGACTTTTAAGATCAATTTTTAAAGGAAATTTGAAATGGAGGAGATTCCTCTCCAAGAATCAATTCAGGAAAGGAATGATTAATAAGACAGCAAGGGTTAAGGATGTATCGAGCTAGATAGGTTAGTTTGTCGAAAATTGGAACAAACTGTCAACGAATCGTAATTAGAAGTCGCAAATTTTAAGGTATAGAACGGAATGTTCGAAATGTTTTTAATCAAGTTCTACCTAGTATCTTTATTTGCATTTTACGTTTTGATTGTCTAAGGATCTTCTTTTATATTCTCTTTTGGATTTACTAGAATCCATTTCACCACAAAAAAAATTTATGTTGTGGTTTCTGTATTAGGTACTTTCCTTTTTTTTACTCTTTAACCTGAAGTAATGTCATTTTTTTTCAGACGAGAACTTTCTCTAACAGTTCTGATAATCTTTGAGTCGGTGTGTGACCCTCTTTTCTAAACGTTTTCTGTATAGACTATTTTCTAACAATAGATTTTATATTTTCCTGAGTTTGTAATTATTATTCTTTTGTTTGATGGGTCAATCTTTTACCCGGTCACTGTAATTGTCTGTGGAGTGGTTTCTTCTATATGTGTACTGTTTATTCGTATACTTTTCGAAGTGTAACACATAGTAGTCACTTTGTGTTTGTGTTTAATTTTGTTGTCACTTCATGGTGTCGAGTGATAATCTTCCCGGTTTTACGTCTTGTACTACCACAATTACGCTTGACCAGATCGGTGTAACCTTCTGTTAAACCGTCAAAGAATATTTTTGGTTTGTATAAAAATGATATACTAGGTGGTTAACGATCCATAAATGGGAACTATAAATGGGTTTCCACGACTTTTGAAAACAGGTGTGTTTTTGTACGTACATCAACAAATATCTTCGAAATAGATATGAACCGTTTGAACCTCCGTTGGAAGGAAGTCATCCACTCACACTAAGTAGGTCTGTCACCTTTACAATAAGTCGTGACTTTTATTCAGTCGATAGCTCAGTACTTTTTTGTACTTCCTGAGAAGTTACGTGTAATGATTCACTTTCTTCGGTTAATCTTTTCCAACATATACCATATTTAGGTTGATATTTCTTAAGACCTTTTCCGTTTCGACACTTCTACTATTTTTCTAGTCACCAACGGTCCCACCCTCACCCTCTCTCCTTATCTATCTTGTGTCCCTCGAAAATCCCGACACTTTTATGAGACATACAAAATTACTACCTATACACGGAAAGTCAAAACAAGTTTAAACATCTTTTATGTTGCACACACGCACAAATCAACGAATCAGTACAGACTGAGAAACGTTGGGGTACCCATCATAGGGTGGTCCGAGAAGAGAGGTACCCGAAGAGACCCATTCTTGTGGTCTCACCCAATAGTAAGGGAAGAGATCCCCTAGAAGGACTGGGTCCCTATCTTGTAAACAGAGAACCCAGAGGACGTAACGTCCGTTTAAGGAAATGGTAGACTCGGTGGTCCCTTTGGGTCTTGCATGTTGTCGTTCTCAGTTATCATTTGATGTTTGAAACCCATTAATACTACAATAATTACATCCAAGTAGGAGGTAATTTTTCTTTATGTACATATAGGAAGACGACCCACTACAATTATTACCCTCTCCGACACGTACATACCCCCGTTCCGTATATACCCTTTAAAGACATGGAAAGTCAAAACGACATTTGGGTTTTCAGGAGGTTTTTTAATTCGAAAATTTTTAAGGGACAGAAGGGGTAACTCTTTCTTCTGTGTAGAAGAAACTCCTACAGAAGAAAATGTTGACATAAAAAGTGACTTAGAATAAACTTCTGAAGTATCATAGAGGAAGGAGTCTTTATAAAAATACGAGTAGTTTTCGTCGTTTATGAGTCAATAGTGAACTAAGACATAACACGTAACAGAGAATTAACCGGATACCCTACCACAGTAAGTAGGTATTCTTCCCGTTTGAGTTCAATGGTAAATAACTCCAAGGGGAGATGACTCTTGGGACGTGTAAATATACGTAATAGAACATTGTACATTGTGATAGTGATAAGGTCCCAGTGTGCCGATTAAGGACCGAGTAGAGGAAGACCTTGTGTTCAGACAGATGTAAAGGTTTGAGAGCGGAAGTCGTGTAAGGGTCACTCCGAGGTCTACAAGAGTCTGGGGTGCAAGGAGTGACACCTACGGGGTAGGATGGAAGGACGGTACAGGTGACCCCAACATAAAAAAAAAAAATTATAAATAAGTAGACCGACAAGGTCTGGAATCAACGACGTACACCCTAGAGAAAATCAACACCGTCCACCCTAGATCAAGGGACTGGTCCCTCCCTTGGGACCAGGGGACGTAACCCTCAAGAATCGGTGACCTGAGGGTCTCTTCACTTTTATGGGGGGTGACCCCCAACATAACTACTCTTTCTTCTAGATAAAATAACTTCCTTTCTTTACATAAACCAATTATCAATAAACTTTATCCCGTCATTTACTTCCCTCTGTAACCCTCAAAGTCTGTTCTATTTCTCCCACTTCAAGGGTTTCACATGTCACGCCCCAGAGTCTTCGTCTGTCTCGACTCTCGTTTCACAGTACGTGTTCCTCACCTCTCTCAGGTTGATATGTGTGGGACGTCCGCGGTCGGGGGTGGGGTAGGGAGAGGTGCCAGACGCAAGGTCCTGGGGAGGAGGTAAAGGATTCCTTCGTTGTACGTCTACTGTGTTTGTCGTTACTTCCTTGAACACATTAATCCCGGCTTCGTTGCTCTCCGCATAAATCAAGACGAACCCCCACTAGGGGTACCACCAAGTCCTCCTTAAACATAGAGACTCATATTTAGTGAGGTACTTGAACCACGAAGAATCCATGAGCCCGAACAACTACACGACGACCTGACTCCGATTCGACTTGTCAGAAGGCAGACACAACGAGACAGACAAAGTAGACTTTTTGACTACAGGGTAGGAAGACGTGACCACCTGGCCCTCGAACCGGACGACTAAAATATTAACGTGACCCCAATTATCAATGTTTAATGTATATCAATGCTCCATATTCAAACCGGCAAAATATTTCGTGACTGTGTATCAATCACCAGGTCAAAGGTAGTACCTGCCGACTCCTATCTGTCGTCTCCCAGGTGAAGTCCGACGGAAACCTTCGAGGAAGGTGACACTGGTAGAGGAGAGAGGGACGTCTGAAAGAGACACTACGAGGGACGTCAAGAACCGAAAGTAACCTTAAATTCGAAGGGTCCACTGAGTACTCTACCACACTACCAGTCGACCACCATGGCTAAACGGGAAGTCAGGAGGGTGCCGGTGGAACCCTGGTCACCGGCAGTGTGAAACCGTTTGGAGTCGTAGAAAGGTTCCCGAACAGATTTGTGACTAAAGACTCGGAACGGGAGTCAAAGACTAAGACAGGGAGACCCCACCTCGGATCTTACACGTATAAAAAGTCCCTTTAGTCGCACCTGAGAAGTTAATCTCTTCCATAAAAGGAGGTCGAGAGAAAAGAAAAAATTTCTACACAAATGAAGAAAAACCGACGCGACCCAGAACCAACGACGAGAGTCCCTCGCACCCCCGATGAGAAGAGAACACCACGGGGTCGAAGAGTGATTCCACTGAAGAGAACGACGACTCGTACGCGAGACCCACGTGTCCGAAGTTGTCGACACTGCGCTCCCGAATCAACGGGGTTGTTCACCTTAGAAGGATCTGGTCCCTAGCTTGGGTACAGGGGACGTAATCGTCCACCTAAAAAATTGGTGACCTGGAGGTCCCTTTCGGGGATCTTACCCGTAAAAATTGTTTAAAGATCCACTACGTTGAGTCCTTGGTGTGAAACTCTGGGTCATACTCTAAGGAACGATAAAGTCGGACTTTTACGAGAAGAAGGAAGCGATGGGTAAGAGGTTGGACACCGGCACGAAGTGTCTGTAGGGTCATTGGGGTGTATGAGAGAGAGTCTTCTAGATTGTCGTAATTCGAACGACAAAAGGACGATGAAATCAAGGACTTCCAGGTACCTACAGCTTTACAGAGCCTGTTTAAGTCGGGAAGATCGGGAAGAAGATTGGGATATACCGGACCTCGGGTTCCGACCAACAATCTTAATGAGAGGTAAATAAAGGTTAGAATAAAAAGGTGACGGGAGAGGTCGGAAAGTACTGATAACAAGTTGTACGATCTTCTCCACTATTCCATATTTATATCAATTGGGTGGTATACGTCGCAGGGCATTTTTACTATTCGTATTATGTCTTTAGGTACTTGAACGTTTCGACCCTTTCTGATAGATCCTACTAGTCTTTTTAAAAGTTCTGTGTTTATGTTCTCTCTGTGACGATCAGAGATTTCGAGAAATTCTTACGACATTAAATATAAGTAAAGTGAGTATCATGGGTTGTGAAAATTGTTCTCTTAATTACTCAACACAGAAGAGATTACACTATGAAATAAAAAATACGTCATGTCACACTTTATGGGATTCTCACGTGGTTACTTATGTAAAATTTTTCACTAAATAATGACAAATACACACACATCTATGAATATATATGTATAAACAAGACATTTCTACCCTTTTAGACCCCTCCTTCTATTTATCACGGAACAAAATAGGTAGTCGTACTACAAAAATAAACACGTTACTCCCCTTACGGGGGAAAACGTTGAATTCGAAAACATCATTTTTAATTTTATAATAAACTTCTTCTTCCTCTAGTTGAACGAAAACCGTTTTTCCCCATCTTTATTATGAAGAATACAAAGGACTCCTGGATGGTACACAATCCGTATACAATGGAGTAAAGAAGGGGTGGTGGTGGGACGTTCAGACATGACACATAATTGAAGTGAAACGTTCACCCTAAAACTATTTACTAACATAAAGTAGTTAAGGTTTTACTTTAAATTTCTTTACGAAAACTAGAAACTTTACACTCACTTAGAAAATTTTCTTCAAAATAAATGAACAAACCAGCACGGCCCAGAACCGACACCGTGGACCCTAGAGAGTAGAAGTGACGTCGAACGTCCTGGAAGTCGACGACGTGCACCTTAAAGAATCAGCATCGTCACACCCTAGATCAAGGGTTGGTCCTTAGTTTGGGTTCGGGGGACTTAACCCTCACGCCTCAGAGTCGGTGACCTGGTGGTCCCTTCGGGGGACTTACTTAGAAAAGTAACTACTACAACGTCCTGACTATTCATTCAACACGAGAATCATAATGTGTGTGACGAGAGTGAGTCCTAACTTAAACGAGACTTAGAAGATGGAAAGGGGGCGGATTTATCGTACCCGAAAGGCTCGTTTTCGTCTGAAACACGAGGAAGAGGTTTTAAAGAGAGAGGGAGAATGTGTGCGTGTGTGTGTGTGTGTGTGTCTTTCAGTGTGCATGTGTGTGTGTGAAAGAAGGAGAGAGAGAGAGAAAGAATGTACCGGACTTAGAGTCAGGTTTGATTTTTATAAGACGAATATTCCACGAGACGGAATACAGCTCAGAGACAAATACGACTTAAATCGGTACCACTCGTAGATTGAGTGCACAATCGGAGGAAAGAAGACGATTCAATGACAATTAGATAAAATAAACTAAGGTAACATGGGTATCGGGAAACCTTAATCAACGGAACTGACACCCCTTCTTTGCTTAGAAAGAATATATAGACCACTTAACTTGTGTAATTAATACTGACGATGCTACTTCCACAAAGATAAAACACCCCCTTTCAATCGATGGGACCCGGTCATGAAGAGTTTGACACGTCAGTGGAGTCTACGAACCACCTAGAAGAACCTCGTAGTCAAAATGAACTTTCCCTTCATTCATCCTGGAACCTTTTACATCTATTTTTGGAAACTTTCTCGTAAAACTTGAATTTCGTGTACACATCTATAGTACCTGGTCTTATTTTATAAGGAAAAAAATAATATACTTAAAAAATAACACAGTACTCACACCGGGAGAATGGCAGAACAACACCATAGGAGAAACAGAAACCTACATCCTAGACAAATCCATCCAAGGTCGGAAAAAGGTTATCGACAAGTCGACAATCGACACTAAAACCACGCGAGTGTTCTCCTCTACTCGAGTTCAGGAAGATGGGGTGCCGAGCAGAGGACGGGAGGTGCACGAAATTGACCACTGTCTGGCGAGTACCGCCGAGTGCCAACTTTGACGTTCGAACCTCGCTCTGAAACTTAGGGTCGGGGTAGGAAAAGATCGACCCTACATCGAAGTGGAGAAACACAGATCAAAGAGCTAGAAGAGTAGATATTTTACCTGTATTATCGTTCCAGTGGTTGCACTCTTATTTCCTGTTCGTGTCCGACTTGCGCTCCTCTCCCCGCCCGCGTCTCGCTCGACAATGACTAGACTCCTGACAAGCGAAAACAAACACACGACGCACACGACCCCGGTAAGAGCAGATGCCCCACCGAGCCCCATCCGCAGACTCTTCGGGAGGGGGCTAGGAAGGGGTCACACGACGGGAACGAGCCGAAGGCAGCCGGAAAACATTACAGAGTCCTTACGTGACAAAAGAAAGACAAAAAAAGGATTGTGGTAACGTTTGTTGCTCACCGACAAAATCCTTAAACCCCTCACTTCCCCCTACCGAGAGTCACAGAGAGTACAAATTTTGCTTTATTGGATTATTAATCCTTATCGCACGGTACCAATCCTAAAGTCTTGACCTCTGCACTTGTTAAAGCTAACGGAAACTTAGAGGACGTGTATTGTTATACTTTAAACGTTAATCTTGAAAGAGAACATTCTGAGTCCCCTGCACCTCAGAGTAGACCAATACCGAGTAAATCCTTACCTAAAAGACTGCGTTTACTCCAATTTTTTCCAGAGAAATAAACCAGTTGTAATAAAGACGTGAAACAGAGAGGAACAGTCGAAATTTTCCTTCTCTTTGTTCGTTTCGTGTAACGGTTTTGGACCGTCATCTTAAAAGTCCTTGTGTCAGAGGGACCGGTGTCGTCGCAAACTTCACTAACGTGTCACTCCGGGGTGCCCGACAAGGGCTACGGAGTCCCTTGTTGCACTGAGCTTCACTTCGTTCAGGGGCTCCGACCTTCGGTGCCCCGTTCCGTGTCCCAGGGACGGGGGGGCAAGGAGGAACGAAGAAGGCAGACTGTGACAGAAACCGAGTTCCTAGTCCTTGGGTACTCGTCTGTGAGGTCAACTGGTGCCCGTGACGGCGTGGGCTGAGGTCGACGAACAGGTGTCGGTCTTGGATGTGCACCTCCCGTCTCCCGATCCGGCGTCGTCGACCTCCCGTCGTCCCTGACTCGGGAGACACGGGGAAAGTGGGTGTCCCGGAAGGTCCCCGTCCTAGGGACGCTGATCTTTATTTTCGTTCGCTTATACTTGACATTGAGTGTCACTAGTCCACGAAGACTCAACGGGACTCCTCTAAAGAATACTCCCAAACACCTCCGACTCTTCGGGGGATTCTTCCACCATAGACGAGAGACGTGCGACCTCGGGTCATCTCAGTCACCACACTGAGTCAGATTCAGGTTTACAGACACTCGGTCCCCTAGATTACCACGTTTGGCGTCAGGTTCCCGTCCTCTTCTATCCCGCGCTACAGCACTCCACATCACTCGAGTTCATCACTCCACCCTTGTTTTGTTTAAGGAGGAAGGAGACGGAAGGGGATAGGTCCCGCCACTGTCACCTACGACAGGTGAGTGTGCCCCCCGACGCCTCCCCACCCGTTCAATCAGGTGACTGAGGCCACGCTCAGAGTCGTCCTTTATGGGATTGTCTGTGTGGGTCCTAAGTGCGACTGAGACCCATGGGTGTCGGCCAGTGTCACTGTGTCTAAATTGGCGGTGTTCATGACCTACGACCTGGTCCAACCGACTCTGCCTCAGAGAGGACCGGTGAACGACAGTTTCGTATTTTTGTAGTAACATGTGTCGATCGTGAACAGGCTACGGACGCTACCCGGAGGGACCCCCAGCCACCCAGACACGGCCCGACCCGGCCCACCGACACCCTCGACGCCGTCTTCCACTGCGCGTGCACGGACTCTCGTCGTCCCGGCGGACCTGCCCTGCTCCTCCTCTTACCTTTGTGCGCTCGAGACGATTCCGCCTGCGAACCACGACGTGCAGGTGAAGACGGGACAAGGGACCCGTTCCGGTTAGCGGTCGGGTTTGGGCCACAGTTCTTCTTTCTGTGTGGAGAGGGACAGACATGAGACCCAGGACTTGGGAAGAGTCTTTCTTCCGAGACTAAATGACCCGTCGACCCTCGTCACGAACGACTACCGCCGAGGGTCTATTTGAGTGGGAGTGGGGACCAGGGGGTCGGGTGACGGACGGTCCGTACCGGGAGTCCATTTCCTGTGCCGGAACGGGAACTCACGGGCGGAGTCCGCCGGGTAGGTGTGACTGCCCCAGTCTACACTCGTTCACTTCCGGACTGTGGAACGGAATTGGGTCTTGTAGAGACTTCCCGGTACTCGAGGTCTCGAGGGGCACCCTGACCGACTTCGGAGTCAACGTAGATTGGCTCGGGGGAAAGGAGAGGCAGGTTAGAACGAAAGAGTAAGACATTTTTCACGACGAGGATTCTCATGAAGGATCATTGCTGGTGTGTGTGTGTAGATTGGAAACCTCTTTAAGGTTTCTGCCACGGTCTCCCATACCTACCTCACACCCTTCTTAGCGTGGTTCTTCCACTAAAGGATGTTTAGTGTGGAGGAGTAAGTTGTTGATTTGCGTAGGGTCGAATCTTGTTTTCACACACAATCTCTTTGTGACTTGACTTGTGACAGACTTTACAGGATTATACACGAGCCTGGGAACTGATCTTGACCTTGAGTCAAACGTTTCCACCCACCAGGACTTCGCAACACCCGTTTACCTTCGAAACATTTAACTTAATTTAAAGTTCACGTACCAGCCTCTTCCGTTACCGTGGGGTGAGGTCATGAGAACGGACCTTTTAGGGTACCTGCCTCCTCGGACCATCCGACGTCAGGTACCCCAGCGATTCAGTCTGTGCTGACTCGGTGAAGTGAAACTGAAAAGTGAAAGTACGTAACCTCTTCCGTTACCGTGGGGTGAGGTCACAAGAACGGACCTCTTAGGGTCCCTGCCCCCTCGGACCACCCGACGGCAGATACCCCAGCGTGTCTCAGCCTGTGCTGACTTCGTTGAATCGTCATCGTCCACCTTCAAACCATAAGATTTCATTTTTTCCGTACCTTGATAAAACACCTGATAGTGAAATTAGTGTAGCTAAAAAGATACGGGCCAAAAGACATAATCGTAAATGAATTAAAAATATTTGGGTAAGGTGAAAAAATATTAAGACGCACACTTTAATGTCGTGTGACAGTAGTTAAACCCCCGAAGCTAAGAATCATCTAAAGGAAACGTAGTTGTCTATCCTTAGAGTCGTCTAATTCCCTGAGTCCTCTTTCTATACCCACGTCCTGACACCCTATGTCTCTTGTCTCGTCTTTTTGTAGGGTTCTCTTCTCTAAAAACTGGTTCATCACAAAGAGACCATTTGTTCGTCCTTGTCTCTTTCTTCTGCTAAACGAGATAAGTCCCTACCATAACTATTGTGTTGACATCGTCCTTCTGTTGAGTCGTTCTTTTGGTTCCTAAGACCATCCTATCAAGTCCCCAAGTCTTCCCGTACGACCCGGTCTTTCGTCTACCCGTCGGACCCAGAAGCCCTTCGCCCCAAGGGCGACTCTCGTTCTCTATCCGAGTACTTTCGGTAGACGAGCCGGGACACTACCAAACGCTCAGTGCGAATGTAAGGAAAAGAAGGACGAAACGACCCTTCCACTCCAAAGACTACACTCAAAAGATACAGTAAGTAAATCAAGTCAAGTCAGAGAGTCAGCACAGGCTGAGAAACACTGGGGTACTTAACGTCGTGTGGTCCGGAGGGACAGGTAGTGGTAGAGGGCCTCAAGTGAGTTTGCGTACAGGTAGCTCAGCCACTACGGTAGGTCGGTAGAGTAGGAGACAGCAGGGGAAGAGGAGGACGGGGGTTAGGGAGGGTCGTAGTCTCAGAAAAGGTTACTCAGTTGAGAAGAGTACTCCACCGGTTTCACGACCTCAAAGTCGAAATCGTAGTAGGGAAGGTTTCTTGTGGGTCCTGTCTAGAGGAAATCTTACCTGACCAACCTAGAGGAACGTCAGGTTCCCTGAGAGTTCTCAGAAGAGGTTGTGGTGTCAAGTTTTCGTAGTAAGAAGCCACGAGTTGAAAGGAGTGTCAGGTTGAGAATGTAGGTATGTACTGGTGACCTTTTTGGTATCGGAACTGATCTACCTGGAAACAACCGTTTCATTACAGAGACGAAAAGTTATACGATAGATCCAACCAGTATTGAAAAGAAGGTTCCTCATTCGCAGAAAATTAAAGTACCGACGTTAGTGGTAGACGTCACTAAAACCTCGGGGGGTTTTATTTCAGACTGTGACAAAGGTGACAAAGGGGTAGATAAAGGGTACTTCACTACCCTGGCCTACGGTACTAGAAGCAAAAGACTTAAACTCGAAATTCGGTTGAAAAAGTGAGAGGAGAAAGTGAAAGTAGTTCTCCGAAAAATCGAGGAGAAGTGAAAGACGGTATTCCCACCACAGTAGACGTATAGACGACGACGACGACGACGACGATTCAGTGAAGTCAGCACAGGTTGAGACACACTGGGGTATCTACCGTCGTATAGACTTCAATGACTATAAAGAGGCCCGTTAGAACTAAGGTCGAACACGAAGTAGGTCGGGTCGCAAAGAGTACTACATGAGACGTATATTCAATTTATTCGTCTCACTGTTATATGTCGGAACTACTTGAAGAAAAGGAGAAACCTTGGTCAGACAACAAGGGACCGGTCAAGATTGACAACGAAGGACTGGACGTATGTCCAAAGAGTTCTCCGTCCAGTCCACCAGACCATAAGGGTAGAGAGAGTCTTAAAAGGTGTCAAATAACACTAGGTGTGTCATTTTCCGAAACCATATCAGTTATTTCGTCTTTGTCTACAAAAAGACCTTGAGAGAACGAAAAAGGTACTAGGTCGTCTACAACCGTTAAACTAGAGACCAAGGAGACGGAAAAGATTTTGGTCAAACTTGTAGACCTTCAAGAACCAAGTGCATAACGACTTCGGACCGAACCTCTTAAAACTCGTAATGAAATGATCGCACACTCTACTCACGTTAACACGCCATCAAACTCGTAAGAAACCGTAACGGAAAGAAACCCCTAACCTTACTTTTGACTGGAAAAGATCAGGACACCGGTGACGACTCAAAAGGTTTAAACGACCGTATAACTCACGTCGTGAAAGTGTCGTAGTAGAAAGTCCTAAACTTTATCGAGTTGACCTTAAGGTAGTGGAGGTGATCGAAACAAGTATCACTACGAAAGATTCCGGGTGAACTGAAGTGTAAGGTCCTACAGACCGAGATCCACTCGCTAGTGTAGTAGCACTAATAGACCCAGCACTTTGAGAAAAAACATGTCAAGAAGACACATAAGAACGTGGAGAAGAATTATAGAAGACGAAGACAATCCATGGTAAAGACAGGAAATAGCTCGGGTAGAAACGTACTTTATAAGAGAACCATAGAGATTAAAAGAATTTCTCTAGAGATCAGAAAGGGTAAGACAAGAAAAGGAGATAAAGAAACGTAACTAGCGACTCCTTCCGAAAGAATAGAGAAGAACGATAAGAAACGTTGAGACGTAAGTCTACGAATATAGAAAGGAAAAGAGGAAACGAAAAGCGAAGAGAAGAAAAGTGTCGATAAACATTTCGGAGTAGAAAGTAAGTCCCAAGTCGTTTATAAAAACTATAAAATTTGTCTCTCTTAAAGCATAGTCCCTTAACAATGTGTCCTCTAAAGTCTCATCTCTCCGGACCTCACCCTGTCTCTCCGTAGAAGCTCCAGTAAGCCTCGCTCTGGGACGACGGGGAGGGATCTCGAATTCCCCTTTCCTGGCCCAAACGGCCCTTCTTTGACCCCGCCACCACCAAGAACGACGCTCTCGTCCTGGGTGTCCTCTCCGTCGGCGAAGACGCCTGTCACGTGCTCCGTCGGCCTCTCACCCGTCTACGGGACGAAGATCAGAGGACGGGGTCCCAGATGCAGTCCCGGACGGGGGCCGACTTGACTGCGTCTTTTGTCTCCCACTTCCTCCGCCCCCAACGCCCACCTCTCGGCGCGGGGGGTGGGCACTGTGGTCTGTCCCGGCCCGCCCCGGCGGGTCGCACACGGAGTCGCGGGAAGAGAGGTGCCTGCGCAGGCGGGAGAGGCACCAGACCCCTCCGAGACTAGGGGCGGAGGGCGGAAAGGTCCGAGGGACTGTCGCCCAAAGGACGCCCGTGTCCCCAGGGTCGCCCGTGTCGACCATCCGCCGTCCCCGTCTACCCGTCACTCTCCTCTCCAGCCTAATGGGAACAGGCGGGAGGGGGACGACGCGTCGGCGTGGGCCGTCCCGACACACGGAGGTCCAGTGCCCACTCCGACCGCCGGAGAGGCGACACCGAGATCCAGGGTGCTCGTGGGGTGGGGGGTGGGGGTCCTGTCGGGACCAAGGACAGGCGACGACCGGAGACGCACAGGCTGGTGGGGGCTACGAAGAGGACTAGGACGTGTGTCGACGCGGGTGCACGGAAATGAACAGAGAAGCGGGTTCAAGCGGGCTTGTTGAACCCGACGTAAGACAAAGAACGGTCTCGAGGTCGACCACAGGACTGGAGGACGTCAGAAGAGGTTTGAGGAACGTTCACAGTACGCGAGGGGGACGGACCTAGTCGTTTGGACGCTGTTGTCTTTCTCGTGTCCTTCGGTTTACGCCAAAATAAAGACCAAGCCAGTGAACCACTGACCCAGTGTCCCACCCTTCCAATACATTGGAGACCTCGAAGTCAAAAGCCCGGACTTTTCCCCCTGTCCCTACCCAAAGTCCACTTAGTTCACCCTTTATAGACAGGACTGGTTACACAAGACCCGGAGGAAGCGGACGATAGTGGTTTGTTCCAGAGTGCAAGGGAAGGATAAGTTTAAAAATACCGTACTTAGAGCAGTATGAACCAACGTCCGTTACTTGAGGGAAGTTTCATAAAGGTCCATAAAGATCTTCAAGGACTTCTGTGAGAGAACGGCGGGACGGACACGTCTGCGACGACTTCCGGAGGTGGGACGAGACACGAGGAGGGGTAGAGGGTGTACGGATGGCAGACGAGCGTTCCGGCGACCGACGTCGAAGCAGTTCCGGCCTCACAGAGGTCCCAGTGGTAGGTGGCACTCTTGTACCGGGTGTTCCCAGTTGAGGGGATCTCGGACGAGGAACATAAAGAGACACACCGGAGTGCGACCCCCTCCCTTGTCCGAGGTGACGGAGCTTCGACAGAGTCGGGGCTCACGTCTCGGAGGACGTGAACCAAAGTGTAGTCTTGTTTTGTCCAGTCTCTCGAAGACCTGGAACAAAAGTAGGACAGAAGAAGTCCTCATAGTACCGTCCCGACGCACCTCTACGTGTGACACGGCCGGTGGGGTGACAAGAGGGGGGAGGAGTCGGGGTGTTGGGGGGGGAAAGGAGAAGGTAAATGGTTTGACTTCGACGGTGCGTACAGTTGATGACACCCACTTCACCCTCCAGTCGATCCCTCCGCTCAGATCTACGGGAGACAAATGTTCGGCCTCGGCTCGGTCACTACGTGTTTACTAAGGACCATGTTATAACCGTGTACCACACTGGAGTGTTACCATCTGAGATACTGGTATCTTTATCCTTTAGGGTAAAGGACGGTAAAACTACAACGGTCGAGGTTATGAAACCGGTGTACTACGCTTCTTGAGTAATCTTTTCTGGGACTAAGACCCTTCCTAACTTCCGCCCTCCTCTTCCCCTGCTGTCTCCTACCCTACCAACCTACCGTAGTGAGTGAGTTACCTGTACTTAAACTCGTTCGAGACCCTCTACCACTTCCTGTCCCTTCCGACCACACGACGTCTGGTACCCCAACGTTTCTCAGTCTGAGTTGACTCGCTGACTTGTCGTTGTTCCAAAAAGTTCCAAGGTAAATCTTCTTGAAGAATGCTATTAGACAAGGATGCTTTACAAGAGAGGGAGATACAATCCAAGGATCCCGACGTCATTGTTGAATGGTTCTTGACCCACCGAATCTTGTTGTCTTTAAAAAAGGGTGTCCAGACCTCCGACCTTCAGACTTTAGTGACACATTCGCTAGGCAGAAGAGGGACAGACAAACCACGCAGGAACGGAGAGGGGTCCCAGGCGACCAGAGACGACGAGGGCCACGAGGGACCGACTGCCGCAGTAGGGAGACGAGAACGGAGGAGGTAGGAGAAGGACACAGAGACAGTGGGTACCGAAAAGAAGAGGAAGTCAGTGTCGTCTAATTCCGGGTATAGTCACTGGAGTGAAATTGAACTAACATAAACGTTTCCGGAATAAAGATCTATTCCAATATAAGACTCCATGGTCCCCAATCCTAAAATTGTATAAAACCCACTCCACCCTGTGTTAAGTTGGGTATTCTGGGAGGTTAGTAGATTTTAGTTTACCGTTATTAGAATAAAGAGAAAACTGTTGGTATTGTAAGATCGAATAAAATATCATTAAATAAAGAGGGATATCGTGACTTGTGAGGTTTCTTCTTTCACTTCAGCGGGTCAACACAGACTGAAAAACAATGTAAGAGACATCGGGCGGTCCGAGGAGACAGGTCCCCTAAAAGGTCCGTTCTCATGACCTCACCCCATCAGTAAAGGAAGAGGTCCCCTAGAAGGGCTGTGTCCCTAACTTGGGCTCAGAGGTCGCAACGTCCGTCTGAGAAATGGTAGACTCGGTGGTCCCTTGTGAGGTTTCTATCTTAGATAAAGACTAGGTGAAGGTTCAGAAGATGTTATGGATGGACCGGTATCATCCCAATGATCAATTATTCAGTGACCCGAGGGGACGCCTGAGTCCTAGTTAGGTAGTCCGATCTCGTACGATGGTGTACGAATCTTGTACATAAAGACTGAAAGAACACAAAAATTGGGAAACCAACTAAAGAAAAGAATTTTCTTATATCCAGTTCCTCAAGGGACCTCCGGATGACCAATCTCAACCGCGAAAGTGACGACACCAGGTCCAAGTCACGGACCAACCCCTTGATTCTAGGGTATTTGACTCTTGACATCGGTTCTTTTTCTTATATTTGATCTTCCTACCAAACCGGTCGACTTTATCGACCAATGTCAGACGGAGTCTACCAATTTATAAATAAGAAAGACCCTCACTTGTCCCCCGAAGTACGATGGTCCTTTGTTGCAACAAACAAGGGTCAAGTACTACGAAAAAGAAGTAAAGTCAAAAGTTACAAGACTACTACCCGAATCAATGTCAACGATACCCTCATAAAACTATAAAGGACGTCACGACCCACCCCGCCACGGACCTCTGTAAAATCACGCCAAAGACTGTGACGGACTCGACCCCCACGAAGCAAACGATCAAAGGACCGGAGGATTGAACAGTAGTCCCTTTTCTACGTACAAATAAAATCAGAGGACTAAATAGTATCCAAAAAAAAGCGTAACCAAGACCTCACGAGTAGTAGAATTTATTAGTTGGGTAATAAAGTGTCTCATATTACTGTCTTTGTCGGAGTAAGAGAACTGCAACTTATTTAGCCATTTGTCTACGTCAGGGAGACTATAGCCACACCATTCCCCGTTCGATTCGAACACTTTCGTGAACTTGAGAAAATTCCTACACGTACGTCAAATTCTCGACTCGAACTCCTTACCAACCTCCTCTCTTTTGACTTGACGGACCTCTGAACCTAAGACCAGAGAAGACACTTTCCCTTCGTCAGTATCACTAGATGCAGGACGAACGAACTATCCTAACAATATTCCTATTATACTAATTACAGATACTTTCGCTAAACATTCGAAGTGTCGATGTTTACGAGTGTTACAGTACACGTAGTGTCGTTCATCTTAGAGTTATCAGGACCAAGACGGACACTGGACCACTCCCCCTCCGTTGAATTTAGACTTCTGGACTAGACCGGAGAAAGGATTTGGTGGACTCGTCTGTCCGGCAGAGTGTCGTAAAGTCGTAGTGAAACGTTCAATCGGAACGACAAGAAAGGAGGAGAAAATAAAACCCCTCCCTTGCCCATCACACTGAAAATAATAATCTAACTTTTCCTCCTTTTTAGAACTACCAAACCTATAGAAAAAGGTCAATCAACAAATTATATGACAAAGACACTATAGGGACAACGAACAAACCGCACAACCGTACGGGGTAATATTAAAACGAAGAGATTTTTCACACAAATACACACACAAAAATTACATAAAACAAAATCAAATCTGTGAGTCACTGAATGGTCTTGTGTAAAATCCGTACGTCTGAGATTAGTAAGATCCCTTTCAATACTTACACAAATCACTACATAAAATCAAAAAATTTTTAGATGGTTAAATCAGATCTCTACGAGGTCTTTGACTACAGTAACGTTAAGTTGTCTTAAGAAATATTTCTTAAAGGACGGACTGTTGAGATCTATATAAATTATGCGTCGAAGAGAACTACGTAAAAATTAAACGAGGAAGTCTCGGTCAGAACACACAACTTACGGTAACCAAGGGTCTGTGACTGAGTAAAAGTCTTATACTCATGTAAAAAAAAAGGGTTAACTGCAAAAGGACGGTTATACAGTAGGTTGAGAAAAATTTTATGACAGTCTTACACCAGTTGAGTAGTAATTATCCCTTGTCCGAAAAACGGATGAGAATTTCTTTATCTTACTTCAGTCTATTAAACTAAAAATTTAATATTCCCTTTTTTTTCTTGTAGGTCTTTGGATTCATTAAAGGTTCGAACCCTGATGATAAGATTCTTCGAACTTGTTTGCTCTGTGGGTCTTTGTTTTCCCTCTAACATTGGACGCACCAAAACTCATCTTACGTCGTTTTAAAGGTAAAATGAAATTTATATTTTATCGACATTACACTCAGTTATATATATTTGATTCCTCGGTTCCGAAGTACCTTCTACTGTCGGCAAAGTACACCCGTCTGTTCATAAATTCGTAGAGCTGTACTTTTGAACCGGTATACGAGTCCTGACAAAGAGACATAAATCTTAAAACCACGTTTAAGGTAGAGACATAGATCTTTTGTTTGGGTCTTCAGAATGATTCAGTTCTTATGTGTTGAGTAAAATGAATTCAAAGCTATTACAGTCGAGATTTTCATACGTTTAAAAGTCAAGATGATTTAGTTTATTAGTGGAACTGGTAAAACGTCGGTAATAACTAATGACCCGACTGGAGTCACCAGTAAACAAATTCTACTTCAGATTTGAATCAACTTACATGTTATACATCCCCTCTAAACTAAGTTGGTGTACCTATTAAGTAGACGTTTTACAAGAAGTATTCAATGGTCCCTTTTCCTATGAAACACCGACAACTTACTAGTCAAATGGACGGAGGAAGAAGGAGAAATGAAGTGGACACATACATCGGAAATAGTGTTATTATAAAACATCCCATTTTTATCAAATGGAACGGATAAATATCTTTTCAAAGATAAAAGGTCAAGTTTTGAAACTTTATCCATATCATTCTAGAGATTTGTTATATTCCAACAACACTACTAATCACCCTACTACGTTTCCTAAATTGTGTAAAGACCGTATATCATTTACGAGTTATTTAGAATTGATCTCCACCGTTCTTATGTGTCCTCTTGATATGTCTTTTCTAGAATTACTGACCCTATTGGTGCTACACCAGTGAGTGGATCTCGGTCTGTAGGCCCTTACACTTCAGTTCACCCGGAATCCTTCGTAATGATGCTTGTTTCGATTACCTCCACTACCTTAAACTTATAGTCTGGTGGAATGGACAGATGACTCTTTGTGCATACGTCCAGTTCTTCGTTATCAATCTTGACACGTACCTTGTTGTATGACCAAGGTTTAACTTTCTCATACTGTTCAGATATATAACAGTGGGACGAATAAATTGAAGAAACGTCTCATGTAGTACACTTTGCGGTCCGACCCACCTAGTGTTCGACCTTAGTTCTAACGACCCTCTTTATAGTTGTTAGAGTCTATAGGTCTGTTATGGTGAGATTACCGTCTTTCACTTCTCCTTGATTTCTCGGAGATCTATTCCCACTTTCTCTTCTCACTCTTACGACCGAATTTTGAGTTGTAAGTCTTTTGATTCTAGTACCGTAGACCAGGGTAGTGAAGTACCGTTTATCTTCTCCTTTTTCATCTTCGTCACTGTCTAAAATAAAAGGACCCGAGGTTTTAGTGACACCTGTCACTGGTGTCGGTACTTCAATTTTCTACGAACGAAGAACCTGCCTTTCGATAATGTTTGGATCTGTCGTATAATTTTTCGTCTTTGTAGTGAAACGTTGTTTCTAGGCATATCAGTTTCAATACTAAAAAGGTAATCAGTACATGCCTATACTCTCAACCAGGTATTTCTTCCGACTCACTCGTGACTTCTTAACTACGAAAGTTTAACACCACGACCTCTTCTGAGAACTCTTACGGAACCTGAAGTTCCTCTAGTTTGGTCAATTAGGATTTCCTTTAGTTGGGACTTATAAGTAACCTTCCTAACTACGACTTCTACTTCGAGGTTATGAGATCGACGACGACGACGATTCAGCGAAGTCAGCACAGGCTGAGACACGCTGGGGTATCTGCCATCGGGTGGTCCGAGGGGGCAGGGACCCTAAGAGGTCCGTTCTTGTGACCTTACCGAACGGTAAAGGAAGGGGTCACGTACTTTCACTTTTCACTTTCACTTCAGCGAGTCAGCACAGACTCGGAATCGCTGGGGTACCTGACGTTGGATGGTCCGAGGTAGGTACCCTAAACGGTCTGTTCTCATGACCTCACCCCACGGTAAAGGAAGAGGCTTATGAGATCGATGGACTACACTTATCGGTTGGGTCACCTTTTCTAGGACTACGACCCTTTCTAACTTTCGTTTTCCTCTTCCCTCACCGTCTCCAATTCTACCAATCTATCGTAATGACTAAGTTACCTGTACTTGAACTCGTTTAAAGTCCTCTACCATCTCCTGTCTCCTTAGACCACACGATGTCAGGTACCCCAGAGTTTCTCAGTCTATCCTGAATCCCTGACTTGCTATTGTTGTTAATCATCGAAATGACAATTTCTACCCTGGAACTTTCAGTAATGTAGAAAACGTCGGATCAAGAAATCGGTACTTTCTATTACAGAGTCATACTCAGACCTTTACGAGAATTTTACTTATATAATGGAGGTGTACGTTTCATCTTAAATTTGTTAATGGGAGTAATTAATTAGTTCTATGACAAATGGAATTACCAACTATGTACGAAACCTCTTCTTAAATTACGTGTTTCCAAATGAAACACCCAAAATCAGTGAGTCAGCACAGACTGAGAAACGCTGGGGTACCTGACATCGGATGGTTCGAGGAGACAGGTAACTTAGGTTCGTTCTTATGACCTCACCCAACGGTAAGGGAAGAGGTCACTAGAGGGACTGGGTCCCTAGTTTGGACCCAGAAGACGTTACATCTGTCTAAGAAACGGTACACTTGGTGGTCCCTTCAGGTGTTTCCAAATGAAATGAACCTATAATAAAAATAAGAGTAAAACGGTCAAGAAACCCATGAGCAATAAATGATCCTGCCTTATTCTTACACCCACGTTTTTCGAGTAAACCCTTCACTTTGGTCGATTACACTAGTATCTCCCCCTTCACTCCGACGGTCTTCTCTTCACGGTGAGTCCCGTGGAACCACTCGTCGGTGACGGTTCCAGTCGACTCGGGTCGGAGTGACCCCAGGGGGCCCTGTCACGACCTTGGACTCTTACAACCCGTCGGAATAGGTAGATCGGGACGTGACAAGTTTAGAATAGTGAAAGGTGTACACCATGGTGCACTCCTTCAAACCCTTCACAACGACACTTCCTACCGACTGTCTCTACACCTCAGGATCGGCCCTGACCCCTTGTCGACTCAATTCAACCCCCCAGTCCTCCACACTCGAACCGACCTCCAATTTCAGAAACAGATGAGTCTTTTGAAGACCCTTTCTCTTTAAGTCCATTTTTGTCCCAGTTACCCCCTTTTGTGTCCCTCCGTTTATGGTCAACGGTAGTCTTGACAGAGTCTCACTTTGCCTGGTGAACACTTCCCGTCACACAATCGAGTGAACTAAGATCTTATCAGAGCCTCTAACTCTGGAAATGAAAAAAGGGGTTGGGGGTTAGTTTGATATGATATAATCTATTCGTTTTCCTGTAAAGTCTCCAAGACTATGATGGGTTCCAGTGTTTCGATCATTGTCGTTCGTGTACCTAAGCCTGAACTCGACAGACACAACCTCGGGTACGAGGAAAGAAGTAAGGTCTGGTTTGAACAAGACAGAGGGTCCTTCGCAAGTCCGTCTCTAACCATCTTATGGACCTTTAGTCCTCCCTAAAAGTATGGTGTCATTTTCTCATTTTACCGAAGGTTCAAAAGACGGTAATTACTAAGACATTTAACCATTTTATTGACAGCACACGATTCGGGAGTTATAAGGAGGGAAATTCTTAACAAATAAAGAATTCTTAAATTTAAGAATAAAATCACCCAACAAAACTCAATGGAAACTAAACTATGATCATTGCGGACAAAACAATTGACAAAGATGATAAGTAATAATCGTAGACAGAAATTTTCACAATCAACGAATCAACACAGGTCGAGAAACGATGTGGTACCTGATCGGGCGAGAAGACAGGTACCCTAAGAGGTCCGTTCTTATGACCTCACCCATCGGTAAAGGAAAGAGTCCCCTATAAGGGGTGGGTCCCTAGCTTGGGTCCAGACGTAACGTCCACCTAAGAAATTACGGATTCATGGTGCCTTCGGGGTCGTAGAAAGAAATTCCTCCGACTGTATACGACAAACTTAGTCAAATCCCTTGGTCTCCACTAATGTTTATTAGGTCATTCTTTTGAACATTTAATTATTTCCGATCTTTACCTTTGTGTTCTCTTTGGGTCTGTCTTTTACGTCTTCCCGTCTAATATAACCTGAGACAGCCCCTTTCTACACTCTCTGGGTACTTCCCTCTGACTTCAGTCTCCCTCCGCGACTCGACATCCTCGACCCGCACACCCTCGGCTTTGGTAGGAGAATCACACGCGCGACGACAAGCCCGAACTTTTCTTCCTGCGAAGAGCAAAGACCGAAACGTCAAATGTGCTCTACCTAAATCTTCTCGGGTCCCTTTCAATAATTTCACAACGCCACCCGCCTTCCCAGACAGTGAGGGGCGCAGAGGGCCAACCCTCCCGCGGTAGAAGGAGGGCCCAGGTTTCTTTGCCGGAGCAGAGAGAAAGGGAGGCTCGGGCGGCCCACCACGAGGTCAATGACGGGAGATCACCCTTCATTCCTATAAGGTAATCCTGGTTTCCCTCCTGCGTAAGAAAACTTGAGTTCACTCACAAAGTTTATAGTTCCGAAAATTTTGTAGTACGCTGTACTTTTACAGATATGTGTTTTCCACTTTTTTTTTTAGATGGAGTATCAGTTCTAATTGTAGCAACCATCGTTTCCCTGAAAGTAAGTTGTAAAAAAAGATAATTTGAAATTCTTTTTAAGATTATGTGGTCCAAGAACTCGTAAATGCTCCTAAAATTGAATAATATAGAAAACCGACGGTTGTGGTGGTTCTTCAACAAAAAGGTGCAAACATGTATTAGAAAGTTAAAGTAGAGGTTTCACCTATTCAGCACCTAGTCATTAAGACAGTTTACGTTACTTTCTCTTTTTCTCTTTTTCCGTTCGTATTACTTTAAGGTGAACACCCTGGTTCTTTTGTTCTGATGTCAATTTTCGTCTTCTACAATGACACAGATTCAAACATGTCGAGCGGGAAGTACTAGGTTATTTAGCTCTCTCCTCCACAACCCCGTTCCTTTTCGTTGAAATAAGTCTTTCGGGAGTCCACCTCTTCTATCACCAAATCTCAGGATTTCTTGGTAGAATGGCTCAATCTTACGTCCGAAGAAAATACGATCTTCCCCTCACCCATGCCGACCAACGACGTCCGAAGATCCACGACCGGTCTGAGGCCTCCTATACATTATTAGGAAACAAGAACGTCGAGAGGTACATCCAGACCAGTCCAACACCACATTTGGAGGTGTTCTGTTCACAATGAGAGACTAGACCTTGAAAAATAGAGATGTACTTACCCTTTCGCAATATGAAAATTTCCAGTCTCAGGACTTTCACCCGAGAGGACATATAAGGTCCGACGTTCGCTGTAAGGAAATGTCTTCCACGTCCCGATTGTTATGACTCAAGTCGTCGTCTCGTGTCCCTATCTCGATTTCCTTGTGTACGTTGCACCCCAGTCCGAACGAGGAGAGACACTACAAGGACGACCTACCAAAGCCTGTGGATCCCGTGTTAGAATCTTATAAAAAAAAAGGAGGGTCTGAGTACCCAGTCAGGTTTATAAGCGTAAGAGGTCAGAACGTGAACTCGACGGTTCGACGATCTCTTCGTAGTATGTCGTCCCGAAACGAAACCACAGTACTTTTCAGTTTCAAAACATGCCTCCCAACCTTAAAACCTCTGTACCGTCGAACTTGGGTAAGAAGGAGCGACAGTCATACTGGGACCGTGTCGAAGGAGACTCGGGGGACCAAGGACCCAGACTGCTCCGACCTCCCACGGTCGAGAAAGACTCAGGAGTACTTCTTCGGTCACCTGGAAGGGGGTTCCGGGGTAGACCTTGAGGAGAAGTGGAGGAGGATTCCCATTGATTTTACAGGTATCTGTACCAAGAGGATTATCGTTTTGACTTTTGTTAGGTGTGTAGTTAATCATTGTTTCGTTTGAGTACTAGACACTATGTAAACACGTTCAATGTCGTCACTGTTTCTTCCTTGATCTGACGTGCGAAGGGAACTTTTACTCGCTCATAATATATAGTCCTTAAATTATTAACTTTATTAAGATATATATTTGTGTGACTAATATATGTACGTACGACGACGACGACGATTCAGTGAAGTCAGCACAGGCTGAGACACGCTGGGGTATCTGCCGTCGGGTGGTCCGAGGGGGCAGGGACCCTAAGAGTTCCGTTCTTGTGACCTCACCCAACGGTAAAGGAAGAGGTCACGTACTTTCACTTTTCACTTTCCCTTCAGCGAGTCAGCACAGACTGAGAATCGCTGGGGTACCTGACGTCGGGTGGTCCGAGGAGGCAGGTACCCTAAAAGGTCCGTTCTCATGACCTCACCCCACGGTAACGGAAGAGGTATATGTACGTATATACATCATTTTTTTATTACCTATCACCGATGAAAATACTTCCCTTTCGTACAACCCCCACTACGTATGTCCCCGAAGTCAATATTGACATTTAGAACTAAACACTCGACTCACAACCCACCTCTGTACTAGTAATTCTGTGTGACATGCGAAAAAACGCACAGAGTTTATTGATTTTCCTCTTGTCCCCTCTTCTTCCACCTCCTGTCCACTACGCCCTTCTACTCCTCCTGTAATTCTCCCCTCCTCTCTTTTCCTTCTTCTGGTTGAGCCTTCCTGGTCCTGGTCCTTGAGTGTTCGGTCACTCCAGGTGCCCCAAATACCAAATCCGGTCTTCAGTGGTAGAGTCTCTGAGTCATACTTTTGTCCCTGGTGGTTCTCCTCCGCAGATGTCGGTCTCACACACTGACGATCCTTTATTCTGTGTTATCTTTGCCATTCTTCCGTGGAAAAGTTTAACTCGTCTAAGTGCGTAAGTTGAACATAATTTCTAAATAATCGACATGTACGGGACGGGAGAAAGTCCTGTGTCGTCACTTGTTTTCTCGGTTCGTACATGGGACTGTCCCAGCTCCACAGCGTCCACTTAAACAAGACACAGGTTGAACACTTTAAGGCTAGACCCGTAGGTTCTTCCCTCCCTCTACCCAAATAGGACGTTTATACGTGGCTTGTGAAATCTCTACCGCACAAGTGTGTCCCTCTACTCTACTCAGGGACGGAAGTTCTTCGAGTGTCGACAGATCCCTCCTGGCACACACGTGAATATGAAACGTTCGTCCCATGACCTCCCTACGTGATCCATCGGGCCTTGAGTCTCCACCTCCCCCACGAAGACGGACCTTTATCTCAACTACCAGAACGTCTTTTTACCACCCTTAACTACAACACCAGGTACGTTCGCAACCTTCTCTTAAAGGTCTGTACTCCGTCTTACTCTCCCTTTATTTCAAATAATCTCACCCTCTGAGACAATCTTGTCGCCCGGTCAAGTTCCCTCTAGGCTGTAACTTGTCCCCAGGAGTCAGGTGAAAATATCGGTCCCATGTTCCTCACCCCATCCCCAGAATGTGTGACAAACGACTAACCTACTCCGTACATATGACCCACCCCCTTCTCATCCCGTCTGTAGAAAAGGGACACCCCATCCTCCCCTCTTCCCACTACGACAAGGTAATTATCAATGTCGTACCCCTTCCCTTTCTACTATCCCAGACCCAAAAGGTAAGGACGCAAGGTTCTGGGAGGAACCAATAGACGAGAAAGTAGGAACCGAGTGGTGTCAATTCAGTCAATGAGTAATTCATCTATTTTCTCAGACGAACACATCGTATACACATTCCAGTTACTTTCGAAGACGAACACCTCGTATATACATTTCACTCGACACACATGGTCCCTTCTGGTCTCGAGATGAGGTACCGAGTCCTGTAGAGAAAGAGAGAGAGAGGGGCCAAACTGACTCTATATTAACTGCATGTCGTGACATAGTCAAATTCCATATATTTATTACTAAAATGAATGTCGTACTCTACTACTGTTGTTATCGAAATCACTTGTAAGTAGTAGAATATATCTATGTAATTTCTTTATCTTTTTTATAAAAAAAGAAACATTACTCTTGAGTCCTAAATGAGAGAATTGAAAGTATATATTACATGTTGTCATAACAATATTTCAGGTTCGAACGAGACGAGTGGTGAGCTATCCGGTTATTTAGACTCTCTACTTCACAACTCCGTTCCTTATACTGAACTAAGTCTTTTGACCGACTGCCTCTTAAACCGTCTGATCACAGAGTTTTATTGGTAGAACAGACCAGGACCTACAGTCATAGAAAATACCTAGTCTCTACCCCCTCTACTCCTTTGTTTCATCTTTCTGGAAAATTAAGAGTGTTTATAGAGGATCCGTCCCCCTACACAGTCAAAGAAAAAGAATGTCGGTAAATAAAGTGTCCAGTACACTTTACCTCATAGAAGACGGTGTAGTTACTTGTTCCTACAGTGTCAATAGACACTAAGACCGGAAGATTTGTACTGAAAGACTCGGTCCGACTATTCGCCACGACGAGAAATGCGTTCTTTGAATTCCTACAGTGTCAGTAAGTGTCCACCCGTCCCAGTCCAAAGAGGGGCACTCGATTTGTTTTTGTGAAATCAACTCCCAGTACGTCTCTACCCACCCCGAGGGACTCCGTCCAGTAATACGTACGAAAATATTGTTTTTACTGAGGTGTTCCCACTCTTTGTTTAAGTTCCCTCAGTTTAAATTGGGAAGGGCTAATGTAGTTAAGAGGGTCAGACTTTCACATAGAAAGGTAAATAAACATAGTAAAAGTTAAATAGTCACAGAATGTCAAAAGCCTTAAGTCCGAAAAATGGAAGAAATTTTTTTTTAAATAAGATAAATACAAACCAACACGACCCAGAAACAACGACGGTCCCAAAAGACGTCGACGCCTCTCGTCCCCGACGAGACCGGGCCCCACAGTCACAGAGTGCCGTCACGGGAGAGAACAACGCCTCCCACCCGAGACCCCACGGTCCCGACGACATCGACACCGAGGTCCCCGCTCTTTCACTTTCAGTCTCAGCGAGTCAACACAGGTTGAGACTCTGGGACACCTGATATGTCGGGCACCTTAAAAGGTCCCGTCTTAGGATCTCACCTATCGACAAGGGAAGAGGTCTCCTAGAAGGGTTGGGTCCCTAACTTGGGTGTAGAGAATGTAGGGGACGTGGTGGTTGTCGATACAGAATTTCACAGAGCAATTGTTTTAGTGTAGTTATAGACACTGTAAGTCTCTCTGCACCATATAAATAGCATTTTATACCTGTACTACACAGGAACGAGAACGAAAGAATCCTCCACACCCACTCCCTCGCAGAAGTCGAGCCTGTCCTTCCTTCCCACAGTCGTCAACCCCTTCCTTTTCCTTGGACTAGCCCTTGGTGAGAAAAGTAGTTGCAACGAGACCTCGAGACACCCCCATAAAAGGGGAGGGGCTCACTGTTAACATAACTACGTGCTTCATTTATTCTTTTATGAGAGATACACACGTAAATAACTACTAAAAAATACGAAAGGTGAACGGTCAATGCACGACCCCGGGGTTCTACCGGGTCCCCGTCCTGGACTTCGTAAGTAATCTTTGTTATTCGACTCTGGTGGACATCACAAAAAAGACGACGAGTTTCCCTAACACTTTTGGGTTCGGGTTGAGTAACTTCGGTGCCATGATCTGTAAACCGAAGGTTTTACCAAATTTTTAGGACAAAGATTCAGGGTAGAATTTTTCCTGAACTCAAGTTCTTCCGAAAACCTTCCGCTTTTTGTGGGCAATCTCGACCTTTTAGAATGACAAAGGAAACGACCAAAGAGAAAGAGAAAGATAAAAAAATTTGCAGACCTTTGACGTAAAACATCCAGACCCTCCTTTTCAATTAGAGTCGAAGTGAAGAAACGTCAAGGGTCTATCCCATTAAACGAAAATTCGGAGTCCTTTTATCGACTCCCTTGATAACCTCTTCAAAGAGAGTCGTGAAACTTGTGTCTTTAGAAAACACCCACTCATTCACGTCACGGGAACCCTCTTAAAGGTCCTTAAATACTGACGACCTAAATAGATGGGGTCCCTTCTACATCAGTAAGGGTAAAACCTCTTGAGATACTGATCTGACTCCGTTCAAAGGGAATCGCATATCCCTTTAAATCCTCTTTGCCCACCCCACCCGATCTCCCTTTGAGTACTTATAGCACTTACTTTAAATACAGTAAGTGTCTTTTAGACTCCGGACTATAGGAGACACGAGTCGAGGTTTCACATTTCAGTGTGTCTCCGGACAGAAGTTCCTCAAGTCTCTACTTACCCACTCTGTAAAGTACACTACGAACCCAACTCACCCAGAGTCCCCTCTAGAGTCGACTCAGGACTCCCTCCAGAGAATCTGGCTCTCTCCACCTCCTTTCCCGAAAAAGTGGAACACTTGACGGGGGACGGGTGTGTACTCCGTCCGGCCCCGGACACTCACCGAGCCCTACTGGTGTTCCTCATCCTCCCATTCCGACGTCTCTCTCCCCGTCGGGTCCTCGGACTTGGGGAAAAGACGACCGCCTCCTTGGTCTACGGAGACGCCGAGAGGTGTCGCAACACCCCCAGGACTCACTCCTCCCCCCGAAAGGTTTCCCCGAATAAAGAAATCTGAAATATAAAATAGAATGTTTTAATTTTTTACGAGTAACCTCTTTGACACCTCCACCCTTTCCCCAGTTCTCTTTTATATTTAGTCGAGATTAAAGTGGTATGTCTCTAGTGGTAACGATCATAAGACTATATATACCACATCTTTAAAAACATACAAACACCAGTAGATATATATTTTGATGTAAAAAGAAAATTATGATTAAGGACCCATAAAAATAACGAAAGATAAGAAAAAATACTTATTGTACTCTTTACCCTTAACGGACCACCAGGCCACCAATCCTGAGACGTGAGAGTGAGGACTCCTGGACCCAAACTAGGGACCAACCCCTCGATTCTAGAGAGTTCGACACCCCACACCGGAATTATTTATTTATGTAATTAATTAATTAGAAATTTTACACTTTAACAAAATCTAAATAACTTCCGACACGTTCTCAAGGACATACAGGAAGTGACTCGACAGGAATATCCATCGTAAAATGAAAGATTGAGAGTAGAGACAGTTTACAGAAATCAAGGAAGGGAGTGTAAAGGGGACTCTAAAGATTTCACTGACCATTGATTTGCCTTTGTGACTGGATATCAGGACACTCCGAGTCGACGTGGACCGGTCTCGAAAGGACACCAGTGGCCGACCCGGACCTCCTCGCCATAAGACCCGCCTTCGTCCGGACCCCCCCGGCACGACGACCAGTCTACCACGGGGCCCTGGGAACCGGACAGGACCCCCCGACACGACCAGTCTACCGCGGCGCCCTGGGAGTCGGACCGGACCGTCTTTGTTGAGACGCGTGCCGAAGGTCCCGTCACGAGTGAGCGATTCTACAACTAATCAGTAGACAAATACGAAGAATATAAAATCTTTTCGTTATTTCGTCTCAAAGACGTACTAGAACTGGTCGAATTTGGGTCTCAGACTAGGTCGTGAATGACCGTAACGAGTTTCGGTCATGTCTTACTAAATGCTAGACAAGATTTCAGGACCCCATTTAGTGAGACAGGAGTGTCTAACAGGTTCGTTTCGTAAATCACGACCGTTTTCAGTAGTGAGTACTACATTTGTCGGTAGGGGTTCGGGTCAGGACCTGAGACATGGAAGTGGTAGGTGACACTCGAGAAGGAGACTTTTTGTGCGAAACAGTAAAAAACAGGAGAGAACCCTGGTAAAAGTACAACGCACACACACACACACACACACACACACACACGCACACACACACCACATAGACACATAAAGAACAGGAGAAGTAAAAATGTGTCACGGGTCTTGTCATGGGTCAATAATGTACTATTTATTAAAAAAAGTAAATTTAAATAATAAAGATGTGGGAAAGGGAACCTCTTCAGTACCTCCGGGTGTCGAAGATGTTTATATAAAATCATTATGTAAAGTCATACATTTAACACTCTAGAGGTCGACGAAGGATTGACCAAGATGTAATTATTAGATTAAATATCAAATCTGGGTTATTAATCTAGATCATTAGATTAAATATTATACGTTTAATGTTTTTCTTAATGTCACCCTTTTTGGGGAGAAAGTCAGAGAAGGACACTACCTGACTCGACGTAGGGGGGGTATAAGTCTTTAACTTCAGGATTGGGGACCATGGACTCTGATACTGACAAACCTCTACCCCAAGAACTTCTCCACTTACTCCATCTTACCCCAGTGGGTCCACCCGAGATTAGATGGTACTGATCCACGGGGTCATTGTCCTCCTCTAGTCCTACGTCCGTTCGTGTCTCCCCTCTGCCGAAAAACGTTCGACGCCTCTCTCTGGAGTCCCCTTGGTCACGTCCACTGTGGAACTAAAACCTGACGAACGGAGTTTCGACATTCCCTGATGGAAATAATTCGACGGGTCAGACGTCATGAGCACCCCGTCGGTTCGTCTCTCATGTGAAGGAAGTGGGACCGAGACTCGACCGTGAGGGACCCGTGGAGACATAAAGACGGCGGACGATTGGGGGAGATCCGTGTGCATGGACTCCGGAGAAAAGGTCGAGAGTCGAGGAGACTAGTAGTGATTTACACACGACACGCAAAAAGGAGACACAGTGACTGTGGCGACAACAAGGTCGGGTCGAGCCACAACTCGGAAGGAATTGTCAGACGTGTGCAAGGAGAAGTATATGTCTAGAGGAGGAGGCTAAAGAAAAGACTGTGCGCGGGTTTACGAGGGACCCGCGTAGAGTGTGACTTACTAGTGGCAGTCTGGTGTAAAATCGAGTGCGACAATGGAGACGTCCCCCGTGGGAAAGAAGGCAAGAGACACCGGACCGGTAGACACCGAGACCTGTACATTCAGGTGTAGAAGAACGAGTACAGAGTAAACTGGAGATGAGGACTGACACCACATATAGAAATTGTAAGGATCAGAGTTCGAGTAAGACTAGAAAGACGAGAAAAAGATGTGGTCGATATCAAATCTCGTCCTTAGTAGTTGGAAAAACTGTGGTCCCTGATCATAGTACCTTCTGTTAAAAAGGTGTGTGGTCCCACTCACTCCTACCAAAGTGAGAGTACGTAACCTCTTCCTTTACCGTTGGATGAGGTCACAAGAAAGGACCTCTTAGGGTCCCTAGCCCCTCGGACCACCCGACGGCAGATACCCCAGCGTGTCTCAGCCTGTGCTGACTTCGCTGAATCGTCGTCGTCGTCGTCGTCGTCGTCGTCGTCGTCGTCGTCGTCGTCGTTTACGTAATGTAAATAACACGTGAAATAAAGATTGGATTACGGGGACAACTAAACTGTCCTCCATGGTCAGATACCATCCAACCCATGGGGACCATATCTTATAATTTAATTAAACTGATGGGGGACTACGAAGATTGGTTACTCCACGAAGAGGAACATTGGATGATGTCTATGTCCACCGTCTGTGACTGTTAAGTGCATCCCAGTGTCATCTTGAAAACTGACTCGGAGTCAGAAAATAATAGAAACTTAGAAACTTTCTCACCATATTGTAAAAAAGGCCAGAGTTGAGATTTCACTTCAAACAACAAATCAACGAGTCAGTACAGACTGAGAAACGCTGAGGTACCTGACGTCGTGCGGTCCGAGGGACAGGTAGTGATAGAGGACCTCAAACGAGTCTGAGTACAGGTAGTTCAGCCACTACGGTAGGTTAGTAGAGTAGGAGACAGCGGGGAAAGAGGAGAACGGGAGTTAGAAAGGGTCGTAGTCTCAGAAAAGGTTACTCAACCGAGAACCGTAGTCCACCGGTTTTATAACCTCGAAGTCGTAGTCAGGAAAGTCACTTATAAGTCCTAACTAAAGGAAATCTTAACTGACCAAACTTCACTTCTATTATCATAAATTAAAGTGAACTCGAAATACTTCTTTTTATCTAATTTATATAATTTTAAACATTCCGTGACTCTTTAGTGATAGACCCCAATAAACAAGCAACCGGAAGGACTTTAAAGGGTATAACGGCAAATAACGGGGACCAGGACAGAAGGGTTCATGGACCATTGGAGAAACACTTGAGTCTAGTATACAGTACATAAGAAAGACTGAAGATATCGTGGATCAACAAAGAATTATTTATAACTTTTTTAAAATTTTCGATTCAGTATTTTAGTGTCTTCTACTTTTTGGAATATTCATCCCACTAATAAGTAGGTGAAATGTACAAGACCAAATAGGAACAAAGGGATCGTACTAATGATATCGTGGGAGGAGTGAGAGTTTTTACATGAATAGACCCGTTATTTAATATACCAGTGGGAGTGGTACTTACTGACGAATTTGTCTTAACACCATCAAATAAAGTACGTCTATTTTCCGGTGTCCCGTTTGAAGGAAACGTTCTTCTTTTCGGACTTCTATTTATGTTTACTTCGGTTTGCATTTTGAAGATAAACCCTCTTATCAAGTCGATTACCTGTATTATTTCGGGTACCTATTTACCTAAAGGGAATTTACAAACCTACAGTTTATTCTATTTGGTCGACGTGAAACGACGTTATAACGGTTCAAATCGGAAATTGAGAACCATCTATGTGAACCTCCGAAATGGTGAGTTTTGAATAATTAGTTTGACGATTTTACACACAACGGTTTTCAATTTTTACAGCTATAAGACTAAAATTTATGAAAAAACAAAATTTAATGGGTTCATTATGTACATGTGCAAATACAATACACATCAATTTTACTAACAGTTTGATATTCCATTTTTTGTTTTAAGAGGGGACAGTAATAGAGAGTGGGTGGGTTAGAGTGAAAAGGTGTACATTCGGTTAAAATTGGTTTTTAATGTGTTTTATTTCTGACTTATGTTGATTTAATATTTATAATTTTACAGGAGATTTATATTGTTTAATCATTAAAAATTATCTATCAGTTAAAGTTCTTCTGTTAAACCGTTTTCGTAGTTTCACAGTTTGTATGTATAAGAAACTGAGTCCTTAAAGTTAAGTTTCTTTACCAATGTGGTAAGATGTACTACATATGTACTTTTATAAGTAACGTTCCCTGAAGGGACAACCAGATTACCAATTCTGAGGGACGACAGTTACGTCCCCCTGACCCGAACTAGGGACCGACCCCTTGATCTAGGGTGTATAGTGTTAATTCTCGAGTGTACGGTATTAATATTTTTTCTTTTTTTTTCTCTTATAATCAACGTCACGTCAAACATGATTACTTTTAGATCTACACTAAATTACATTGTAATTGTTCTTTAACCAATTTATGTAATACCATATTAGTACGTCACCTCATTGTGCCTCAGTAATTTCTACTACTGCATCATGATGTGAACAACTATCCTTCTCTCAAGGACAATCATAATCAAGGTGCCAGTCATTCAAGTCAGTGAGTCAGTATAGACTGAGAAACGGTGGGGTACCTGACGTCGTACGGTCCGAGGGACAGGTAGTGGTTGAGGACCTCGAACGAGTTTGAGTCCACGTAGCTCAGTCACTACGGTAGGTCGGTGGAGTAGGAGAGTAGTAGGGGAAGAGGAGGACGGAAGTTGGAAAGGGTCGTAGTCCCAGAAAAGGTGACTCAATCAAGAAGGGTAGCCACCGGTTTCATAACCTCGAAGTCGAAGTCGTAGTCAGGCAGGTTGCTTATAAGTCCTGACTAAAGGAAATGTTAACTGACCAAACTAGAGGAACGTCAGGTTCCCTGAGAGTTCTCAGAAAAGGTTGTGGTGTCAAGTTTTCGTAGTTAAGAAGTCATGAGTCAAAAGAAATACCAGATTGAGAGTGTAGGTATGTACTGATGACCTTTTTGGTATCGAATCTGATGTGTCTGGAAACAACCATTTCATTACAGATACGAAAAATTATACCACAGATCCAAACAGGATCGAAAAGAAGATTCCTCGTTCGTAGAAAATTAAAGTACCGACGTCAGTGGTAGACACCACTAAAACCTCGGATTCTTTTATTTCAGACAGTAACAAAGACAACAAAGAGGTAGATAAACGGTACTTCATTATTATACATCGATTTACTCGTTTTCGTCTGAGTTTTCTCAAATATATCATACTGATATATATATATATGTATTGTATATATTTATATGTACATATTCGTGTGTAACATGTATATATTTATTTGAAATTTGCAAATATATAAAGGTAATTTTTGTGTACCTCCGTCTCCACCGGTTCCACTACCTTATTCTTCTGGGACTCGAGTGGAGGGTACCTGTGTGGTTTCAATGTTGATGAAGGTCTCGTTGATGAATACCTTACTGATCTGATCGTCTTTTATAAAAGGTGTTTATTTTCCATATTTCTTCCTTAGTGTTACTCTATCCATCCTCCCTACCTCTAAACCAGATTAGTTTTGACTGTTGAGGTCCTTACACTACATGTTTACCCTACACTACATGTTAAACTGTTAACATTTACCAAGAGGGGTTCCTCATTTTCAGGTTTTGGGAGGTCTTATTTCTAGGATTAACTGCACTACACCAGTGTTTTATGAACGGAAATTTTTTTGGTCGTTCTGAATACAACCCTCTTGGTCTCCCGACATCCTTTATCTCTAAGACGAGAATTTCACAATCAACGAGTCAACACAGGCTTAGAGGTACGTTCTTATGACCTCACCCAGACGAGAATTTCCTGTACAGGTTTTAGACTGTACAAGAGTCAGGGTCGTCTCTTCGTTACCGTACTTTCTTCGGAAGAGTCTGAGTGAACGACTAGAACCTCTCGGAAGACCTCTCCGTCCTCCGTCGACCCTGAGGAAAACCCCTGTCTCAACGACCACTGTCGATAAAACCCTCGAACTAGATGACTTTGTTGTGACCGTGACAGTTTACGGTAAAACCTTAAAAGGAAGGTCGGATTATCATGGTCCCTGGACCGAGACGTATGGTCGTCCGGTCGTGGTCGGGGTACGAGGGCGACTCGACGTCTCTGTCGACTTATCTCTGGTCAGGGTAGGAGACTTCCCGTGGTCGTGGGGTGGAAGGTCCTGTCGTGTTCTCTACCAGAGGGTCGAATGACCCGGTCTCCGGTCGGGGAATGGTCGAGAGAGTGTATCGACCGGGACGATGTTGTCCCGGGTTATCCCCGTGGGTGTCTCGTATATCGAGACCACTGGTCTCCCTTCATACGACGGCCCGGGGATATGTTACGGTGACATACTGCAGAGGACATCTTCCGGTTTTAACTTTTTACATTGGTTGGGTGGATTACATTATTTGTGTCTCCTAATCCGTTTTACTCTTCTATCTGCTTATCCGAAGTTTGTTTCTTTTTCTGTATTGAAGTCATTTTCTCAATTTACTTCACCTCTATTCGTTCAATAGGTATTACTCAAATTTCATTACTAATATTTCTACGAGTGACTTGAACCCTCTTATTATCTACTTGTGTCGTTATTGAAATAATTTCTTAATCTTTAATATTTCTTCTTGGTTTGTCTCGACTTCTTATGTCATTGACTTTCTTTTTTTATTGGTCTTCCTTAGTCGTCATCTAAACTACTATGTCTCCTTACCAAACTACTAGACCTTCTGTCTCGTCACCTTTAGTACATTCTTATCTTTTCTTTTTTGTTAAAAAAATTTTTTCCTGTCAAATTCTCTGAAGACTTTGTTGTAGTCCATATAATTGTAAGTGCAACATCGTGGAGTCTTCCTTTTCTTTCTATCTTATTCCCCTTCTAGTGAATAAACTTCTTTATTATCGACTTTTAAGGGATTGAACCCTTTCCTTTATTGTAAGTCCAGGTCCTTCGTATCTCTAAGGGTTTATTCTATTTGAGTTTCTCTAGGTGTGGTTCTGTGTAATATTAATTTTACCGTTTTTAATTTCACTTTTTAGAATTTCCTTCGTTCTCTTTTCTGGTCAATGTCTGTCCTCTTGAGGGTATTCTGACATTCGACTGAAAAGTCGTCTTTGAAACGACGGTCTCCCTCACCATACTATACCAGTTTCACTACTTTCCTTTTGTTGGATGTTGGTTATTACGAGAAGGGTCGTATGAGACTATCAGAATAGACTATGAGACATGAGACTATCAGAATAGTAAATCTAAAATTCCTCTTTAATTCTCAAAGGGTTTTTTCGTTTTCAGTTTCCTCAAGACGTGGTGATTTAATCGAAATGATCTACACAATTTCCCTACATTCACCTTTCCTTTTCTAATGTTAATCTTTATTTTTTCAAACCTTTCCTTTTTATGGTAACTATTACCTTTTGTAGGTCATTTCTATCATCTAATTGTTTTATAATTCGATCATCTTTCCAATTTTCTGTTTTCATCATTTTAATAGATATAGGTGTTATTCACGAATTTTCTACTTGTTTTATTTTATACATTTTTACTACAACTTCTGTAATTTGTACTCCACTTTTCATTTTTACATCCTACTAATCTTACGTAAACTTTATTTGATGCATTTTATTATTGTACATACATATTGAACAGAACCATTGGTTTTTGGTTTTTTAAATAGTTTATTTATGTGTTCGTTTTTTCTTTTTCCTTAGGTTTATATTGTGATCAGTGACTTAGTGTTCCATTCTGTCGTTTTCCCCTTCTTTTTTTTTGTTTTTTCTTGATATTTTGTTGGACTTTTGTTAATTGTTTTATCGTTATTCGTGTATGGATAGTTATAAGTGAAATTTACATTTATCTGGTTACGAAGTTGACTTTCTATAACTCACCGACTTATCTATTTTGGGTTCTGGTTGTATAAAGGACGGATGTTCTCTGAGTGAAGTCTAGATCTTTGTGTGTCTCTGACTTTTCACTCCCCTACCTTTTTTCTATAAGGTACGTTTACCCTTACTTTTCTTTCGTCCCCATCGTTATAGATATAGTGTCTTTTGTCTGAGGTTTTACTTCTGACATTGTTCTCTATATCTTCCTGTAGAGCATTACTATTTCCCTAACTAGGTTATTCCCTAACATCGCCAACATTGACAATACGCGGAGTGTTTTCCTCTCGACTTGGGTATTTCGTTTATAATCGTCTGTCATTGTCATTAACATCTCCTAAAATTGTGAGACGAATGCAGTTACCTGTCTAGTAGGTCTGCCTTCTAGTCATTCCTATGTGACCGGAATTTACGGGTTGTCTCATCTGTCTTAATAATTTATATGTATCTTACAAAGTAAGGGTTTCTCGTCTTATATGTAAGAGAAGTTCACGTGTATCCTGTAAGAGATCCTATCTGACGTACGATACCGTGTTTTATTCAGAGTTTTTTAAATTCTTCTGACTTTAACATAGTTCGTAGAAAAGACTTGTGTTGTCGTAATTTAATCTGGAGTTAATTTCTTCTTTTAACCTTTTTTTTCTGTTTCTGTACCTCCGATCTGTTGTACGATGATTTGTTGGTTGCTCAATGATTTTTTTTTAGTTTCACCTTTAATTTTTTTTTATGGACCACTTTTTACTTTTACATTTGTGTTACTAGGTTTTTGATACCTTGTGTCGTTTTCGTCAAGATTCTCGTTTCAAATATATGATCACTATGTTCAGATGGAGACCTTTGTTCTTGTAAAAAGTTTATTTTTTAGATGAAAATATGGAATCCCTTGTTTGTTTTGGGTCCCAATCATTTCCCTTTCTTTAGTATTTCTAGTCTCGTCTTTATTTATTTTATCTCTGATTTGGGGTCATCTTATCTTGTTACTCGATATTTGAACGAGAAACTTTTCTCTTTGTTTAACTATTTATAACTTGGTATGAGTTGTTCTTTCTCTCTCCCGGGTTTATTTATTTTAGTCTTTACTTTTTCTTCATGTTAACTATGGTGTCTTTATGTTTCTTTCCTAGAGTCTATTATGATGTTAATTTACGGTTATTTTAACTTTTCGATCTTCTTTACCTATTTAAGGATCTTTTCACTGTTGAGGATTCTGACTTAGTTCTTCTTTGTCTTTTATACTGTCTAATGGTCACGACTTTAACTTAGTCGTTAGTTTTTTGTGGGTTGTTTGTTTTCGGGTCCTGATCGATCGAAGTACTCAAGAGGGTCTGTAAATTTCTCAACTGTGTATCTGAAGAGTCTGATAAGGTTTTTAACTTGTCCTCACGAAGGTTTGAGTAGGATTCTCCTGCTGTAATGAGACCTGGTTTTCGTCTGTCTGTAGTGTCTTTTTCTTTTACTGTCCGGTTGTAGTGACTACTTATATCTACATTTTTAGGAGTTGTCTTACAATCGTCTACTTAAGTTGTTGTTAAATTTTCATAGTATGTGACGTTAGTTCACCCTAATTAACGTCCCTACGTCCCTACCAAGTTGTGACCGTTCAGTTGGTTGTATCATATAGTGTAATTCTTTGACTTATTAGTTTTGGTGTACTAGTAGAGTTATCTACATTTTTTTCGAAAATGTTTTAAACTGTAGGTAAGTACTAATTTTCAGGAGTTTTTTCTCATATCTCCCTTGTATGGAGTTATATTCTTTCCGGTATATACCGTCTGGATGTTGGTCGTAATATGAGTTACCACTTTTCGACCTTTGCAAAGGAGATTCTAGCCTTATTCTGTTCCTACAGGTGAGAACAGTGAAAAGAAGTCGTAGTATCACACTCAGGATTTAGAGAGAAGACAGTTTCCTTTATTGACCGTACTCTTTTCAGGTCAATGTGTAAACTAACTACCGTGCGTACGATGCCAATCTTAATGTCAAGAATTGAAACAAGAATTGATTGACTGACTAATATCCCTTTATTTTTCCTTCACGTACCTCCGTTACTTTCTTTTATGTTTAGAAGGTCTGTGTTGTCTTCCTGACAAAGAGAGGAACGAAATGTAGAGAAGACTCACCGTTAAAAATAAACGGTCTTAGGACCACGAGTAGGAGAACACTCGTCCAGGTGTCCGTGAAACTGAGAAGTAAATTTTTGGCTTACGTAGTTAAGGAAGGGTGTTTACACGGTAGATGAGAAACTAAGGGGTTGTCTGGGGTTTTGTTTTGGTAGGAGAGGTTGTGGGACTAATTTATGGACATTAAAACTACCTTTCTTATGTTGTCACCCGTGTTGTAAAAAACACCTTTCTATATTAGGGCGGGTTTAACATGTTGAACTTAAGTTAGTATTCCTTTTAACCCGTTCGATGTCACAGTAACCGGTCAGGAGGAGCCTTCATGGTTCCTGTGTTTCCTGTTCCTCACCGAGTCCTTGAAGGGTCACATTTCCTCTGGCTCCTTCGTCCTGTCGACGCACCTTACACCCTAGGACCCACGTCTTCCACTTACCGTCGTCCTGGTACAGAAACCCCATCCAACTACTTCCGACTATCCGTCAAAAACCATGACCAAACATGAAAAATTGTTCGGACTTAATAAAGTTTCACTTTTCAAATTTACATTTATAGTCCATTTTATATATAGTTAAATGTCTGACCGTGAGTCATGACCCTCTTACTGTTCTGGATTCTTGACGTGTCCTTACCCTCAGCGACACCCTTTCGACCCGTGGACGGCGTCAGCCCCTCCACCGGGACCTCCGTCCCGACCTGGTCTGGGCACTCCGTACCTGAGAATGGGACTCTTGTCTCAAAATCGTCACTGTTTTGACCCGGAAGGACGTTCCGTCACCTAAAGAGAAGTAAGAGGAGAGGAAGATTTAATACTCTTCGTAAAAGAAACTTTGTCATTTGTAACAGTAAAATAATTCGATAAGAGTAAATGCATTCTATTGGTAGTTCAAGTTTGAGTATGTAACGATATCTTTAATTTCTATTACATGTCTTTCGTAATTTTATTACAAGTCTTTCACGTAAAATAGTATTTTATGTCCTTACCATTTTTTGTTGTGGTTCGTTTAATCTTAGTCGACCTGAGACGGGAGATCTCCGGGTCGGAGGGACAGGACAAGAGGGTAGACAGTAGTCCGTGACGGTTGAGACGAAGTGTACTCAAGAACGAGACCCTAACCTTAGTCTTCCGGACCCAAGAACAGGACCAGAGTATGACGCCGGAAGGGGTTAGTTGTCTTTAACCGGTCTACGGCCTGTTCTTTAAGTCTGTTCCGAAATAAACCCGGAGACGACGTCGTCCCCCATCACTCTTGTTTGTCCAAGGGAACGGACAAACGAGGGAGTCCACCCCCCTCGTTCGACCAAGAAATGTACCCCACTCCCATCCCCATACAGGTCCACCCCGACCTCCTCACCGAATCCATCAAACGGGCGGGGAAACCACCACAACCCACGTCCCCCGTACGTGTCACGGGTCGAAAACGAACCCAGAGAAGTTTTCACCATCAACCCAAAAAACCAGAGACACGTAGAAAACCAGAATTAAACGGGATTGACGTGTGAGTGCGTCAATAAAAAGTAGGAAATGTCAAAGAAACATAAAACAACAAGTCTGTCCAAACAGGTCTACGTTCGTTCCGTTGTTTCCACGGGTCCAGGGTGACACTGACACTGGCAAGAGACACCGACCCGGAGACACACGACCCAAACCCCTGACCCGTCATCTACCTGGGGCCAGGGGACGTACACTCAATGACATAGATTACCAAACTAAAGCTAGAAGGAAGGTTATGTTCATTTCTCCGACAACCAAAGAACTATTCAACTGTTATTTACCCGTGTAAAGAGTTTGTCTCCATAATCAAAAGACTTATTTAGAGTCAAATTTGAACAGTAGAAGGGAGGATCGGTGTTCCCTTCAAGACTAGAATGGAAATTTTTGTTGTCAGGAGTAGACGTTCGTCTCTACGTTTTAACCTGCAGAAGGTTGACGGACACTTATCAACCCCTACTGGTGTCCCTTCTCCACTTCTCCCTCGGCGTCAGATCCTTAACACTTCGGGAAAGAGAGAACACGACTCTATAACCTCCGTCGTCGTCGACGACCCTGGGAATTACCGACGAGAGACGGAGTTGAACATGTTCCATGACTAGACATAATTTCGTGGAGTCAATTTTGTTAAAGGGAAAATAGTTTTCCCCTGTCCCTCCCTCCCAGTGGTCAATAGAAACGGTAGGATGATAATATAGTAACAACCACTCTCATCGACTTAAACCTTTTCTTTCATCAACCAAAGTTCGTACACCTCACTCATCGGGAAGGGAAGAGGTCCCTAGAAGGGTTGGGTCCCTAGCTTCGGACCTGAGGGGCGTAACGTCCGTCTAGGAAATGGTCGACTCGGTGTTCCCTTCGGGTTCTTATGACCTCACCCATCGAATAGGAAAGGGGTCGTCTAGAAGGGTTGGGTCCTTAGTTTGGACCCAGAGGACGTAACGTCCACCTAAGAAATGGTTGACTCGATAGTCCCTCCGGGAACACTACAAAATCCCAACAAAAAAAAAAAAAAAATTGGGGAATGTCCAAAAACAATGTTCTCTATCTTTACTATAGATAGATAGAGTTCGTGTCCTATGGGTAACAATTCTGGGGAAAAGAAGACCCGAAGTAATAGGAGAGGAAAATTTAAGACGACGGTCCCGACTTTGAAGACAACCGGGACTCGAGTTTAGTAACAGATTATGTCATCAGAATACTTACCCTCTTGTCGGGATCTTCACAGTATGGACTACTAAACTTTACTAGAATCTTACCTCACCGCTTTCGGACACTCAGTCTCAGACTAGAGAGACATTTCAGTTCTTACTCATTTCTCACGTTGGACTACGTTAAGACCAAGACAAATGGAAATGACAGAGGTACCGTTGGTGAGTTCTGTCTATAAAGTCTTCTATGAGGGTCAATGACCGACCCTATCTTGGAAGATACTGATTCTTTCTTGGAAGTCGGAGGTGGGAATCTCCACCTCAGAACGAAGGTTCCTCAGAACGAAGGTTTTTCAGAACGAAGGTTTAGACTTGACTAAAGTGAAGGTTTAAACTCTGTGGTTTATACGTTGTAACGGAGTAGACCCGGAAAATATTGTAGGACTTCCCGTTTTGTTGTTGTTTTTTTTTTGGGGGGGTGTGTGTGTGGAGTTGGAAATTTATGTTTATAGACGGTTTATTAAATCAATGATACGTCAAATCATAAAATTCGTCTTAATGAAAAATTATATATATTTTCATCTGATATATACATAAGAGAGAGAGATATATATATACACCCACACACATATACACACATACTTTTCACTTTCACAATCACCGAGTCAACACAGACTGAGACAAGTTAGGGTGTCTGACATCGAACGGTTCAAGGAGACAGGTACCTTAAGAGGTCCGTTCTTATGACCTCACCCATCGATAAGAGAAGAGGTCCCCCAGAAGAACTGGGTCCCTGACTTGGACCCAGAGGACATGACGTCCGTCTAAGACACGGCAGACTCGGTGGTCCCTTCGGGACACCTTAGATCGAGGAACTCATCCCCAGTCTGGACCCAGAGGACGTAACCCTCGTACGTCAGAATTCATCTAGTGGTGACCTGGTGGTCCCTTCAGGTAAATACACGTATACACATATATATCAAAAGTAAAGTTCAATAAATCGAGAACTTAAAAATTCATAAGGTGGAATTAATTCAAAACGAAAATGTCACAAAAGAGTCTTAAAGTAACTAAAGTTCCATCGACAACTTAAAATTCATCATATAATTTTTAATCCCACAGGTTTTCTCTATACTTTTAACAAAGAACCAAAAGGTATATAATGATTTTCCATTTCTATTTTTTAAAGAATCGTTACTTGCATAACACAAATAAAGAGTTTCTGAGTTCCATAATACAAATAAAAAGTTTCTGACAATTTTGTGTAAAAAGATGAAATTATAAAACATTTAGGTAATCCCAATTACCTACAAGATTTGATGGAACTCGGTAATACTTCTCACGAAAATTTAGTGTAACAAATAGAGGGTGTCTTATTTGTGAAGTTTCTGGGTCATAAAGATAGGGATTCGGTTATGTAAGACCTTTATTGAGTCAGTATTTTAGGTAATAGGAATTAAGGTTATGTTATTAAAGACCTCATCTTTCATTATTGACTGAAAATTTAATTTTTTAAAAATTTAAATTTAATTAAAATGTAAAGATTTAAACAACTTTTGACAAAATTTAGTGACACCCTTCGTAAATAGGACTCATCGTATTTAGTTTTCATAAGGACATTAGATTAAATGCTAATCTGATGTAGAGAGTTTGAGTCTATTACATGTCTTCCGGAATTCTCCTTGTTGTAAAAGCTCCTATGGGTCTCAATTCATATATGGTAAAACTACAGGAAAAAGAACAATGTTTTGAAAAAATAAACACTTATACCGTTAGGTGAGGTCCTGATAACGGACCGTTTAGGGTACCTGTCTCCTCGCACCATCCGATGTCAGGTACCCCAGTGTTTCTCAGCCTGTGCTGACTCGCTGAAGTGAAAGTGAAATGAAACTCACATAATCAGTGAGTCAGGACAGACTGAGAAACGTTGGGATTCCAGACATCGGGTGGTCCGAGGAGACAGGTACCTTAATAGATCCGCTCTTATTACCTCACCCATCGGTAAGGGAAGAGGTCCCCTGCTGGGTCCCTAGTTTGGACGCAGAGGACGTGACCGTCCGTCTAGGAAATGGTAGACTCGGTGGTCCCTTTGGTATACTCATCGATTGTTTAGAGGGGTTTGGATTTATGGAAATGTACAATTTGTGTCTGTTTTAACTTTTCGACTGTCTTAAGGTTAAAACGGACTCTGATAAGTCAACACAGATCAAGAAACACTGGGGTACCTGATATCGGTTGGTCCGAGGAGACAGGTACCCTAAAAGGTCCGTTCTTGTGACCCCATCCAACGATAAAGGACGAGGTCCCCTAGAAGGGTTGGGTCCTTAACTTTAGGTCAGAGGACGTAACCGTCCGTATAAGAAATGGTGACACAGTGGACCCTTCGGATCTTAAGCTTACTTGTTATCATTAAACTAAACGATCTACTATAAAATGATTTTAATTTCTCATATACAACTCCAATTACTGTCTTTCTAAATCAGTGAAAAAAGTCAAGTCAAGTCAAGTCAGCGAATAAGCACAGTCTGAGAAACGTTGGGGTACCTGGCATCGTGCGGTCCGTAGGGACAGGTAGTGGTTAAGGTGTGAGATGAGTTTGGGTACAGGTAACTTAGCCACTACGGTAGGTTTGTAGAGTAGCTACGAGACAACAAGGGAGAGGAGGACGGGGGTTAGAGAGGGCAGACGTCACTAAGACCTCGGGTTTTGATTACAGACAGTGACAAAGGTGACAAAGGGGTAGATAAACGGTACTTTACTACCCTGGTCTACGATACTAGAAGGACTACCCTCTCTAACTGACTCCTCCTTTGTCCCTGAATAAGACTACCCAAGTCAAGTCAAGTCAAGTCAAGTTAACGTGTCAGTACAGGTTGAGAAACACTGGGGTACTTAACGTCGTGCGGTCCGGAGGAACAGGTAGTGATTGAGGACCTCAAGTGAATCTGAGTGCAGGTAGCTCAGTCACTACGGTAGGTCGGTAGGGTAGGAGACAGCAGGGGAAGAGGAGGACGGGGGTCAGAGAGGGTCGTAGTCTCAGAAAAGGTTACTCAGTTGAGAAGCGTTCTCCACCGGTTTCATGACCTCAAAGTCAAAATCGTAGTAAGGAAGGTTTCTTTAGGGTCCCGACTAGAGGAAGTCTTACCTGACCAACCTAGAGGAATGTCAGGTTCCCTGAGAGTTCTCAGAAGAGATTGTGGTGTCAAGTTTACGTAGTTACGAAGTCGTGAGTCGAAAGAAGTGTCAGGTTGAGTGTAGGTATGTACTGATGACCTTTTTGGTATCGGAACTGATCTACCTGGAATCAGTCGTTTCATTATAGAGACGAAAACTTATACGATAGATCCAACCAGTATTGAAAAGAAGGTTCCTCATTCGCAGAAAATTAAAGTACCGACGTCAGTGGTAGACGTCACTAAAACCTCGGGGGTTTTTATTTCAGACTGTGACAAAGGTGACAAAGGAGTAGATAAAGGGTACTTCACTAGTCTGGCCTACGTACTAGAGGCAAAAGACTTACAACTCGAAATTCGGTTGAAAAATTGAGAGGAGAAAGTGAAAGGAGTTCTCCGAAAAATCAAGGAGAAGTGAAAGACGGTATTCCCACCACAGTAGACGTATAGACTCCAATAACTATAAAGAGGGCCGTTAGAACTAAGGTCGAACACGAAGAAGGTCGGGTCGCAAAGAGTACTACATGAGACGTATATTCAATTTATTCGTCCCACTGTTATCTGTCGGAACTGCATGAGGAAAAGGATAAACCTTGGTCAGACAACAAGGTACAGGTGAAGATTGACAACGAAGGACTGGACGTATGTCTAAAGAGTTCTCCGTCCAGTCCAACAGACCATAAGGGTAGAGAGAGTCTTAAAAGGCGTCAAATAACACTAGGTGTGTCAGTTTCCGAAACCGTATCAGTTATTTCGTCTTTGTCTACAAAAAGACCTTGAGAGAACGAAAAAAACTAGATTACGTATAACCGTTAAACTAGAGACCAAGGAGACGGAAAAGATTTAGGTCCAACTTGTAGTCATTCAAGTGCCAAGTGCATAACGACTTCGGACCGAACCTCTTAAAACTCGTAATGAAATGATCGTACACTCTACTCACGTTAACACGGTATCGAACTCGTAAGAAACCGTAACGGAAAGAAACCCTAACCTTACTTTTGACTGGAAAAGGTCAGGACACCGGTGACGACTCAAAAGGTTTAAACGACCGTATAACTCACGTCGTGAAAGTGTCGTAGTAGAAAGTCCTAACCTTTATCGAGTTTACCTTAAGGTAGTGGAGGTGATCGAAACAAATATCACTACGAAAGATTCCGGGTGAACTGAAGTGTAAGGTCCTACAGACCGAGATCTATTCACTAGTGTGGTAGCAGTAATAGACCCAGTACTTCTAGAAAAAGACTACCCANGTCCAACAGACCATAAGGGTAGAGAGAGTCTTAAAAGGTGTCAAATAACACTAGGTGTGTCAGTTTCCGAAACCGTATCAGTTATTTCGTCTTCATCTACAAAAAGACCTTGAGAGAACGAAAAAAACTAGATTACGTATAACCGTTAAACTAGAGACCAAGGAGACGGAAAAGATTTAGGTCGAACTTGTAGTCATTCAAGTGCCAAGTGCATAACGACTTCGGACCGAACCTCTTAAAACTCGCAATGAAATGATCGTACACTCTACTCACGTTGACACGGTATCAAACTTGTAAGAAACCGTAACGGAAAGAAACCCTAACCTTACTTTTGACTGGAAAAGGTCAGGACACCGGTGACGACTCAAAAGGTTTAAACGACCGTATAACTCACGTCGTGAAAGTGTCGTAGTAGAAAGTCCTAACCTTTATCGAGTTGACCTTAAGGTAGTGAAGGTGATCGAAACAAATATCACTACGAAAGATTCCGGGTGAACTGAAGAGTAAGGTCCTACAGACCGAGATCCATTCACTAGTGTGGTAACAGTAATAGACCCAGTACTTCTAGAAAAAGACTACCCACCCCGGTACAGTTAGAAATTAGGTTAGAAGACAACTACCCGCCCCGACACAAGGGAGGGACAACAAACCGGACTCTGGTTTGATACCACCTCCATTACTTCTATTACCGTTGGAGGAAGTTTTTCCAGAGTAAGTGCGTGACGAGATGAGTCCCGAGGGTTGGGACGTCGTCCGGTGGTGCCTGTGCCGGAGGAGTCTCTGAGGACTGTGAGGGTCCGTTCAGACCCAGTCAGAGAACACCCCAGTGACGTGACCTAGTGACCACGTCCTATCGTGTCACCTAGTAGTAGACTTAGCATTAGTTACATCAACCAATGAATAAATAAAAAATTTTTACTAAAAAATTTTTGTGTTGTTAACTAACCTCCTGGTTACTTCTATTAACAAGTGACGTTTTAAGTCCTTTCGTTTTAAATCTTCATGGTGCTTTAATTGTAGGAAGAAACATCTGACCGAAAAGAAAAAGAAAGAGAGAGAGAAAAATTAACTTCATATAAACTAAATGTTACAACACAATCAAAACCTACATGTCGTTTCGCTGAGTTAATGTGTGTATACACATATATAAAAAGAGTCTAAGAAAAGGGAGAACTTGATAATGTTTCATAACTCACCGCAAGGGATACTATATCTGATCCTGGAACAACCCATAGATAAAATATCAATACAATGTCAATACAATTATGGTTTGAGGACTAAACAGGGAGAGAGTGAAGACGAAACTATTGGTATTCAAATAATACAGTAACAATCAAATGAAAAGACGTATGACACGTATATGACGACGTTTAAATAGGTATTTAGTCTAGTTATGTAGATGAACATTGTGACTACCTCGTGACCTACCTCCCTACCCCACACAAGAAACTTTAGTGACACAGAAAACTTTTAGGTTTACAGAGGGGTCTTTAGAGATAAGGTTGACGACACTTTAGAATAAACCGTGGTTACTTAGGAGAAGTCCAAATTCAATTAGAGATAGTACGAAAGGTATCATGGACTGAAAAGATGGGACCGAACAAAAGAAAAGAATAGTTTGATTTGGAACGACTTATAGAATTCTTTGATATCCGAAAAAGTACTCTTACAGAATGTTAGTGTACAATACTGATGTTCTGTCTTCAATCAAAACAGACATATTGACAACCTTAAGTCTTGTTACTACTACGTCCTACTAATGACCTTAAAACTGAATAGTTGACGATTATTAGATTCTCGTCGACCTATACGAATGACTATGTCAGTAGGGAGACATAGGTACATCCCGACCAAGGACCTGAGGGTCACCTATGGTTTCAGACTCGTACGAGTTCAAGGAACATATTTTATAACACTATAAACGTATATTGCATGCGTTAGGAGGGTACATGAACTTTATTAGAGATATAATAAATATTATTAATTATGTCACATTTACGATACATTTATACAATGGTCGTACACTGTTTAAAGCCAAAACGTGAAACCTTGAAAGACCTTCAAAAGGAGGGGTTATAAAGGGGAAGAGCCAACCGACTTAGGTCCCTACGTCTCGACACCTATACCTCCCGACTCGTGTCCCGGGTTGACGGTAAAGGCCACCAGTGTGTCGTGGTCACCCTGACCACAGTGTACGTCACCGGTTCGACTCCCGCATACACCTTATCGTATCCGAAGGACAACTACGTCCTATGTGAAAAATTTTTGAGGAAATTTCGAACAGTATTTCTTCCTTCCTTTTTGACTTTTCTTTTTTACCTTTAATTCCAACCTTACTTTCAAAGGGACTTTAAGTCAACTCTTTGGGACCCAGAGTGCATTTACTTTAACGACACTTGCACTATTACACGGAGTGTCTACGGGTTTGACACTAATAGTCCTTTGTTTATACTAACCTTTTCAGACTTCGATTGTGTTGTCTTTTTTTTAAGTCTAGTTGAGGTGTCTCGTCTGTCTCTTAAGGGTGTCCCTTCCAGTAATTTGACTCAAAGGTCCCTTTGTCGACGAGGATAATGAGAGGACCTTTTTTCCGTTTTCTTGGATTAAGGAAGTAGTCACATGAGACTCCTTCTGGCTGGACCAAGACCCGCAACGACACACCGGACTCATACACGCCACCCAGTCCGCTCGTCCTCCACCACCACCTGCAGGGACACCTTCTTCAACCTCCGAAACTAAACCCCGGTGAAAGACCACGGAACAACCCGTCCCTCCGACCTTTTTCTCGTCATCTACTCTTCGGGTAAGGCCCAGTGTCTCGTGTGTGGGGAAGATCCCGCAGTTGGGACTTTATAATTGGAGGATTCCTTTTTTGGTACAAAGGACATCTACCTACGTCAAAAATGGTGTACCCGGGAACTGACCGTCTAAGACAAATTTCTCTTCTTTTACGTCTACTCTATTCAGTATACACACAGTCCTTTCGAGCAAAGAAGAGACATGAATCCTATTGGGATTTGTAACGAGGGGTTCACAAATCTAATCAGTCTCATTTCCGCTTAAAATAAAAATGTAAAGGTAAAAGACTTTACAATTTTAGTATAAGATCGACTCCTAGGATTGAAAACCTACACTGTCAGTCGGACAGTTCAACCTTACTTTAGAACCGTGTTGTTGTACTAGTGTAAATGTGGATGAAGCCAAAGGTTTCTAGTCGGTTGTCTCTCTTTTATAAAACTAGTCCTTAAACTCACCCTTTCGGTTTCAGATCTCACTTTTGTGTATAGGACACTTCCTAATGTAGTATTTCGTATGCTCTCGGGTAGACCTTAGTCCCTATTTATGTCTTGTCAAGTACAGTCAAGTCGTCTGCGAGACCTTAGACGACATACGGTCCTTGACCAGCTGAACCGGAGCTCCTCGAGTGCCAGATGAGTAGTCAGAGTATAATTTTTAAGTGTATAAATCTCCTCAAACCCGGGTTCCTTGTTCGTAGGTTCCTTGTTACCTATAGCGGTTCTAGATCGACTTAAGTACATTTACTTGGCCAAATGAAATCTTCAAGGGCGAATCGTTTAATATACCTGTCGTGTAACTTTTACGGTAGTCAATATCTCGTATTTTGTTTTAACACAGACTCCCCTCAAGGGAAGGAAGTTGATGTAAGGAAAATTTTGGTTTTCTACTACGATTCATCTGACCAGATCGGATCACTTAGGTTAGTCGAATTTAAATTTATCTCTTTCTTGTTATTCCCTGTAAGATGATTTAACAATCCGAAGTTTGACCCAACATTCTACTTGATTATGTCCATAAAGAATAGTTAAAACTTACGAGACTGGACCGTACTTATTAGTCCTGACACTCTTTTATTTTTAAGACGATTTTTTAATAGACTGTCTCTCGTTAGTTTACGGATTTCAATACCAGGTATACATGGTAGGTATTACCATTCACCTTGAGTATCCAACGTCATAACTTCTATGAAACCGCACCGATCTGACTCCAGTCTAGAAAAAGAGAAATAATCAGAGGATCAACGTATTTGTCGTGGGTTTTACTTGTCGAAAGAACCTATGAAGCAAGTGTCACCCAAGTAAACTGTGGGTACAGGGAGGTCGGGGGTGTGAATAGGTCCGTCTATTTGAACTTCGACTCCACAATCCATTCTATGGTGTATAAAGGGTAGGGTTCAAAGAAGGGAGAGGGGAAGCGGGTATAATTCCTAAGACAGGAGCCGGGTGTGCTACGATGGGATTCACTCTCCCAGTCTGGTCATTAGATGGAGGGAGATGCGAGGACGTCTACACAGGTCCACGACTCTCAGGCCATCCTGCTCGACGAACCCCCCGAGTCCACTAGTGGGAGGATCCAGTAATACCGTTCGCCACTTAATGTGACCGTTCATCCCACTGTCAACTCCGTTCCGACCACTGAGAGTCACTTTCCCGGAGACCTACACCAGGGACCTCGCCGAGTCTCTGTCCCTCTGTCCATCCGTCCTCCTTCTGGACACAACAGTACCACTCCGGGACCACGGTCCTGGGACCCTACCCTCTGTCCCCTGGGGTCGACACTTACCGACAGACGTCCTTTGGGGGTAGAGTTCTGAAGTCATCAGATACGAGACTGTGGAGTCAGGGAGGATGGTCAGTCGGGATAGAACCCAGATTCTTCTCTCTTCCCAAAATCTTCCTATCCTTCACTCCTACTCCACACCACATCTCCCTTGTCCTCTGTCTTCACTTTTAGTGAGGGGTCTAAAGGGTCATGCCAGGGTGTTTCTCTTACTGATCCGAGAGGAGAAAGAACCCCGACAGGGACGACACAAAAGAAAAATTTACAGGTGACATGTATATGGATGGAGAACTTCTTCTTAAATTTCTCCTTGTGAACACATGGAGAATTTACAGGTGATATGTATATGGATGACGAACTTCTTCTTATAATTAGGGTTTCTTTCCGTTCCGGTTTATTACAAGTTTGATGGGGTGTTAACCTGAGTAGAGTGTGCGATCGTTTCATTACAAGTTTTAAGTTGTTCGGTCGGAAGTTGTCATGCACTTGACTCTTGAAGGTCTACAAGTTCGACCTAAATCTTTTCCGTCTCCTTGGTCTCTGGTTTAACGGTTATACGTAATCTAGTTTTTTTCGTTCTCTCAAGGTCTTTTTGTAGATGAAGACGAAATAACTGATACGGTTTCGGAAACTGACACACCTAGTGTTGTTTGACACCTTTTAAGAAGTTCTCTACCCTTATGGTCTAGTGGAATGGACGGAGGACTCTTTAGATATACGTACAGTTCTTCGTTGTCGATCTTGACCTCTCCCTTGTTACCTGACCAAGGTTTAATCCTTTCCTCATGCAGTTCATAACAGTGGGACAAATAAATGGAAGATAGTCAAGTCAAGTCAGTGACAGTACAGGCTGAGACACTGAGTACCTGACATCCTACGGTCCGAAGGGACAGGTAATGGTTGAGGGTCTCGAACGAGTTTGAGTACAGGTACTTCAGCCACTACGGTAGGTTTGTAAAATAGGAAACAGTAGGGGAAGAGAAGGACGGAAGTTAGAAAGGGTCGTAGTCCCAGAAAAGGTTACTCAGTAGAGAAACGTAGCCCACCAGTGTCATAACCTTGAAATCGAAGTCGTAGTCAGGAAGGTTACTTATAAGTCCTGACTAAAGGAAATCCTACCTGACCAACCTAGAGGTACGCCAGGTTCCTCGAGAGTTCTCAGAAGAGGTCGTGGTGTCCAGTTTTCGTAGTTAAGAAACCACGAGTCGAAAGAAATGTCAGGTTGAAAGTGTAGGTATGCACTGATGACCTAGTTGGTATCGAAACTGATCTGTCTGGAAACAGTCGTTTCATTACAGAGAAGAAAAATTATAGAACAGATCCAACGAGTATCGAAAAGAAGGTTCCTCGTTCGTAGAAAATTAAAGTACCGACGTCAGTGGTAGACGTCACTAAAACCTCGGGTTCTTTTATTTCAGAGAGTGACAAAGGTAGCAAAGAGGTGGATAAACGGTACTTCAATACCCTGGTCTACGGTACTAGAATGAAAAGACTTATAACTCAAAATTCTGTTGTAAAAGTGAGAGAAGAAAGTGAAAGTAGTTCTCCGAGAAATCAAGAAGAAGTGAAAGACGGTATACCCACCACAGTAAACGTATAGACTCCAATAACTATAAAGAGGGTCGTTAGAACTAAGGTCGACCACGAAGTAGGTCGGGTCGTAAAGAGTACTACATGAGACGTATATTCAATTTATTCGTCCCACTGTTATATGTCGGAACTACATGAGGAAAGGGATAAACCTTTGTCAGATAACAAGGTACAGGTCAAGATTGACAACGAAGAACTGGACGTATGTCTAAAGAATCCTCCGTCCAGTCCACCAGACCATAAGGGTAGGGAACTTCTTAAAATGTGTCAAACAACACTAGGTGTGTCAGTTTCCGAAACCGTATCAGTTATTTCGTCTTCATCTACAAAAAGACTTTGTGGGAACGAAAAACATACTCGGTTGCCTACAACCGTTAAACTAGAGACCAAAGAGACGGAAAAGATTTAGGTCGAACATGTAGATCTTCAAAAGTCAAGTACATGGTAACTTTGGACCGAACCTGCTAAAACTCGTAATGAAATGATCACACACTCCACTCACGTTCACACGTCATCAAACTTGTAAGAAACCGTAACGGAAAGAAACCCTAACCTTACTTTTGACTAGAAAAGGTCAGGACACCGGTGACGACTCAAAAGGTTTAAACGACCGTATAACTCACGTCGTGAAAGTGTCGTAGTAGAAAATCTTAAACTTTGTCGAGTTGACCTTAAGGTAGTGGAGGTGATCGAAACAAACATCACTACGAAGCATTCCGGGGGAGCTGAAGCGTGAGGTCCTACGGACCGAGATTAACTAACTGGTGTGATAATACCAATAGACCCAGTACTTCTAGAAAAAACATATCAAGAAGACACATAAGAACGGTGGAGAAGAATTATAGAAGACGGAGACAATCCAGGTATGGTAAAGACAGGAAATAACACGGGTAGAAACGTACTTTAAAAGTGAAGCATAGAGATTAAAAGAAATTCTGTAGAGATCAGAAAGGGTAAGATAACAAAAGGAGATAAACAAACGTAACTAGTGACTCCTTCCGAAAGAATAGAGAGGAACGAGAAGAAACCTTGAGACGTAAGTTTACACATATAGAAAGGAAAAGAGAAAACGGAAATCCAAGAGAAGAAAAGAGTCGAGAAACATTCCGGATGAGTCTGTTGTTAAAACGAAAAAACCTAAAGAAAAAGAACCCCTACCAGAACTAGTGACGGAGGACCTGTTACAGTACTAGGAGACAGGTATCAAGATATCCATGAGACAGATAGTCTAGATTAGGGAACTTAGGTACACAGAATTTAGATAAATTGAAGATACGTCTCATGTAATACGCTTTACGGTCCGATCTTCTTCGTGTTTGATCTTAGTTCTAACAACTCTCTTTATACTTATTGGAGTCTATAAGTCTACTGTGATGAGAATGCCGTCTTTCGTTTATTTTTGATTTCTCGGAGAATTACTTTCACTTTCTCCTCTCACTTTTTCGACCGAATTTTGAGTTGTAAGTTTTTTACTTCTAGTACCGTAGACCAGGGTACTGAAGTACCATTTATCTACCTCTTTACTACCTTTGACACTATCAGAAATAAAAGAACCCGAGGTTTTAGTGACGTCTACCACTGACGTCGGTACTTTAATTTTCTACGAACGACGAACCTCCTTTTCGATCCTGTTTGGATCTGTCGTATAATTTTTCGTCTCTGTAATGAAACGGGTGTTTCCAGGTAGATCAGTTTCGATAACAAAAAGGTGATCAGTACACACCTACAGTCTCAACCTGATATCTCTTTCGACTCGCGACTTCTTAACGACGAAAACTTGACACCACGATCTCTTCTGAGAACTCTCGGGGAACCTGACGTTCCTAAAGTTTGGTCAGTTAGGATTTCCTTTAGTAAGGACTTATAAGTAACCTTCCTGACTACGACTTCCACTTAAAGGTTATGAAACCGGTGGACTACACTCTTGACTGAGTAACCTTTTCTCGAACTACGACCCTTTCTAGCTTCCGTCCTCCTTTTCCTCTCCTACTCTACAAACCTGCCGTAGTGGCTGAGTTACCTGTACTCAAACTCGTTCGACACCCTCGACCACTACCTGTCCCTTCGCACCACACGACGAAGGCAACCCAGTGTTTCTCAGTCTATACTAACTCGTTGACTTGACTTGAGTTGAGTTGAGCACATCGATGACAACTCGTATTTAGGGTCTTGGTGTCCTCTTGGAAGTTTGGAGACACAGGTGTTGTCACGTTAGAAAGGGACAAGGTTCTCAATTGATCATAGAACTCAAACTATAATTAAAAAGAGAACGAAAAAAACTGTTAAGGGTGGATTTCGTATATAATAAAGGGGGAAAAAAATTTGTTTCGAAAGTATAATTACGACTGAAAATAAGTAGTCCCAGGTCGTTCTCTGTCTACCGTGTGAGTCTTGTCCACCTAAGTTTCTACCGAAAACGTGTCTCACAAACGCTTCTACATCTTCCTTTAGGCCTCCCACGTAACAGTGAGTTCGGCCCGAAGTCACTTCAGTTGTGCCAATGGTGTGTCTCGGCACGTTCCACTTCCTCCTCCAGGAAAGACCGCCAATGGAGCTCCTCGTCTCGGTCCGGATCCCTGTGTCCGTCCGAACACTCCTCCGTCGGTCCTCGCGTCCATACAAAAGAGTCCTAGAGGAGAGGAAGGGTGTAAGACAACCAAGAGTAGGACATCTTAAAGACCTCCGTTTTACGCGTCCTCCTGCTCAGCGTCTTCGGTCTTTCTTTTGGTACTCTCTTGTACTCGGTCGGCCGACTCCCCAGAACACCTTCTAGGGTCGTGCACACCTAAGAGAACGTTGGACGAAAAAGTCAATTATGGTAGAAAACCCCTAAGTAGTCACGAATACTCAAATTAACATCAAGTAAGTCAACATAAAATATAAGGTGACACACTTACCTGATGTCAATTAAATGGTAAAAGGACTACTACCGTTGAAAGGTTACAAAATAAAATAAAATAAAAAATTATAGTTAAATAAATAAAATTAACCTCCAATTAATGAAATGTTATAACATAACCAAAACGGTATGTAGATGTACTTAGGCAGTGTCCATATGTGCACAAGGGGTAGGACTTGGGGGGAGGGAGGAGGGAGGGGCATGGTAGGGAGACCCAGTAGAGTCACGTTGTCGGGGTTCGTAGGACATAGTACTTAGCTTGGACTGACCGATAAGTAAAGCATATACTATAATATGTACAAAGTCACGATAAGAGGGTTCAGTAGGGTGGGAGCGGGAGAGGGTGTCAGGTTTTCTCACAAGATATGTAGACCCAGAGAAAACAACAGAGCGTACATCCAAATAGCAATGGTAGAAAGATTTAAGGTATATGTACGGAATCATATGACATAACACGAAAGACCGAACGAAGTGAGACATATTAACCGAGGTCAAAGTAGGTGGAGTAATTTTGACTAAGTTTACATAAGAAAAATTACCGACTCATTATGAGGTAACACATATACATGGTGTCGAAAGAATAGGTAAGTAGACGACTACCTGTAGATCCAACGAAGGTACAGGACCGATACTATTTGTCACGACGCTACGTGTAACCCCATGTGCACAGAGAAAGTTAAGACCAAAGGAACATTCCAGACTGTAAGAATAAGCCTTTTCAGTACAGTGCAGGTGCATACGTTATCGTATAGCAAAGGGGAGTGAAATCTCTGTCTACTGAAGAGTCTGCCCAAAGCCCTCATCTTCTTCTTATCTCAAGAAGGGAATGCTCCCTTGTTTGCAAGGGGNCCTCGTATGCAAGGACGCTCAGCCTGAGCAGAGAGACCCGTTTGCAGGCACATCTCTGCTACCCTATTAACCCTTCATTTCCCCCTTTTTTATTTTATTTAAGCCCTCGAGACATTTGTATTGATGTTTTGTAGAGCAAGGCGTAAAGCTGTAGGCGGCCAACCTCCAGCCTCGCCAGCCCCTCTTGCGGCTGTGCCTGTCTTAGGTTGCCCTCCTCTGAGGGTCTTACCCGTCATTGGCTATCCAGCCACCTCTTGGGGGCTAGGCGGAATCTCTCTAGATGATGGGCATCTAGCACTCTTTTTATTTACATGTCTCGGTTAATCTCTTGAAGGACTCATATTAAATGGTACAGGTGTTATACAAAACAGAAGAATTCCAATCACATTTCAACACACTTCGTGTAGATAAAACAGCCAATTGATCTCCAAGCCAGGAAACGGTTGAAGATTGAGCACGTCGGTAGCAAGTTGTGCATCCAAATCTCGCTGTTGTTGCCATAACAAATGAGAGTCTTTTTGCCAGTCCCGAACAAAATCAGCTGTTTGAATTCCTTGGTGTAACGCAAGGCCTGCTACAGCTGCTGTTGCAGTTACTGATGCGACTGCGAGAATCGAAGCAATGACCACACCAAGCATACGTCAAGATCGGTGCAGCAAAGTCTGTACAGCGGTTACTAGATGAGAAACAGCAAAAGAATCTGACCACGGCCGAGTCAGATTTATAGGCAACCATACTTTTGTCCGAGCTTTAACAATTACTAGCGAGAAATTGGAGTTAAAGCCTTGTCTTTCAAATTCTTCCCACCAAGACATTTACACATTGAGTTAAGTTACAATAGTCACATGACACAGACCCCACAGTATTATTCCAGGTCCAATTCTCATATAACAATGCAAAAGGATATTTTACACAGGCCATTGTGGAATAAGATTTATTAACATGTAAATTAACATGGAATGGACCCGAACGGTCACCACTGTCCAAAGTATAGTTTCCTGACCAGATAGTGAGATTACCAGAAACTGCCCATAGTTTCCAAATATCTCCTTGAATGTGCGGATATCCTTGCAATTGTAATTGAGGAGGGGCAAGTGCAAATTGCTGCCATTTAACTGTTTCGTTACCATTGCCCATCAAAGTGCTATTTGCACGATGCCACCTAAGAGATTTATTTGACCATTTTTCTAAGAATTGCCCATGATCTGGACTCCAATCTACAATAATGGCCCAGAATAATTCATGACCTTAAAGGGTCGATGACTTCAGCAACGTTCCCACTCCAAAGATTCTAGAGAAGGAACAAAAAAGTTAACAGGACATAGCGACATGTGTTTTCCATTATGAATGTCTATCAGTTCTGTTGAGGTGCTAAATCCCCTGCTGGAAACAAGCACAGTAAAAGTAGCAAAATGGTAATTATTATACTTTACCCCCCATGTATTATAAGAATGATGAGAATGTTCCTTGGTGGACAGACAAAAGGGGTGTCCCCCATACATGAAGGAATACCTTCCACGGCAATGGTCAAATCACTAATATTAGATTGTGGTTTATGATGAGATAGTTGTTCTGTCCCCACAGGCTGGCGGGGAAGGAAGGCAGTCTCATTAGTGCATACCTGCACCTCTGGCTCCCCCAGGAAACTGCTCTTACTAATGGGGGTTAGGTATACATGCCCAATATGTATGATTACTTGCCGATACACCGATTACCTGACATGTCACCACCGCCATCATGGCAAGCAAAAGATTGGTAGGATTCAGAGGTTGCCCCGCCTTCATTAATGTCTTCTCTGCTTCCTGGGTCAACCTCTGCATTTGACCCCACGTAGGAGGTGTTGCTTCCCTTGTACGGGAGGTAAGGCTTCTCTGCATAGGAAGCTCTTCGAATTTTTTAACAAGGGGATCAGCCATTGTTGATTTTGATCAATCTTGCTGGGGTCCAAAACCTGTAATTATCAACAGAAATGAAAGCATACCCTCGTCTCAAATATATTAAGGATGCTGGGATCCAGCCTTTCTCTTTATCTTTATACCAAATAGGCGTATTCAAGATCTTCTTATCCTCTTCTTTCCCTTGAAAATGCAACTCTGCTGCTGATAGATTTCCCTCACTCCAAACATTCAGAAAATTTAGGGTAAGTAAGGTTTTATTCAGAATGTCTTTAGGTTTCATAAATCTCTCTTGTTCCCCCTTTTTTTATTTTTTCAAGATAATCATGCAAGGTACGATTAGCTCTTTCAATGATAGCTTGCCCGACTATTATAAGGAATACCAAAAGTATGAGTTATATGGTATTGAGATAAAAAGTGAGCTAATTTTGCGGTTTGGTAAGCAGGTGCATTATCAGTTTTCAATTCAGTTGGAAATCCCATAACTGCAAAACAAGATAACAAATGAGTAATAACAGCGTCAGCCTTTTCAGAATGTAATGCAGTGGCCCATTGAAAATGTGTGCAAGTGTCTATAATATGATGCACACATTTTTGTTGTCCAAAGGAAGAAATGTAAATTATATCCATTTGCCATATCTGATTTGCTTGTTGTCCTCTTACGTTGACACCTGGTGGGGTAAACAGCAAAGCAAAGGGTGCACATATGGAGCAAGAAAGAACAATATTTTGAGCTTGTTTTCGAGTAAGAGCATGAGATTTTTGTAACCCTTTGGAGTTGGTATGTTGTAAGAGATGTTCTTGCTCTGCTGCTTCTACAGGATAAAGTAAGGCATCAATTGTAGCATTTCCGAATGATAAGGGTCCAGGAAGGGCAGAATGTGCACGGATGTGAGTAAAGAAAATTAACTCTGAACGCTGCAAAAGCAATTGTTGTACTTGGTAAAACAATTTATCAATAACTGTTTTAAGAGTCAATGGAAGGGAGACATGGGAGGGAACAGCATATCGAGAATCTGAAACAATGTTAATAGGAAGTTGGGGAAAATCTTGCAAAACTAAATAGATAGCCCACAATTCAGTGGGCTGTACAGAAGAAAATGAGTGGGGGAGAACGATATGAGGCAAGAGAAATTTGCCAGTTTTCATTAAATTGTAAACATTGAGATATTTGAACAGTTGTTAACTGAGTAACAATCTGGTGTGGTTCACATCCTGATAATTGTAAAATACGATGGCGACCTTTCTGTATAAGGAAGGCTAATTTATCCATATATATAGTCAATATTTTGGAAAAACTGTTAGGTAAGAAAACCCATTCTATTAATCCTTTTTCTTGAGCAATTACACCAGATGGGGAATAAGGGGTATGAAATATGATAAAAGAAATAGGTTGAGATGCATGTAAGTAAGTCAAAAAGCCATCATTTAGTCGTTGCTCAACAAATTGAAGTTCCTGTAAAGCCAATGGGGTTAAGGTCTGGGGGCTATCCAGAGCTGTATCTCCTTCTAAAGTAGAAAACAAATGTCGTAATTGATAAGTAGAAGTCCCAAGTACCGGGTGTAGCCAATTAATATCTCCCAATAACTTTTGAAAATCATTTAAGGTTTTTTGAATTTTTTCCGGGGCTATTTGCAAATTGTATAGTCTCAAAGCCTCCTGTACTTTTAAAAAGAATTCATCACGTTCAACAATACTAGGAGCTTTCAATAGGAGATCATCCATATAATGATATAGAATATAATTGGGGTATTCTTGATGAAGGGATTGTAAAGAGCGAGCTACGAGTTCTTGGCATAAGGTGGTACTGTTTATCATTCCTTGTGGTAGGACTGTCCATTGATAACGCTTAACAGGCTGAGAATGATTAAGAACAGGAACTGTAAAAGCAAATTTATCTCTATCTTGCAATTGTAGAGGAATGGTAAAAAAAACCAAACAAACAGTCTTTAAGATCTAGCACCATTAAGGACCAATTCTGAGGAATAAGAGCTGGATGGAATTGACATTGCAAGGGATGGGTACTCTTCCAGACATCTGCAATTGAGCCCAATCCCATTGGCATTAAAGGGTTTTTTTCTTTTTCCCAATCTTGCGCCATTGTTGAGAAGAAATGACTGAAACATCCACCCCTGTATCTACTAGTCCCTCAAAGTTGTTTCCTTGTATAATCAAGGAGAGAACAGGGCGAGAATCCCTGATAAGCATTTCCCAAAACACATGTCGCCCAGTACTTCCAAATCCCCCTGTTCGTTCATTGGGAAGAGCCAAAAAGGGGTGATAAGGTAGGAGACGTATTTGGGCAATACGTTCCCCAGCTAACAATGAAAGTGTGGTAGAAGTAGAGACCATAATTAAAATTTCCCCAACATGGTCAGAATCTATTACCCCAGGAATTATGGTTAAACCTCTCAAAGCCGCACTGCTACGGCCTAATATCAAGCCAAAAGTGCCTTTAGGCAGTGGTCCAAATACATTTGTTTTTAATTTATAAATGCCTCCCCCTGGTGACAAAAGAACATTATCAGCTAGNCCCCCTGGTGACAAAAGAACATTATCAGCTAGTGGCAAATCAGCAGCAGCACTCCCGGAAGTAGCAGACCATAAGTCCGAAATCATCATCTGAGGTCCTTTTAATGGGGCATCGACTCGTAACGGTTGTTGGGAGGGAACAGGGTTGGGGCAGATGGAATGGGAGGAGGGCAAGGAGGTAATAATATCTCTGAAATTTCATCCCTCCCTACAGCCTGTTCCACAGCTACCCTCAATCTTGCTAGAAAATCAGTATTTGGCTCAATGGGGCCTTGCATTGTTTTAACAAAGGAGGGCTGGGCTTGGCCAGTAGGCACCACACGGCGCCATGCTCGTAAAAAGACCTGGCTAACTTGTTGTAAGTCCTGATCAGAGTATTGAGCCTGTTCTCTTAAAGCCCGATATTGGCCCTCTCCCATTAGTTTGTCCTCGAAAGGACCAGGGGGATTTTGTCCCTCATTAATCCGAGCCTGCTTTCTAGCTTCTTCTTCCCACCAGGACAATGTTCCCTGCCCACATCGGGCCGATTAACCGCAGTGGGGAAAACAGAAGCATAAGGAGGAGCAGAAGGTGTAGATTTTTTCTCCTCCTTATGGGACTTCCACCATTCCTGGAATAGATGGGTCATTTCTTTAAGCTCTTTGCCCTCCTCTGACGAAACCGAAGAAGCCTCCGAATCTGATTCTGAACTGCCCGATGTTTCACCATTTACAGGAGGAGGCTCACTTGTATCCTTGCCTTCAGGCAATGCAGAAGCCCCACCAACGTCTGAGACATCCTCATAAATTATTTTTCCCCTCCTTGAAGCATTAGATTTAGTTTCACTATCAGTAGAGAACAAGGTCAAAACCTGTGTTATTGCACTACACAAAGTCTATAACTTCAAAGGGATCATATTACTCTTCTGATGTTTCTTTTTCAATTCCTTTTGAATTATTTTCCATTCCTTTAAGTTTAATTGTAACTTAGTTTGATATTGAAACCAATGATAATATTGCTCCACCAAGCGAAAGAGCTCACTCAACTGACGAGTCGAGGCTTTAACGCCTATGGAGTGGAGAAGTCCTTGGACTAACTCCATGTACATGAATTCCCCTAGCAATTCTCCATGATTTTCTGAAAGTTCCCCTGCTAGGGTGAGAAATTCCCCATGATTTTCCCGAAAGTTCCCCTGCTATGGATTTAAAATCCCCCCGGGGTTACTCACCCTTTCGGTTTCACTCGAGCCCCACGTTGGGCGCCAGATGTAGGAGATATCTGGAGATTACGAGTAAAATAACATAAAACATACAAGACATACAGTAGGGGCAAACACGAAAAGGAATTACTAAACAAATTCTTTAAGAAACGATGTAGTTCTTGTAGATATATAAACAAGACTTGAGAATAAAAACGTCGAGTGTCAACAGTAATTTAATAGACCTCAACTAAAAACACCTGTCCTCCTCCATCCTTCGTCTTAAAGAGGGTATTGGTTGCAAGGTCGTGGTAAATCATGGTGAGTAGAAAAGAGGTGACTCAACATGTCACCTGGACAGTCTATGGTCCGAAGAAATATTGATACCCGGGTAAAGACCCAAGAGATAAGACAAACTCACCGACTTAACAGATAAAGATATGATTATAGTGTAACAGAATTTATGATTGAGAAGATAGACGGATTTGACAATAAGAGGATTTTTATGTGTACTGATTTAGGGATAAAAGGAAGATCAAAGAGGAAACAATAATATAAGATTCGATTGGAAAGGACCGATGGGAAAGATTTTAAAGTTACGGAGGAGGTTTTTCAATTACAGGACAAGGAGACGAGATAAAGGTCGAGTCGTCAAGAATAAATTGTGTCAGTACACGTGTCAAAAGAACAAATAACAGAGACAAAGGGTATCTGATATTGTAAATACTCCCGTTCTCAAATCCACCAAAGTAGTGAGAACATAGGGGTCGTCTCTTTTGTGACGGATCATGAATCGTCTCCGACAATCATAAAGACTTTGTTTAGTGTATTACAACTATACACCTTCCACTAGGTGGGAGAGACATGAAAGTAAAAACGAGAAAGAAGATCCACCTTAAAAATTCAAATAAAAATTAACCTCCTATTAACCAAATATTATAACACAACCAAAGACGATATGTTGTTGTATTTAGTCGGTCATTCGTATGTATACGGGGGAGGGATGACTTGGCTCGGGGTGTCGGAGGTGGGGCGGGGTGGGGAGATCCAACAGTGTCTTATGGCCCCGCTTGAGGGACTCGGATATGACGTTTAGGGGTGGCCGTCCGATTAAATGTGGTGGTGGTGGTCGCGCACGAGTCGATACAAGCTGAGAAACACTGGGGTACCTGACATCGGGCGGTGCAAGGAGACAGACACCCTAAAAGGTCGTTCGTATGACCTCACCCAACGGAAAAGGACGAGGTCTCCTATAAGAGCTGGGTTCCTAGTTTGGGGTCAGAGGCAGCAGAGGATTAACCGGTCGCCTAAGGAACGATGACACGGCGGACCCTTCGCGTAGAGTGTGTACCATCGCACATACACAGTCACGAGGAGAGAGTCACGTGGGGTGGGAGAGGAAGGGGACGATACAGGTGTAAGACAAGAGATGCAGACGAAGAGATAAGGACGGCATGTTTGTCCAAGTAGTCATAGTAAAAAATCTAAGGTACGACGACGACGACGACGATTCAGCGAAGTCAGCACAGGTTGAGACACACTGGGGTATCGACCGTCGGGTGGTCCGAGAGGGCAGGGACCCTAAGAGGTCCGTTCTTGTGACCTCACCCAACGGTAAAGGAAGAGGTTACGTACTTTCACTTTTCACTTTCACTTCAACGAGTCAGCACAGGCTGGGAGTCACAGGGGTACCTGACGTCGGAAGGTCCGAGGAGGTATGTATACGTAATTATATGTTTTAAACAAAAAGAGAAAGACTGACTGAAGTAAGAGACACTATCCGAGGTCCAAGTAGGTGAATCTTGACTGAGTTTCCCTAAAGAAAAATACTGACTCATTATAATGGAACTTATATACATGGTGTTGAAGAAATAGGTAAGTAGACAGCTACTTATAGATCCAACGAAGGTACATGAACCCGGAGGGACCACCGAATCTACCATTTCTTAGACGTACGTTACGTCCTCTGGGTCCAAGTTAGGGACCCAACCCTTCTAGGGGACCTCTTCCCTTATCGATGGATGAGGTCAGAAGAACGGACCGCTCAAGGTACCTGTCTCGTCTGACCCTAACGTTTCTCAGTCTGTGCTGACTCACTGATTATGCAAGTGAAAGGTACAAGATCGATACCATTTATCACGAAGACACTTGTGACCTAATGTACACAGGAAAAGTCAATACCACAAGAGACCCATATACGAGTTATCATCCTAACGATCCAGTATACCATCAAAGTGAGGATCAAAAATTTCCTTAGAAGTATGACAAGAGATATCACCGACATAGTTAAATGTAAGAGTGGTTGTCACGTTCACCTCTTCCGTTACCGTGGGGTGAGGTCATGAGAACGGACTTCCTAGGGTGCCTACCTCTTCGGACCATCCGACGTCAGGTACCCCAGTGACTCCCAGCCTGTGTTGACTCGCTGAAGTGAAACTGAAAAGTGAAAGTACGTAACCTCTTCCTTTACCGTTGGGTGAGGTCACAAGAACGGACCTCTTAGGGTCCCTGCTCCCTCGGACCACCCGACGGTAGATACCCCAGCGTGTCTCAGCTTGTGCTGACTTCACTGAATCGTCGTCGTCGTTGTCACGTTCTTCCAAGGGAAAATAGGTGTGGGAGAGACCGTAAATAACAAGTATCTAAAAAAAAACTACCACCGGTAAGACTGACCACACTCCACTATGGAGTAACATCAAAACTAAACGTAAAGAGATTATTACTCACTACAACTCGTAGAAAAACACACAAACAACCTGTGGACATACAGAAAAAACCTCTTTACAAACAAATCTAGAAGGAGGGTGAAAAACCAACCCAACAAACAAAAAGACCATAACTCAACGTACTCGACGAACATATAATTGTTCTAATTAGGAAACAGTCAACGTAAACGTTAATAAAAGAGGGTAAGGCTCCGAACAGAAAAATAGAACAAATACCAAAGGAAACGACTCGTCTTCGAAAATTCAAATTAATCCAGGGTGAACAAATAAAAACAAAAACAAAGGTAATAAGATCCTTCACCCAGTTTCTCCTAGAACGACACTAAATACAGTTTCTCGTAAACGGACACAAAAGGGGATTCTCAAAACATCAAAGACCTGAATGTGACTCCAGAAATTAAGTAAAACTCAAATAGAAACACATACTGCAATCCTTCACAAGATTAAAGTAAGAAAATGTGTATCGACAGGTTAAAAGGGTCGTGGTGAAATAACTTCTCGTACAGAAAAGAGGTAACATATAAGGACGGAGGAAACAGTCCCTATTTCACGGATATCTACACACCCGAATAGAGACCCTAAGGATAGAACAAGACAACTAGATATAAAGACAAAAACACGGTCATGGTATGACAGAACTACTGAGATCGAAACATCATATCAAACTTCAGTCCTTCCAACTAAGGAGATTGAGGTCAAAAGAAAGAGGTCTAACGAAACCGAAATATATCAGAAGACACAAAGGAGTGTTTAACACCTATAAAAGTGAGATCAAGACACTTTTGACGGTAACCATTAAAGTATCCCTAACGTAACTTAGATGTCTTACGAAACACACAATATCATATCAGTAAAAGTGTAACTAAGAAGGTTGGGTTCTTGTATTAGACAGGGAGGTTGATAAACACAGTAGAAATTAACGAAAGTAGTCGTAGAATATCAAAAACACATGTTCACAAAACAGAGGAATCCATCCAAATAAGGATCCATAAAATAAGAAAAACAACGTCACCACTTACCCTAACAAAGGGATTAAAGAGAAAGACTAAAAAGTAACAATTACATATCCTTACGGTCTTTAAAGATACATAATTAAAACATAGGAGGTTGAAATGATTTAAGTGACTAATCGAGATCATTAAAAGACTATGGTAGAAATCCCAAAAGATACATAAATTCCCGAAAGGACCACCACGTCTCCAATTTCACAGACGGACGTTACACCCTCTGGACCCAAGTTAGGGACCCAGCTCTTCTAGGGGACCTCTTCCTTTACCGTTGGGTGAGGTCATAAGGACGGACCTCTTAGGGTACCTACCTCCTCGAACCACCCGATCTCAGGTGCCCAGCGTTTCTCAGCCTGTGCTGACTCGCTGAAGTGAAAGTGAATACATATCATAGTACAGTAGACTTCCTCATTCTCAAAATGAAAATGACAGACCTAATGAAAAGTAATAAAAAGAAGAGACTAACGACACCGATCCTGAAGGTTTTGATACAACTTATAAACACCACTATTACCCGTGGGAAAAGAACAAGGACTACACTCTCCTCTACGAAAGTGGTAACTCTTATTACAAACGACACCTAAACAGTATATACCGGAAATAATACAACTCAATCTAAGGAAGATACGAGTGAAAGACCTCTTAAAAAAAAATTAGTATTTACCCACAACTTAAAACAGTTTTCAGAAAGACGTAGATAACTCTAATATCCTACCAAAAATAGAAAGTCAAACAAATATACCACATATTGTAACTAACTAAACGTATGTAGTTTCTTAGGAACGTAGGGACCTCATTTGGGATGAACTAGTACCACATACTAGGAAAAATGACACGAAACCTAAGAGAAACGATCATAAAACAAGTCCTAAAAACGTAACATGAAAGAAAATTCTATACGAAAGAAAAATCAAGGAAACGAAGAACTGCGACTGATTATTTTCGTTAGACTTTCTTTCCTTCTTTCCTGTCCAAAGTACAAAGAAGGGTCTCCACCCGTCATTCTACCTTTCCTACCGTCTGAGTCCCACCTTTCCCATCCCACTGTGTGACGAGACGGAACCGTCGGCTCTATGTACCTTTAATGTCTGGACCTGGAGTGTGGGACACAGACTGATTCACACGTCGTCGAAAATACCCAGTCGACAGGAAGACCCTTACGGAGGATAAGACGACGAAAGGTACTGTTCTCCTCGACCTTCCTGGGTCACAAATGTCACAAAGAAATGACCCATTTCTTTCAATGATCCGGAAGTCAAAAATCCCGTTGTGTGTGACGTGTCCTATTTTTACTTTGGAGAAACTAAATGTTTCGTACCACTGATTTTAGAGTCGACATTCACACTGTGTGTTGTCCTGATTTCAGGACCTTGACCTCAGTGGATTCCCACCTTCGAGGCACCCTGCCAGAAAACCGTCGACCCATTACGGGTCCCGTCCGTGACTTAATTTGTCACTACTAAGTACCTTTAAGGTAATCTCTTCCATGAGACACGAAATAATGTCTGATTTGACCCCATCGGTTCAGTAAGACCTTCCTTACACATGTTTCAAAAGTCTACTCCTGAAATTCAAAATATCCAACCTTAAGTTAAACTAAGTTTTGTAGACAACTTGTAAGTCGACTTTGGTAGTGAATAAAAGTCTATAGAGAGTATAAAATGTAGTCGAGTCCTATTATTTATAAACAACTCTCGGGTGACTCACGGTCAGTGGTCCCAATATTTCTACTTACTGTGTCACCAGGGACAAAATCTCTACCAATACCAGACCATCTTCATTTTCAATATGTAAATATACACAGAAGGAGAGAGACTGAAACTCCAACTCTAGACATTAAATTTACGTGGAACCAACGGTCTCGATTCGTAACCCATTCAGGTGAAACAACCACTTTATTTGTGTCCTCCTTGAGTGTCACTAAATGGTCTATGTCGTTTGACTTTACATAGTAATAACACGTAATAACCAGGACATTATATATCCAAGGATTACATTAACGGTTGTTGTAACAAATGTCACTTCACCATTAGTTTTGACACCGTACCCTTTCGTTATTTCTACGATTTTATCAACCTTTCTTGTGTTCGATAAGACATGAGGCTTCGAATTTCATCCAGAAATTATGTTATTTTTCCGTCAAGAATACACTGTACAAATTGAAATTCCAAACATACGAAAAAGTCGAGAGAGAAACATAGAGATGAACTTCTCTAGAAATCAGAAAGGGTAAGATAACAAAAGTAGATAAAGTAACGCAACTAGTCACTCCTTCCCAAAGAAAAGAGAGGAACGATAATATCTCTATGGTTCCCTTGTAAAGTACGTTTCTACCCGTGTTATTTCCTGTCTTTGCCATACCTAGATTGTCTTCGTCTTCTATATTTCTTCTCCACCGTTCTTATGTGTCTTCTTGACATGTTTTTTCTAGAAGCACTGGGTCTATTAGTACTACCACACTAGTAAGTGGATCCCGGTCTGTAGGACCTTACACTTCAGTTCACCAGGAATCCTTCGTAGTGAGGCTTGTTTCGATCACCTCCACTACCTTAAGGTCAACTCGATAAAGTTTAGAATTTTCTACTACGACACTTTCACGACGTGAGTATTCTTTCTCGACGTGAGTTATACTGACCTTTAAACCTTTTGAGTCGTCACCGGTTTCCTGACCTTCTCCAGTCACAAGTAAGGTTAGAGTTTCTTTCCGTTACGAAAAGAAAATAGTTACAAGTTTACAACTTGTCAATCTCGTGACTTAAGTTTGATAGTGTGTTAACGTGAGTAGAGTGTGTGATCGTTTCATTACGAGTTTTAAGAGGTTCGATCCGAAGTCGTCAAACACTTGACTCTGCAAGGTCTACAAGTTCGACCTAAATCTTTTCCGTCTCCTTGGTCTCTAGTTTAACGGTTATAGACAACCTAGTATCTTTTTCGTTCTCATAATGTCTTTCTGAAGATGAAGACAAAGTAACTGATACGATTTCGGAAACTAACACACCTAGTGTTGTTTGACCTTGTGGTCTGGTGAAATGGACGGAGGACTCTTTAGACATACCTCCAGTTCTTCGTTGTCAATTTTGGTCTGTACCTTTTTACCTGTCACATACCAAGGTTTAACCCTTTCCTCATACAGTTCCGACATATAACAGTGGGACGAATAAATTGAATATATGTCTCATGTAGTACACTTTACGACCCGACCTTCTTCGTGTCTGACCTTAGTTCTAACGGTCCTCTTGATAGTTATTGGAGTCTATACGTCTACAGTGGTGAGAACACCGTCTTTCACTTCTTCTTGATTACTCGGAGAACTACTTTCACTTTCACCTCTCACTTTTTCAACCGAACTTTTGGTTGTAATACCGTAGGCCAGGGTAGTGAAGTACTGTTTATCTACCCCTTTGTTGCCTTTGTCACTGTCTGAAATAAAAGAACCCGAGGTTTTAGTGACGTCTACCACTGACGTCGGTACTTTAATTCTTCGAACGAGGAACCTTCCTTTCGGTACTGGTCGGATCTGTCGTATAATTTTTCGTCTCTGTAATGAAACGGTTGTTTCCAGGTAGATCAGTTTCGATACCAAAAAGGTCATCAGTACATACCTACACTCTTAACCTGATATTTCTTTCGACTCGTGACTTCTTAACTACGAAAACTTGATACCACAACCCCTTCTGAGCACTCTCAGGGAACTTGACGTTCCTCTAGGTTGGTCAGACAGGATTTCCTTTAGTCAAGACTTACAAGTAACTTTCCTGACTACGACTACGACTTTGAGGTTATGAAACCAGTGGACTACGTTTCTTGACTGAGGAACCTTTTCTGGGACTACGACCCTTTCCGACTTCCGTCCTCCTCGTCCCCTACTGTCTCCTACTCTACCAACCTACCGTAGTGGCTGAACTACCTGTACTCAAACTCGTTCGAGACCCTCAACCACTACCTGTCCCTTCGGACCACACGACGTCAGTTACCCCAGCGTTTCTCAGTCTGTGCTGATTCACTGACTTGACTTTACTTGGTCGAGAGAGACTTTACCAGGATTTACTGTAAATAATAGAGTAGAAAATTAAATTTTCTGTACAACGTCCGTCAAATCCCTTCTGTTTCTGTTATTTTCACCTGACAGGTTTTTCTCGACTTTTAGACCACTACGATGTGTCAGTCGGTGTGTACACAAGTGTTTATAAAAACTTTCTGAATTGTTTCGATCATACATCCACGTAAAAAGACTCCTCATGTAAGTAGCTTAGTAGGTCATCGAGGACTAGGGGTTTCTACTTCCGATAGACGTCATCTACCTGTCTTGATCTCTTCTTTCGTATACTGTACCTTCGTGACCCCACATTGGGTTCTCGTTTGGTACGTCGTATTCGTTTCCGAGTCCTCCTACCTCCGTCCATCACCCCACCACTGACTTTGTGACTAACTCCTCCCAACCTCGAGGATCTCACCCCTCCAGTGGTGTTTTTCTGTGTCCTTGCTAGAAGGTCCGGAAGAAACCCCTTCTCGACCATCCAGTAAGGTCTCCGACCCCGGTCGATATCCGTTCTTTCAGTAACTTAGAACCCCGGTACGACACCCTTCCAAAGTGTACAAAGAACTTAATTTTAAATATCTCTTGAAGTATATTTTAATTTTATCTTGAAATTTTTATATTTTGCAAGGTGACGGTCACAGAATCAAGGGTTGTTACATTCGTAAAAAGACAAACGTTGTCTGATTAATTTTTTTTTTATCTTACGAGTTTGATGGCGTGTCAACATGAGTAGAGTATACGATCATTTCATTACGAGTTTTAAGAGGTTCGGTCCGAAGTCGTTATGCACTTGGCACTTGAAGGACTACAAGTTCGAGTAAAATCTTTTCCGTCTCCTTGGTCTCTAGTTTAACGTTGTAAGCGACCTAGTACCTTTTTCGTTCTCTCAAGGTCTTTTTGTAGACAAAGACGAAATAACTGATACGGTTTCGGAAACTGACACACCTAGTGTTATTTGATACCCTTTAAGACTCTCTCTACCCTTATGGTCTGGTGGACTGGACGGAGAACTCTTTAGACATACGTCCAGTCCTTCGTTGTCAATCTTGACCTGTACCTTGTTGTCTGACCAAGGTTTATCCTTTTCCTCATGCAGTTCCGACATATAACAGTGGGACAAATAAATTGAATATACGTCTCATGTAGTACTCTTTACGGTACAACCTTCTTCGTGTTCGACCTTAGTTCTAACGGCCCTCTTTATAGTTATTGGAGTCTATACGTCTACTGTGGTAGGAATGCCGTCTTTCACTTCTCCTTGATTTTTCGCAGAACTACTTTCACTTTCTCCTCTCACTTTTTCAACCGAATTTCGAGTTGTAAGTCTTTTGCTTCTAGTACCGTATGCCAGACTAGTGAAGTACCCTTTATCTACCTCTTTGTCACCTTTGTCACAGTCTGAAATAAAAACCCCCGAGATTTTAGTGACGTCTACCACTGACATCGGTACTTTAATTTTCTGCGAATGAGGAACCTTCTTTTCAATACTGGTTGGATCTATCGTATAAGTTTTCGTCTGTGTAATGAAACGGCTGATTTCAGGTAGATCAGTTCCGATACCAAAAAGGTCACCAGTACATACCTACACTCTCAACCTGACACTTCTTCCGACTCGCGACTTCTTAACTACGAAAACTTGACACCACAACCTCTTCTGAGAACTCTCAGGGAACCTGACGTTCCTCTAGGTTGGTCAGGTAAGACTTCCTCTAGTCGGGACCCTAAAGAAACCTTCCTTACTACGATTTCGACTTTGAGGTCAAGAAACCGGTGGAGTACGCTTCTCAACTGGGTGACCTTTTCTGAAACTACGACCCTCCCTAACTTCCGTCCTCCTCTTCCCCTGCTGTCTCCTACTCTACCGATCTACCGTAGTGACTGAGTTACCTGCACTTAGACTCACTTGAGGCCCTCAACCACTACCTGTCCCTCCGGACCGCACGACGCTAAGTACCCCAGCGTTTCTCAGCCTGTACTGACTGGCTGACTTGACTTGACTTAAAAATTTAACAGGTTTCTTCATAAATTATAATAGATAGTATCTTTTCGAGGTTATGAAACCGGTGGACTACAATTCTCGACTGAGTAGACTTTTCTGGGACTACGACCTTTTCTGACTTCCGTCCGTCTCTTCCCCTGCTGTCTCCTACTCTACCAACCTACCGTAGTGACTGAGTTACCTGTCCCAAACCCATTTGAGGTCCTCAACCACTATCTGTCCCTCCGGACCGCACAACGTCAGGTACCCCAGCGTTTCAGTCTGTGTGGTTTTGTTAGTATCCTTTCCCGAAGGGTCCACCATTTCTTGGGTAGACGGTTACGTCCTCTGTATTCTCTGTACCCAAGCTAGGGACCTACCCCTTCTAGGGGACCCGCCCCCTGTCCCGTTGAGAAAGGTCCTCAGAACGGACCTGTTAGGGTACCTGTCTCCTTGGAACACCCGAGGTCAGGTATCCCACCTTTTATCAACCTTTATTGATTTCACTGAATCGTGTCTGTATGTAGTATCCCTACACTCGTGAGGAAGGGACCACGGAGTCTACCATTTCTTTGACGGACACAAATTCAATCTTTTCTCGGTCAAATTCTGGTCCGACTTCTGTTTCGGTTCTTTTCAATTTATTTTTGTTGTTATCGTCTCTCCCTACCAAAACGTGGGTTTTAAAACTAACGTTGTGTATTATATACGGACCTAACATTCTATTCTTACCCTCAACTTCTTCCGTCGGGTGAGTGTCATCACTCTTTGTGACGTCTTTTAACATTACCATTCAAGAATGTTGGAACTTTAGTATACCATATGTAGTCAAGTCAAGTCAAGTCAACGAGACAACACAGGCTGAGAAACACTGGGGTACCTGACATCGTACGGTCCGAAGGGACAGGTTGTGGTTGAGGGCTTCTAATGAGTTTGAGTACAGGTAGCTCAGCCACTACTATAGGTTGGCAGAGTAGGAGACAGCAGGGGAAGAGGACGGAAGGAAGTTAGAAAGGGTCGTAGTCCCAGACAAGGTTACTCAGTCATGAAGTGTAGTCCACCGGTTTCATGACTTCAAAGTCGAAGTCGTAGTCAGGAAGGTTACTTATAATTCCTGACTAAAGGAAATCCTACCTGACCAAACTAGAAGAACGTCAGGTTCCCTGAGAGTTCTCAGAAGAGGTTGGTGTCGTAGTTAAGAAGTCACGAGTCGAAAGAAATGTCAGGTTGAGAGTATGGGTATGTATGTGCCAAAATACATAAGACGAGACAATTGAAGTATCGCAGGATTTGTAAAAGGGGCCAGTTATAACAAGTTTTCGTATATATAAATGTTATAGGTCCTGTACCGTAGTTGGGTCTTCAGGTAGTAGTCTCTTACCTATTTCTACACCATGTATACATGCTGAGTTATAATGAGTCTGTATTTTTCCGAAGGGACCACTGACTGTACCATTTCTAAGACGAACATCACGTCTTCTGGGCACAAACTAGGGACCCAACTTTTCTAGGGGACATCCTCCTTTCCCGTTAGGTGAGGTCATATCAACCAACCTCTTAAGGTCCCTGTCTCCTCGGACCGTCCGATGTCAAGTACCCCAACGTTTTTCAGTCGTGTTGACTCGTTGATTGTGATTATGAAAGTCGGTATTTTTCTTAACTTTGATACGGTCAACGTTTCTGAACCTACCTGGATCTCCCACAGTATGTCTCACTTATTCCAGTCTTCTTACTTATAGTGGATAATTATGTATGTACACCTTAGATCTTTTTACCATGTCTACTTGGATAGACGTTTCGGCTTTAACTGTGTCTACATCTTTTGTTTCCATGTCTGTGATTCTCCCCTTCCCTCTCACCCTACTTAAACCTCTAACCCTAACTGTATATATACGATGACCCATATTTTATCTATTGGTCACTCTTGCATGATGACATGTCGTGTCCCTTCAGATGAGTTACGAAATACCACTGTTTCTCCACTATATACATATACATAAGTGAGACGAGATGTTGTCTGTCATTGTGTTGGGACATCGTTCATTTGGGGTTATTAAAAAAAAAATTCGGACACATCAGAGTGTCCCCAAGGGACCACCGAACCACCATTTCTTTATACGGTCGATTACGTCCACTGTGTACAAACTAGGGACCCAACCCTTCTAGGGAAAGTCTTCCTTTACCGTTAGGTGAGGTAATAGGAACGGACCCTTTAGGGTACCTGTCTCCTCAGACCACCCGAGTACCCAAGTACCGTACCGCTTTCTCTGTGTTGAATTGCTGACTTCAATTAAAGTCCTGAATACCTGAAGGGACCACCGAGTCTGCCATTTCGCAGACAGACATTACGCCCTCTGGACCCAAGGTAGGGACTCAGCCCTTCTAGACGGCCTCTTCCTTTGCCGTTAGGTGAGGTCATGATAATGGACCTTTTAGGGTACCTATCTCCTCGGACCATCCGATGTCAGGTACCACAGCGTTTCTCAGCCTGTGCTCACTCGCTGAAGTGAAAGGAAATTACTGACTTGCCATTGTTGACTGTACAATCACTTTAACCATCAAAACGCCAATCGTGACACCACGAACCGATCAGAGACTCTGAAACTTGGACCGAGACGGTTAATGATTCGCTGGAAACTTCACTGAGTTGAAGAGACAACATGTTAGGCATAGACATTACACCCAATTATTGTCTCTGACGTCGTTACTTTAATTTCCTACGAACGAAGAACCTTCCTTTCGATACTGTTTGGATCTGTCACCCAATTTTTCGTCTCTGTTGTGAAAAAGTTGTTTCCAGATATACCAGTTTTGATACCAAAAAGGTCATCAGTACACGTCTACACACTCAACCTGATATTTCTACCGACCCGTAACTTCTTGACTACGAAAACTGAACACCACGACTTCTGCCGAACTCTCAGGGAACCTGACGTTTCTCTAGTTGGGACTTATAATTGACCTTCCTGACTACAACTTATACCTTATGAGGTTATGAAATTGGTGGATTACCCTTCTCGATTGAGTGACCTTTTCTGGGACTATGACCCTTTCTAACTTTCGTCTTCCCTACTGTATCCAACTCTACCAACCTGCCGTAGTAACTGAGTCACCTATAATCAAACTCGTTTGAGACCTTCTACCACTTCTTGTTACTTCGGACCACACGACGTCAGGTGCCCCAGTGTTTCTCAGTCTTCGCTGAATCGTTGACTTGTCTTGGAATTTACCCAAGTCAAGTCAGTGAGTCAGCATAGGCTGGGAAACACTGGGGTACCTGACGTCTTATGGTCCGGAGAGACAGGTAGTGGTCGAGGGCCTCGAACGAGTTTAAGTACAGGTAGCTCAGCCACTACGGTGGGTTGGAGACAGGAGGGGAAGAGGAGGGCGGAAGTTAGAAAGGGTCGTAGTCCCAGAAAAGTTTACTCGGAAAATTTACCCAATACCGTTATGTTACTTGACTGTACATTCAGGGAGTCTTGTGCGAGACCATGTTCCAGTCCCAGTTGGGGACAAACCGGGTCCGATCCGTCTACGAGACTTCGAACTGTGACAAAGTCGAGTCAGACGTCAAGGCTTTGGAACTTGCAGAACTGCCGAGGGGGGGAGGATGGAACTGTCCCTGAAGATCTCCGGAGAAAACACTCGCTCTGGGCGGTGGACCGCCGGAGTCAAGACTTTGCGACGGCGCGTGTCACCGCCGGCAGCGGAGGGCGCGGAGGGCGCGGGGAGCGGCCAGTGGCGGGCCGCGGGGCGCCAGAGGAAGGCGTCTGCGGCTCGCAGGGACTCACGCGTGCGCGTTCCGCACGCAGGGCCGAGCTGCCTCCAGGGGGACGCCTGGGAGCGGCGCGTGGCTCACACGCCTTCCCCGAGGGGCTGGTCCTCTTTTCGCCGGACTGGGCGCCATGCGTCCGGCGGATCGGCGGCGGAGACACTCGCCACTCGGCCCGGAGGGCGAGCGGCCCGAGAGACTCTAATAGTGGGTCCCAGGGTCAGACCTCGGCCACGACTGGGCCGCGGCTGTCGAGTCTGGGTGCGTGTGCATCCCGTCGTCAGTCTCACTGTCAGCGAGGCAGCACACGCTGAGAAACGCTTGGGTGTCTGATGTGTCAGGTACCCTAAGAGGTCCGGTCTTGTGACCTCACTCTTCGAATAGGGAAGAGGCACCTGGAAGAGCTGGGTCCCTAGATTGGGATCATAGGACGTAACGTCCGCCTAAGAAATGGTCGACTCGGTGTTCCCTTCGGGTTTTAGTAGACCGTCGCCACCCTAAGCTTGAGTCTGGGGATCTCGACGACGACGGTTCAGCGAAGTCAGTACAGGCTGAGACACGCTGGGATGTCTGCCGTCGGGTGGTCCGAGGGGGCAGGGACCCTAAGAGGTCCGTGCTTGGGACCTCACCCAACGGTAAAGGAAGAGGTTTCGTACTTTCACTTTTCGCTTTCACTTCAGCGGGTCAGCACAAGCTGAGAATCGCTGGGGTACCTGACTTCGGATGGTCCGAGGAGGCAGGTACCCTAAGGGGTCCGTTCTCATGACCTCACCCCACGGTAACGGAAAAGGTCTGGGGATCTCTGACCTAGAAATTAGGTCGTGAAATAGTGCCGGTGCTATGTATCACGTTATGGACGCTGTCTTTAGGTCTCTGGCGGGGTGGGTCTCACGGGGTGACTCGTACGCGTTCGGACCCGACCCGCCCGAACCCCCTCTCCCGCCCGAGGCGCCAGGTCGGTAAAGGCGAAGGCCAGGGCAAGCTTGAGAGGGCGGTGGACTCCTTTCGACAGCAGCAACACAAATAGACACAAACCACATCAACGTCCACTCTCCTCGGCGGCCCCAAACGCTTCTTGTCATTGGGACCCCAACTCCACACGCTCGGACCTCTTACCCCTCTCGCCGCCCCCGGCCCCCGCGCTCAGGCAGGACCAACGAACAGATCCGCCTCCGCCCACGGCCCCGACTGTCTGGCGCAACCGACTCCCTGGCGCCTCCGCCGCACAGTGAGCCGCGGCGACCTGCGAGGCCTCTTCTCGAGGCTGCACGCCGCGGAGTCTCTGTCGGTAGTCAAAAGTCCCCAACAGTCCCTTCTTCGGGTGGCTCAGCGCAAGGATCGGACTTCGAGGGCGCGAAAGGAGGCTCAAGCCCCAGCGTCGGGAGCCCGTCAGAGTCGGACTGGGACCTCTCGAGTCTCGGAAGTTCCGCCTCGCGCGTCTGCGGACCTCTTGTCGGGCGCAGGGGACGACACCTGCAACGCCCTTCAGTGCTGGCGACGGGCGCAGAGGCGTCCCGAGTGGAGAGGGGTGGCGGACACGTGGCACCAAGGTCGCCACAACAGTTTCCAGACCTTCTGTCCCTGTGCTGAGAATTGTACAACACGCACGAGAAGTCTTAGTCAACGGTGGAAAACCACCGTTTTCCACCGTCTTACAAAAGGAAACACACACCTGAATAAAAAACAAAGATTGAGGTAAAGGGTGGCAAAAAACACGAACGAAGGTCCCATTGTTCTACCTCAAAAGACCTCCTTTTGCCTCCTTTGACTCCAACCGTCTACTGGTCTCCTTACGAACGATGGGTGTATCGGAAGTCAAAATGAACGTCGGTGGAAGACCTTTGCATAGAAACTGTCTTAAACTTTGCAACCGATAGCTATCTCAATTTACACTCACTAAACTTAAACTTAAAAACATAAGGACTCTTGGAGTGAATATGGAACATCTCTATTTAATCTCATCAAATAAAAGGAAGAAATTTGATTATAAACGAGTCCAAAAAGCAACTCTAAAACGACAAGTAAGTAAAAAAGGTACATGACACGTATAAATAACTCACGGTGAAATAAGATCCGCCATCCCTAAAACTCGACTCATTACTTTAACAGTAGAAACAACTTCGACATAAGATTATGTACCTCTGTCTACAGGTTTCGTCATTAATATCAAATCATAAAATTCACGAGATCATCTCCACAATAACTTTGTCTACCCTTACTAACTGGATTAGACTAATTCATTTTGAAGAATTCTTTTCAACTTTACACTGGACCTAGAACTTCGTCCTCATCGTCAAAGAGTTATCTCTCCTTCCCTCGCCAAAAACGTTCGACTCGATTACCAGACTTCCTTCTCAACCTTCGTGGTCTCTCGTACTTTGTGACCTCCCTTTCCACCGTTCAAGTCCCACCCACCTCTCGACACCCATTGGTTCCCACAAAACATGGTGCGATTACGACACTACCGTAGTGGTTGAGCTACCTGCACTCAAACTCACTTGAGGCCCTCAACCACTACCGGTCCCTCCGGACCGCGCGACGCTCCCGCACGACGCTAAGTACCCCAGCGTTCTCAGCCTGTGCTGACTCGCTGACTTGACTTGACTTACGACACTATGACCCCACATTCTTCCTACATCGCTAAAAGAACTCGGACGAACAGAAGAGACACAACCACCTTCTTTCTTTCTTCAAGCCACAGTTGACGTTGTTATCGTGACGGACGTCTCAAATATAAGGTTTCGTATAGGACTACCCCTCTAGTCTTCATCTTCACTCTATGACAATCAGTAAGAATCTCCTCGACCCACTCTTAACGATCATGTCTCATGGACATAATAGACAAACGACTTATTTTCTCATTTCCTGTCCCTCTTACCCAAGACCCTTCGAATCGTACCCAAGACGCTACGGAGTATCTCCAATTCACCAACTTTTCCCAGGGAAGTCAAACCGGGACCTCCACTCTACCACTCCGTCCCTGTCCTTCCCTCTGTACCTTCCCTATGGTTCCTCCACATTCACTGTCCCAAACTACTGATGAACCCACGCTCCTTGTCCCCTAGCCCACCCCTCCCGACTTCAAGGTCCCACCGACTAGAACACCCACCTTTACGACGACAATCTCCACCCATCGTCCTTCACCTCGTCCTAACTCCCCGTCTCTTACTCAAACCAAACCCTCTGGTATTATGCCTCAGGGACGACCTGTACCGAAGTCCTAAGTAAAGTCTTCAAAAAGTAAGAGCTTAATTAGAGAGAAAAGGATGGTTACCTTCTTCTTAAGTAGACTCCTTCTCAACTGTCCCCGAAGTCCTCGGAAACCTGTCTCCTTCGTAGATCAGTCTCACCGAACAAACGAAGAAATGACGACACAGAAGAAGAGACGAAGTAGTCCTTCCCCGCCCGATAGAAGGCTTCTCAGACACGACTCAACCACTTCGTGGGCGGAGTGTTGGCCGAGACGTGCTCCCTACCTACGCGTGCGACTGTGTGACACGTAGGGAGTCGTCACTACGAGTCATGTAGTACTAACAGGGGTAGGGAGAGAGGGAAGGTCAACTCTTAGGGACCATCCTCCAATACGACACCCTACACCAATAAAAGACGTATACCAACCTCCAATAAGAGAATATTTGTATATATTGTACATTACACGAACGTCTTTTACTTCGAATTCATAACAGTATTTTTCATTAATACCTTAACGATAGGTATCTAAACAGAATCTAAATCAAAAAATTCTAATGGAACGTAAATATGTAGGGGGGGGGGGGGAAGACAAAAAGTTTAAAAAAGATCACGATTTTTGTCAACTCTTAGAACCACACTCGATGTACTTCCCTTGACTTGTCATAGTCTCATTCGACCTCCGACTCGAAGCCTTCGAGTTTAAAAGGATGTCTCATTCATTTTCTCCCTGTCTCTACAAGGAAGTCAAACACACACATGACCATCACTGGTACCCTTTCCAGAACATAATACGTGTCCCGAAATTTTTTTTGAGAAGGACTTCCTTGGATGGCTGGTGCTCCCTACTAACTGTATGTCAGTTTGAGGTCACGCCGTCCCACAGAGGTGGAATCCTTACACTTGTACTCCCTGGACTACTAAGGTACCACGTAAGTCCCCCGAGTGACCGTAGAGACCGAAGACCCGAGACAAAGGTCTATAACGGTCTACACAGGACACGTCAGTTCCACTGTTTACGACAATAAACTACACACAAGGTCCTTGAGATAAAACGAGAGGACCACCGAGTCACCATTTTTTAGACGGACGGTTGTGTCCTCAACACCTAAGAGAGGGACTGAGCCCTTCTAGGGGACCTCTACCTTCACCGTTGGGTGAGGTCATAAGAACGGACCCTTTAGGGTACCTGTCTCCTCGGACCACCCGATGTCAGGTACCCCAACGTTTTCTCACCCACCCTGTACTGAATTGTTCATTTATTGTTGGTCCTTGAGGTTTTCATGTCTCTTAATCGAGTCCAACCCCTCCCGAAGGGTCTACTCTATCACGACCTTGGCTTAGAGTTACCTACACTAGAGTAAAAATAAAACTCTTCTATTTATACCCTTATGGTCAGTCCTCGAACCTCTACTGTTCATTTAACTTACCTCACTTCTCCTGACTAACTTCTCTATCACTCTTCTACCTTAGTATTCTAATATCTCTAACTCATGTTCCTCCTCCCTGTCTTCTCAAGACTCAATACGAACCCAAAGACCACTACTGTCGACCCACCTAGCACCCTATATGTCCTCTCCTCCGTTCAGAATGATCTTTCTTCTGACTCAAATCAAGAGCAACATTGAGACTCCACGAACACCTCGACAGAGCTCCCGACGTCCCACACGTCGTCTAGACCCGAACATCTGTCCGCCACCTTGTCACCATCACAAACCTCCTCTCTCCACTCTCTAATTACACCTTATAAAGGAGAAGATTGTACAAATGGACTCTTCTGACCCCTCCATCCAGACGCATATCCTTTTAAACTTCCCTTTTCTATGTGTCCATGTACAATGTCGTATATAAACTTGTATAAATATTCGACTCGTCTTGCTAGACCTTCTCTTCTCTCCCGCTAACATCTATAAAACCCTCTTGAAACCTAATCAGTACTAGGAATCCTCCGTCCTCGTCCACCCGATACCTCAAAGACACACCCTAGTCGACACACATCTTCTCTCTCCAGACAGTCATCCCTATCACCGCTTCCGTCATGGTGTGCGCCACCGTCCTCAAACCCGACTCCTCAGCCGGACTCCGGAAACGAAAGACATTTCATCTACTCCAGGATACTACTCTCCTCCCCTGTCACCACATAACCCCTCGCGACCGGTGGATCACTTCTAGTTTTATCGACAGGACTCTACCCCCTTCCTTATCAATACCCCGGTCTAGGGTCGAGACGACGAATGTCCGAACACTGGACCTTGTTTCAGTCAAAGGAGTAGAAATTTTATCCCTATATCACCACGGGAAGAGTATCCCCGAAAGTTTCCTAATACACCTAATTACCTAATTTTTACGAATATTGTCACGGACCATGTACCCCTCACGAGTCCTGTACAAACGAGACTGACACAACTTGAACTTCTTTCTAAGGAACCACAATGAACAAACTGAATCATACTGATCTTACGACCTAAGATCATCTATACATTCTTCGTTGTTTCCAAATGACATATCGTATCCTTTGATATCAATTATAGAATTTTATTATATACTACCTTTTATTAAAGTTTTTATTATATACACATAAACACATTGATTTAGTGGAACGACACGTGAACTTTTCAACATTCAGTTGACATGAACTTGTTCTATATATATACATATATAATTTTTTTTTCTAAAGACCCACAACTATTTCCAGGTCAACTCCAAACAAGAACAAGTCAACGAGTCAGTGCAGGTTGAGACACTGGTCAACTCCCATCTCCGACACTTAAAAATTACAAAGTTTAAGGATATTAACATATAAAAAAAAGGTTCTTCAAGAGTCGTAAAACCCTCGTCCTGACGTCTCATATCGACACCTAAACAAATATTAGATCCAAAACGGTTTACCAACTTTACTTTTATCAACTCCCAAATAGACCCTTCACCACCTTCTTCACTCACCGACCCACATCCGACCTGCTCTTCCTTTCAATCTCCTCCTTCTTTTGTCACCCTAGGTTTGGGTCCTCCACCACCACAAGTTAACACAAAGTGGGTTAACAGTTGGATTCACCTCACTACGAGTAGGACCCCTCGTATAATACTTTAGACACAATAACTTAAAGACGAAGTGGTAACTGAATACGACTGAGTCATTAAGAAATGTGGAAAGTGACAAAACGTAAATAAAAGAAGTAAACGGTAACAAAAAGTCCTTTCGAACCTTCTACTTATACTTGGAGCTTCTTTTCTAGTGTAAAGAGTGAAATAAAACGCGGAACGAATGACGGTCAGCACTCATATGGAAGTAGAAGGTGTCAGTTTAGACTGTAGAACCCGATATTTGACCACGTCCTCCCGGCTGTCCATAACATGAGTAGCATCCTTTAGGGTCCTATTGTAGTCTTTGGTCACCAAGTACCCGACTTGCGACAACGTCGCTTAACAAACTCTGTTCAACAACTGATTTTTTTATTTTATAAAAACGTCTAAAACGGATAATTTTGTGAAAAATGGAATACCCTCCCTAAGAAGTAAATCCTAAATTTTAATCTCCACTAAAGTAATCCTTCTTCCTAAAACCTTAGTGAATGAACTTAGACGTGTCCAAAATCGCCAACTGAACATACCCGCCCACAGGTAATCTAATTCTAGAACAGGAAACCATCCAAGAATGTTCAGTTATCACGGTGGGTCTCCTTCCTCAACCAACGAAAAAAAAAAAAAAAAATTGACACAAAAAAGAATATAAATAAAACCGATTGAATGTATGAATGATACAAAGAAAAGACCGTTATCCGAATAGTTTACCCTTAGAACTTAATAAATGATAGGGTTCTATTACTGACTCTTTAATAACTGGTCGAAACCAGGATCTCGAAAAGAAAACAATTTTTTCGTATACGTCAAATACGTCAAATACGTTATTCACTTAACGACTGTTACACTTTCAGTTTACTCCTTTCTTTAGTATAACATGTACCTCATCGAATTAATAAAATATTGTTGTTATTACGGGTGGACAGAATATTTAATTACAAGATATAGCTGCAGACCCCGAAGAGACCACCGATTCACCATTTCTTAGGAGGACGGTCTCATCCTCCACACCCAAACTAGGGACCCACCCCTTCTAGGGGACCTCTTCCTTTACCGTTGGGTGAGGTCATAAGAACGGACCTCTTAGGGTACCTCTCTCCTTGGACCACCCGGCGTCAGGTACCCCAACATTTTCTCACCCTGTGCTGAATCGCTGATTTGTCATTGTTTACAACTGAAAATTTTTCAACTCCATAGAATTACGAATAATTTAAAACACTTCAATATTTGAGATTTCGACATTCGTTTCAAATGAAACGTCTCAAATAGACTAGTATTAGATAAGTCTCCATTTTAATGGAAATTTTTGAACACTACAAATAAACCGTAATTATCCTCCCCATGAGATAAAAGACTACATTTGTTTATAAAACGTCAATCTAATTTGCTTCACATGATAAAATACAATAAACTACTATTACGTCGATCTGAAACATAAATAAATAAAATTAATACAAGTTTTGTAGAAAGAAGGGGTATAAGATGAGTCAGGACCCTCTAACACCGTACAGTGGACATAAGTGCGAGAATGGTATCATCTCTCGAACTACGACAATTACTTGAAGTCAGACAACCGGATAACGAGTGTAAACTTACAACAAAGTATCTTTACAGAACCTAAATTTTTAGTCACCTGAAAATTTTAACAGAAATTTGAAAAGTGAATGTCAAAAGAACAGAGACAAAATCACTTCTAGAATCCGCGACCAAATAAGTCGTTCTTTACCTAGAGGAAGCTAAAGCTAAGTCATAAAATGGGTTCCTGTTTTAAGTCTCAAAGAATTTCCTATCGGTAAATGTCAAACTCCGACATTCATATAAAAATATCAGAAAGGTTAACACAGTGGAGGGAACTGGAAGTCACGACCACAATTATACACCTCAAACAAGAGAAATGTAAAAGAAGGACTTCTGAACGGACTTTCTTACTCAGTGAAACCGAAACGTGTTTCACTTGGAAAGAGAAGTTACTGATCTTCTTTTCCCCGAGGAATCATAGTCTCGTAGTGTAAATAAATCAATGATAAAATTCATACACTAAATACTTTCGTGTTTTTCCAAATTAAATATTTTCAAGTAGAAATTGATCTTAGAAGATCCGGTTTTTAAGTTTCGAACATTATAAGGTGTCTTTTGTCTTTTCACCATCGTGAATAAAGGTCGTTACTCCAAATCCTACCCATTATGAAATAAAATCTTCAGTAAACAGTCGTTTTACAGACTTATCAACATTCCACATTAAAACATCTGTCTAGACTTACTCAATGTACATCCTTAATATATTCTTTCTTCTTTGCAACCCATATAAAAATCGTTCCTATGAATAACACCTATCTTTGTCTTAAACAGAAAATCCACCCGGACACGGCGTCACCCTTCTTTCTTTTTAAGACAAAACACTTTGAATCTCGTCAGTCTACCGTCATCCTACCAGTCCTGACATAAACCCGCAATCTTACCCACTGAGGTCCGGTTTATTTCATTTTTTCATCTTTGACTTCATCCACTTCCTTAACAGGACGACTCTGCACCTACACGGGTGACGTCGTTCTTGGTCACACCGAAAGACGAAACCCCCATTCCTCTACACACTTCTCATTATGCATTTGGAAACCACCTGTAAATCACACAGTAGACACTCGTTCCGTGAAAGGTTTCAAAGTGAGTGAAGCCTCTTAGGGCACTCCAAAGAACATCGTAGACGAGTCTGTCTCTTTTCACAACCAGGGTCATGGTAGAGTGGGTTTGGGGTACGAAAGAGGTGAATCGAATCTTGAGACTAGAAATCACTTCAGACAATGACGATTATAGTCAATATCAAGTAACTAGGAGAGTATAATTTTTATCAACGAAAAAAAGAAAAACGACAACTTTAATACCAAAATCATCCAGTATCTCTTCATAAAAACTCTAACACAAATAAGATCTAACAGAGTGATCCAGTCCACCTTAAAAAACAGAGAAAAAAATTTTTTGAAAAAATGACTTCATATTGTATGTGTCTTTTGACGTGTCGAGTATTGACAGATCGAGGTACTTCATCGTACTTCCAATTCCTTCTCTTGGAACGCCAGTTGACCACAACGGAACACAGAAGAAAGAAATGGTGGGGTAGAAGGAGACTATTAGTGACAGGACTGAAAATTATAGTGCTTACTAAGACGGACAGAAACTTGAAACACATTTATCATAATGCACCACACATAAACCCGTAATCTTACCCACTGAGGTCCGGTTTATTTCATTTTTTCATCTTTATCCTCATGCACTTCCTTAATAGGATGACTCTTCACCTACACGGGTGACATTGTCCTTAGTCACACCGAAGGACGGAATACATTTATCATAATTACCACACAGAAAAAAGGGGGTCGAAATAACTTTATACTACTATATAATTACAACACAGTCAAATTCCATGTGTCACACTACTAGACTATGTACATATACAACACTTTACAAATGACGATATTTCTACCAATTGTCTAGGAATGTATCGTACAATACACTCAATTCAAGTCAAGTCAGTGAGTCAACACAGACTGAAACGTTGGGGTACCTGACGCCGTGTACTCCGAAGAGACATGGAGTGGTTGAGGACCTCGAACGAGTTTGAGAACAGATAGTTCAGCCACCACGGTAGGTTGGTAGAGTAGGAGACGGCAGGGGAAGAGGAGGACGGCAGTTAGAAAGGGTCGTAGTCCCAGAAAAGATCACTCAGTCGAGAAGCGTAGTCCACCGGTTTCATAACCTCAAAGTCGAAGTGGTAGTCAGGAAGGTTACTTGTGGGTCCTGACTAGAGGAAATCCTTCCTGACCAACCCAGAGGAACGTCACGTCCCCTCACGACCTCTTCGTGGTGCCAGGTGCTCACAGTCAAGAAACCACGAGTCGTCAGAGTATGTTAGTGGTAAGACAACGCCACCACCACTCCGGGAACTCCGGACGAGTGTCGGCGAGAGTCCCCGTGTCACGTCCCGGGAGTCGACGTCGGAGTCCGATAGTACGCTAGAGACCTCGGGTGAAGACATCGACCTACAAACGCGGGAAGGTGGTCCCAGAGGAGAAGAGGAGACGACGGGTCGGGGACCGTCGTAGACAGGATAAGACGAAGACTCAAACTGGGTGTCTATTCACTCTAGTGTTCATATGAAAAAATATTAACGAAATCACTCTATCTCAAATGTATGGAATTTGAAGTGAGTTTCACACGTTAAACAACCGAAAAATCATACTAGTATCTCAACACGTTGCTAGTGGTAGATTAAAATCTTGTAAAAGTAATGGGATTTTTTCTTTCGACACGGGTGATCAGCAGTAAGATTTAGACAGTGAGACAGTAGACAACCGTTGTTGATTAGACGACAGAAACACTTAAACGGATAAGACCCGTAAAACATATTTACCTGTAAAGTATATCAAACACCAGAAAACAATGACCGAAGAAAAATCGTATTATAAAGGTCCAAAGTAGATACAACATATACATCGTATATAGTCGTGAAGTAAGTAAAATGTCAGTAAAGAGAAAAGTCATCAACTACCTGTAACCTAATAAAGTCGTAAAATCGACACTACTTATTACGACGACACTTATAAATATATGTGTAAAAACACACCTATAGAAAAATAAACAAAGTCTATATGTGGATCCTCACCCTAACAATCCAGTATCTCATTAAGATATAAATTTGAAAGCTTCCTGAGGGTTTGAAAAGACCTCCCCGACGTAACAACATGTAGAGTGATCAAACAACCCCAAGATCAAAGAAATGTAAGACATCGTCAACGAAGACAGAAAAAAAAACTAAAATCAGTAGGACCACCCACACTTCACTATGCAGTAACACCAAAACTAAAAGTAAACACTGACTAAAGTATCACTGACTACTCCAACTCGTAGAAAAGTACAAGAATAACCAATAAACATATAAAACAAACCTCTTTACAGATAATCATAGGAACCAGGTAAAATAAACTCGACAGAAAGATACCAAATGACAATGTATAAGAAATGTATAAGACTTATGTGTCTGTGATATTCCAGATTAAGATACTTAATCTTTAGAAAAAGAAAGTGAGACTCCTAACAGTAAATTTTTTTTTAATAAATAAATACCAACGTGACCAGAAGTACCGACATACACCCGAAAGAGATCAACGTCGCTCGTCCCTGATGAGAAGTAATAACGTCACACACCCAAAGAACAATGTCACCGAAGAGAACGACGTCTCGTCTTCGAGATCCGTACACCTAAAGTCCCGAACACCGTGTGTCCGAGTCATCAACGAGTGTCTGCGTCGAACACCTGAGAGTTCACGCCCAAAGTCATCAACATCGCGTACCCGAATCGACGAGGAACGGCACATCTTAGAAGACTCTAGTCCCTAACCTAGGTACAGGGACGTAACGGTCCGTTTAAGAAATAGTGACTCAGTGGTGTCTTCAGGAACAGTGAAATAAAAGAACAATCCTAGTAAACGTTGTACTTTCAAAAATTACGTTCACTTCACATTCAACAGAAAAAGAAAACAATAAATACAAAAACAACAACCGAAATTCCTAAACGGATTGTCTACCAGTACTTCTAAATGTGGATACCAAAAGAGATTCTCAAAATATCAAAAACAGGAAAAATCCAGACAAATCAGATAAATGTAAAATTCAACTAAAGACACATACCACATTTCATCCCCGGGTTGAAGTAACAAAACGAACACCTATATGTCAACTGGATCGTAGTAAACAACTTTACCGATAAGAAAGGAGAATTTTAACAGAAAAGTGAGAACAGTTTTCAGTAAACCGGTATTTAATCAAATAAAGACCTGAGTCAAAATAATCACGACACACTGTCCTCGGACCGTCAGGCACCTCAAAGTCTCAACTTGCACTGACTCACTGAATCGTGGGTGCACAAAGAGGAATACAGTCATGATACACCAGAATTTATAACTAAGGAGATCAAAACATTATACTAAAGTCTAAGTCATCACATGTAAAAGAGTGAAACAAGAAAAAGTTCCAATAAAAGTGATAAGACCCAAGAAATATAAAATACTTAAAATCCTAGTTGAACAATCAAAGATGGTTGACCCCATCCAACCCTAATACTCCAGACACTTCTAGGTGAACCCGTCATAACGGGTTATCAATTAGAGGAGCAGAATTAGGGAATCCTATCCTTTACCGTTGGGTAAGGTCATAAGAACGGACCTTTTAGGGTGCCTGTCTCCTCGGACCACCCCAGGTACCCCTAACGTTTCTCAGCCTGCACTGACTCGTCTATTCGCACGTACGTACGACAGAATTTATAATTCAGAAGACTAGTCACTTGTACCCTTAAAAAAAAACAACGAACTCTCGAAATTAAAAAAAATTGTTTCAATACATGAATAAATATGGAATCATAAAATAAGAAATGACAGTAATATCTACATCAAAGAATAAAGTAAAAACTTTACAAGTAACGATCGTATGCCTTTACGCCAACTAAAAACATATAACTAGACCATACGACGCGGGAATGTTTTAGTAAATAAGACTGTTAAAAATCACCTAAGGAATCCTCTAACCGAGAATATTTCTTTATTAGGCATGAAAAGTTAGACCTACGAAACATAAATGAAAACGGAATATAACAATCGATCGTAGAGGTCATATCACAACTTATCTTCACCGTCATCACCTTCATGAACAGAACACGGATTAAAATCCCACTTTCGCAAGTCAGACAACGGTTCTATATACTACAACCGAGACCCCAAAAACACCTATCGGAAATGTCTGACTCTTCTAAATATTAAAAATAACTCGTAAAAGTAACACTTTCCCTAAGACACGAAAGAGATGTGGACAACTTTACTAGTATCCCGACACAGGAAATAATATAATTATAACACTATTGGTGTCAACACAGTAGTGAGTGGAACTCGGTCTGTAGGACCTCACGCTTTAGTCCACCCGGAAACCTTCGTAGTGATACTTGTTTCGATCACCTCCACTACCTTAAGGTCAACTCGATAAAGTTTCGGATTTTCTACTACGACAATTTCACGACGTGAATTATACAGTCGTTTAAACCTTTTGAGTCGTCACCGGTGTCCTGACCTTTTCTAGTCAAAAGTAAGGTTAGGGTTTCTTTCCGTTACGGTCTCCTACAAGTTTGATGGGGTGTTAACATGAGTAGAGTGTACGATCATTTCATTACGAGTTTTGAGAGGTCCGATCTGAAATTGTCATACACTTGATTCTTGAAGTCTACAAGTTCGACCAAAATCTTTTCCGTCTCCTTGGTCTCTAGTTTAACGGTTGTAGATAACCTAGTATCCTTTTCGTTCCCTCAAAGTCTTTTTGTAAATGAAGACTAAATAACTGATACGGTTCCGGAAATTGACACACCTAGTGTCGTTTGACTTTTTTAAGAAGTTCTCTACCCTTATGGTCTGGTGGAATCGACGGAAGACTCTTTAAGATACGTACAGTTCTTCGTCGTCCATCTTGACCTGTATCTTGTTACCTGACCAAGGTTTAACCCTTTCCTCATATAGTTCGACATGGGAAACGAATAAATTGAATATACGTCTTATGTCGTACGCTTTACGGTCCGACCTACTTCGTGTTCGGTCTTAGTTCTAACGGCCCTCTTTACGGTTATTGGAGTCTATACGTCTACTATGGTGAGAATACCGTCTTTCACTTCTTGATTTCTCGGCGAACTACTTTCACTTCCTCGTCTCACATTTTCAATCCCATTATAACCAGAGTATATCACTTAACTATTTACCAAAAAGGAGAAGACAAAAACCCTTATTCAACACTTCCTAACCAGAATTTAAAATTTGTAAACCATCTTAAATGGTCACTAGAAAGATCCAGATCCGAAGAGAAACACCCCACAAAATTTTAACGACTACGTAAAAGAAATGAACGTCTAAATAAGTCTAAAGGATGAAGGACTCAGTCAACACCATTAAGGACAAAAGACCTCTAAACAGGCAACGTAGACAATACATTGACCACGAATATCAACAAGTACACGATTCAAGGAAGTAAGGACAGACTGAGAAACGCTGTGACAACTGGAATCGGGTGGCCTCAGGTCCGAGGAGACAGGTACCCTAAGAGGCCCGTTCTTATGACCTCACCCAACGGTGCGGGAGGAGGTACCCTAGAAGGACAAGGTACCTAGTTTGGACACAGAGAATGTAGAGGACGTAACCGCCCGCCCAAGAAATGGTGATCACGGTTGACCCTTCGGGTAAAATAACAACAAGTCAACGAGTCAGCACAGGCTGACAAACGCTGGGGTACCTGACATCGGACGGTCCGAGGAGATAGGGATCCTAAGAGATCCGTTCTTATGACCTCTCCCAACGGTAAAGGAAGAGGTCTCCTAGAAAGGTTGGGTCCCTAGCTTGGACTTCACCGTCTACCTAAGAAATTGGTGACTCGGTGGTCCCTTTGGGTTACATTTCGATGATGACAAGTTTTCGACATCGGTCTTCAGGTGTGTTCCGACCCAGACTAGGATGTTCGTAGAAAGACTCGAACCCCTGAACAACCCTCGGGTCTAAAGATTGGCTTCCCTATCTTAAACAAAACGAACATAAAACAACTCCTACAAACATGGACACAAATAGTCACTAAAAAAAACACACACACACACTACACAAACAGACCAAAACGATAGTATCATTACACCTGAAGTAACTTACTCAAACCTTCACAAAGAAGGAGAAGTCAAAAACCTCATCAAACTCTTCCTACCTAAAATCCAGAAGAAATTTAGAAACCATACGAGGTGGTCTCAACGGTAGTCCAGGACCTGTAAACAAACGACCCTCTAAAAACTACTCACAAAGTCAAAGTTACGACTATTAACCAGACAAGTGTAAAAAGACAAGAAGGACTAAGTCAGAACCCTCTCACATGTAAAAATCTTTATACAGGTAAGAAAGATGTAACAGGTAAAATAACCACATACTAACATCATTAGTGGATACTAGGAAACACAAAGCCACTGTAACATTGAAAAGGAAAAAGAGAATTATAAAATAAACTCAAGAGAGAAAGATAGAACTACTCAGATCGATTTCCAAATAGGTAAAACAAATAGAAAAGTTCCTTGGTCAAGAATCAAAGTAACTAGAAGAGACTAAAATTCAATCAGAGAGAAAGTAAATAAAAACGAAACTAAAAATAATACAGAAAGATGATTAACTTAAAAGAAAAAGAAAAAGATGAAGGTAATCCACATTCCAATTTAACGAACTCTAAAAAGAAGAAAAAACAATTAAAAATAAATACATAAACCGACACAAACGACAATCAACGTCGTGCACCCAAGAAACACACGGCCGAGGACAGAGTGACACCGTGCACCCGAGGTCTCACGTGTCCGAAAGACCACACCACACACGGACATCTCACACACACGAGTCATCAACGTCACGCACGCGAAGTAACAGGGTGTCGTACACCCTAGAATCAAGGGGTTAGTCCCTAGTTTGGGTATAGGGGACGTGACCTTCCGTCTAAGAATTGGTGACCTGGTCGTTCCTTCAGGGAAAGAACAAAGAACTCCGAATATAACGTCATTTGAAGGGAGAATCTCGACGAAAACGACGTAGGGTATCTCAAAACTAACTAATAACAGAAAGGGAAAGTAGACAAAGGTACATTAAACTGAAGGAGAACTAAAGAAGTCCCCGGATAACCAACAAATCATCGTATATAAAAATTAATTAAATTTTTATAATACATACACACATAAGCAAATACCGACGTGACCCAGAGTATCGACAACCGCCCTAAAGAGATCAACCCCACCCTAAAGAGATCGACGACAAATCAACACTCGGACCCGAGAACCCGTGCACCCGAAGTCAGACCCGAGTCATCAACGCCGAGTCACCAACACCGCGAACCCAAATCAACCGGGTACCGTACACCTTAGGAGGGTCTATCCCTAGTTTAGGCACAGGGGATGTAACCGTCCACCTAAGAATTGGTGACCTCGTGGTCCTTTCAGGTCCTCGTACAACAAATCTGAGGTACATAAAAAGAAAACCATTAAAAAAAGAACATCAAATAAAGATCAGAGTATCACAACACCAGTCTTTTCTACGAACTATACTCAAGTCAGAAACATTACAAAAACCTTGAGAAAGAACCGAGTCGTACACTAGACACGATCTCTCACAAAACACACGTGAACCTCTTCCTGTACCGTCGGGTGAGGTCACAAGAACGACCTCTTGGGGTCCCTGTCCCCTCGGACCACCCGACGACAGATACCCCAGTGTGTCTCAGCCTGTACTGACTGTACTGAATCGTCGTCGTCGTCGCTCCTTACATAAGACAACGAAAACCTACCTAACGACAGATACATAAACAATTCAAGTAGACAAATATACACAATAACTTCCGGTCACAAAAGAATTACTCAAAGACAGATCTACTAAACACCTTCACCTTCACAATCAGTGAGTCAGTACAGATAAGAGATTACAATTCACTCACAATTTCAGGGAATAATAATAAAACAATAATAAAGAAACAAAAGCAAATACTAACTCTATACTTTTTCATTTAACTTTCATAAATACAAGTCAAACAGTAAAAATTGGTCTTTGCAGTCGTCAGAGTTAATAATGTCAAAATTTAAATCCCTTGTTTCAATTTGAAAACCTTACATAAAATAATTATCACGGATTGTCAGGTCGTACATAGTCACAACCCGTTTTCGGAGGGAGGTGTCCAGAGAAGACGAGGATGTGTGGAACGCCCATACAGCCCTTACGTCCCAGGACTAGGACCCGGCAAGGAGTGTCGACACAAAATCGTCCGTCGGAGGTCCCTACTCCATTACAGAAAGACAATGTATGTCAACCCCGAAGAGTCCACGTCACGTTCGAATGACATGACTTCGTAGGTAGACCCGACACAGTACTACGACAACTCCTTAAACCCCCTCCTCTTGGTGTCTTTGTACGACCAAGAACACGAGGAAGGACACTACACTCATTATTTTCAAGACACAGGGATTACGTCCTCGGACATGGAAGACAACCCCGAAGGGACTACCGAGTCAACCATCTCTCAGGGGGACGTTACGTCCTCTGGGACCAAGCTAAGGACCCAGTCCCTCTAGGGGACCTCTTCTTTAACCGATGGGTGAGGTCATAAGAACCGAAGGAACCACCAAGTCGACCATTTCTTAGACGGACGTTACGCCCTTTGGACCCAAGCTAGAGACCCAACCCTCCTAGGGGACTTCTTCTCTTTCCGATGGGTGAGGTCATAAGACCGGACCTCTTAAGATACCTGACATATCTGATACCCCAACGTTTCCCAGAAGACAGTCGGACGTAATTCGTCATCACCCACTTGAACGACCAAATATTCATCGTATTTCGGTTAGATCTGAACTATCAATCGATACACTAAAAACTTTACACATGAAGTCAGAGGAGTAGAAGCGTCACCCTTATTAGTGTCAAGGGTGAAGTGACTAAATACTCCAAATTTACTCTATCTCATATACCGCACAAATCATGACACCGATTGTACATACAAGTGATCACTATAATTCCTCCTAAGTGTCCGTCGTTTACGTATATACAACCTCTTAAAACTCTAATAATCTAACCATACAAAATGTTGTTAATTTAGATAAAACCCAGAAATAAAATCCTTTGATTAAATATCCTTTATATATGTAAATTGTTCAGATAACGGTCAGTACTAACCAAAAATTATGATGAGACCAACGAAGATCAGACAAACGATATTGATAAATAAAGGACAAAGTAAGAGGTACGGTAAACTCCCTGTAGAATTATCTGTATGTAATTTCATTCTACATCTTTATACCTATTTTTACCTTCTAACCGATTTCCCTCGTAATAATAAATGTAAACATGTAGTACCACCTGTCCCCAGGGTATGTCAAAGATTCTGTCCTTTTTTCTGTGTCTACACATATGGCCTGAAAACCTGAGTCTCCCTCTCCCTCTCCCACCCTACTGAACCCTCTTACCCTTAAGATTGTACATATGACAGTACATTCTTAACTTAGCGGTCAGGTACAGACTGCATCCCACGTCGAACGAACCCCGACCACGTACCCCTACTGGGTCTCTCTACAACACCCCTCCCTCCACCCTCCCCCCAAGTACAAACCCTTGCGTACATTCTTAATTTCTAAAATTTTAAATTTTCTTTATTTTTTTTTTATTTTTGTTGTCGTCGAAACCGAAGAACCCACTGACCGAAAAGATCAAGTCACTAAGATCCACCCAGTCATCCGATCTCGATCAAGAGACTCCCCGTCTCCCCATCTCGTGACAAATAGTCTTGACACTTACCGCCACACATCACACAATGTGTAAAAGAAAAACTTTATTTGTGACATCCATTTTGAACTAGTTCATAAACATCGACCACTCCTACGTACCGCACACCTCACTCTTTCACAACATCCCCCGGACCTCTTTTCAGTGAGCACCCTGTCTAACAGTAGTGAGAGGAACACCTCTGGATAAGGGGGAAGGGGACCCCGGGAGGGACCGTGGAGGAGGACCGTCCATTCCGAAACTTGAGACCACGACAACTACTCGAACGGGGAGCTAGGGACATCAGGATTTAGATTACAAAAGGAGTGAAACTAATCGTAAAACCAAACGAGAAACAATTTTGTCCACAGTCACTACGAAAATCCGAGTCCTAGGTACAAAAATCTGAGTCCTACTTCGTTCCCCATCCCTTTTCAATAATCTTAAGCAGTGTATTGACCAGAACCACATATTGTCTGAGAACGGATTCAACTCCGTCTTCCTTTGTCGTCTCCTACCTCTCGGTGTCCGGGAGAACCAAAAGCACAGTGTCTTCAACCTATCGGCGAACACGGTGTAGAGTCATAGACGGACCTGAAGTCCACGAACACACGACACGAACACACGTAAAGAAGTAGAAGACAAAGTAATTACGACGTCACTGTAAAAATACAATCCTCTACGCTACAATATTAATTTAACGTAAGAAAAACGAAAACACCTCTTTATACATACGTTTTTTATTAAAACAACGTATCAAAAAATAAATTTTAAAACAAAAACAAGTCAAACGATACCGACTACATCAAAATAACCTATTTTTATCCTCCTCTACTCCTACCTCGTCAATAGTCTACATCCTGAGAACCAAGACAAAGACCGAGGTCGTCAGGAAACAATAGACTGAGAAAAGATTACAGATCTTCTAAAACTTAGAAGTACTGTGTGTTGTCTTTTGAAATTATACTTCATAAGTTTTCCTTTTCGACTATAAAAAGTAAGAATGTGAATGCACATCGATTGAACCTAAAAGTTAGACTTTAAAGACCCTTCCTATTCTTTACTTATCTGTAACGACAGTCAACCCTGACAAAACCCGGAGAGTAACGCCTCAACTAACTGAGTTGGGGTACAGTGTAACTTCCACTTACCCCTCCGCGTCGTGTAAGAGAGTCGCGAAGGAGTCGACTGGTCAATCCGTTTCCAGTCCGAAACTGTCGACTGTCGGAGGGGCTGTTTCCCAGGGACACGACGACGTCAAGTCTCAGATTATCGTCGAATATTAAATAGAACTACAAAAATTTTTGGAGTCCTGTTAGTGTATAAAAAGTAAACTAAAATTTACGGTGACCGATTACCGTCCTACGAAAAGTACTCTTATCATGACTTACCGTCCCTTTGCCTCCGACTCATAGGTTCTACCTCTCCTAAAACACACAGTGTCTACTTTTGAGATGGAGTACAATTTATCTTGTACACAACCAGTCAACGGTTTATACAAGTCCCTCACTCCCAAAACTCTCTTTCGTTCACACCAACAATGGGAATAACGGACTGAGTGACTTTTGTTCATACACATTTTGAAACTTAACGAATAAAAACGAATAAAATTTTATCGACTTAGACTGTAAATATCAAACAAAGAATAGAGGACATCAAACTTTAGACTTAAAAAAGATAGCATCTGCAATAAAATACAGTAAAAACTGACTATTGAAGAAAAGTTACTTGTATTTAACTTTAAATTAAACAGTAAACCATAACTTTTAGAGTCAATACGCTTAAATAATCCTGAAAACTTACGACAAAACGTCAATCGTAACCTTGTAACTAAAATATAACTAAATTATCAAAACACACATCTTAAAATTCTATCAAAAACCACAAGGGAAGGCATACGAATAAAGAATCTAAAAACGTTCAACCGGAACTCTATCTGTACCAAAAGACTAGTAAAACCGGGAATAACATAACAACCAACTAGAGTAAGTCCAACGAATTCGAGAACACCTTACACGTAAGTAGTACACCAGTTGAGAAAAAAAAGACAATGAATTTTATACTTTTTCGGTAAGCACACTACATGTACTGAGAGAAGTACGGAATGGGAGACACTGTATGAATGTTCAATAACATTTGGATGGTTATTCTGTTTTACTAAAATTACGTCATAGACGTTTTACCTCTTTATGCACATGGAAACTAGAAAGGAAAACGGTGTCTTACTTAAAATCGGTCATCATTCACACTACTATGTCGACTCTGTCCTGTGTGTCTACATTCTTGTCCTGTGTGATTTTTGGTGTTCACACTTTTCACACCTGCAGAAGGGGTCTTGAAGACTACCCCGCAACGGACACTACCCTCACCTCTCCCCGGACGTCCTCCCCCGTCGTCACCAATCTGAGTGAGTCATGAACCACCCGAAAGTTTGGACTGCCCCTGCTCGCCCTCTTCTAATTATTGGACTACTTTCCCGTGCAAACGGAAACCCACACTTTCATTCAACCTACAAGGTTCTAACACTTCGTCCGTACAACCTCAACTTAACGGATATCCCAATATTCGTCAGACCTTATTGAACCCTTTCAGAAGAGAAAAAAACATTAAAATAAATAAATAAATGACACGACCCAGGATTAACGACGACTCCGAAAAGAGACCAACACCCGTCGTCCCCGATGAGAAACAACACGACGGGCCCAGAGAACAACACGACGTGCCCAGAGAACAACACCACCGAAGAGAACAGCGACTCGTGTCCAAGACCTTGAGCACCCGAGTCATCAGCGCTAAGGACCCGAGGTCTCGTGGCCGAGTCGTCAACGCCGTGTGCCCGAATCAACGAGGCGCCGTACACCCTAGAAGAATCTGTTCCCTAGCTTGACGCAGGGGACGTGACCGTCCACCTAAGGAATGGCGACCTGGTGGTCGCTTCAGGGTCCTTTCAGTAGAAAATGTTTTTTAAGGGACACTGAAGATGTTCCTCAGATCCCAAGGAACATGAGAGTAACAACTACTCAGGTACGGACACTGAAACGGGAACTTTTCATACATATTGACATTTAATTGATCAAAGGGTATATATCTCGATACAGGATTAACAGAATATTACAATATACATATATTCAATTATTATTCGAGGATTTTCTTAATTTAATTAAAATGATTTATAGTAAAAATCACAAGATTGTAAAAGATATCAATTCGTAAATGTAACGTTTCACAATGAGTACAAAAGACTTCCACAAAGTTTTCTCCATCAAAAAATTACAAGTGTAATAAAAAAGTAAGGTATTAGAGAGGTCGGAAAAGGACAACGGGAGTTCGAGGGACTTTCAAATCAGGAAAAGTCAAATTCAGTACAGTACCTGATCAAATCTCCGATCCAGTCCAGTGGAATAGAACCAGACACTTACTCTTGTCCTTGACCTCACACCTCCCGATTACTTTCACGCCTTTCTCGGTGACACGAGGGTCAGTGGTTCGTCGATCCAGACTCATGTCTCCGTCCTTCACCAACGTCACTGCTCCAATGGGGCCGTCGGGTCCGACACAGGCACACAAGGAAGAGGACGCGAGAGAGGCGACGGGGAACTCCGTAGTGACTGAACAGTGCCCAGAATTCTAAGACTCGAAGAGGGGTAGACGAGAGACGGACGGGGCTAACGCTTAGAGGACCGAGAGTCTAAGGAGGACGGTATGAAGTCGGGACTATGGGTCGTCGACCCACCGAGAAGGGGACAAGGAGAGACCAATCGTGCACGACAGATCCAGACTCTGGGTACGTCGGACACCCGTACTCTGTGAGAGACAGCAGACAAACCTCGGGCCACTGACCTACTTAGGGTCGAGGTAATCAACTGGGTTCCTCACTCCGGAGACGTGTGTACGACCTTTTGGGCCTCCCGACACCTGTTGAACGTGTCCAGGAACGAGGGACCCCTTCCCGATGAACACCCACTGACCCAACTGTCTATGAATGACTCCAAACAAGACGGGTCACCATGTTCCTCTGTCTCCCTTTCTCAGTCAGTGATTCTCGATTGCAAACAATACACAAATGACTCACCGTCCGTGACTCGACATGTGAAAGGTACGAAATATATTAAATTAGGAGTGTTGTCGAGGAGCTCCTTTGACTTTGAGTCTCTCCAATCCATTGGAAGGGTCTCAACTCACTGTCTTAACCTTAGGTTTTCAGTCTGGAGACCCAAAAAACTTTACACATTTAGTACTTCGAACAATGATTTATACACTCGTCTAAAGAAAGGTCAATCAGGAAACGACCGTCACTTTACCTTATCTACGACTGTACTGGGTAGTCTCTGTATATGTGTGTGTCTATACTCGACCTCTAAATATGGTTTCACTTTTAATTTCGTCATTGTAATCAAATGACTCTACAAATAAAGTCGACGGTCAAAACTCGTCTTTACCTTTGGTTACACAATAATTATTTACATGGTATTCACCAAAAGGGACATATTATACACACGACGGAGAACCCTTTGTAGCGACCCCTCCACGAGAAATAGGTCGGGTACTGAAAAGGTATGCGAAAACCGAAAAGAAGAGACTTTACAAAATTTTTTGTAAAGAAAAAAGTACAACGCACAAAATCAAGTACAAGTTGTCATCTGAGTACATTATGAGTCTTTAGTCACATTTGGGTTAGGTACTCGTCTAAAATGTGACCCTACCCTCATTGACTTAACGTGGTCAGTCCTCTTGAATACCTCCGGTGACCAACAAGTCTAAAAATCCTCCTATCTAAGAAACAGGTCGAAACCCCAAGACCTGATGTCCCCAGCACAAGGGTAGACCTATAAGACCTGAGGAGACACCCCGACACCCGTCGACACTGGTACTCCCCACCCAACCCTCTTCACACCCGTCAACACTGGCACTCCCCACCCAACCCTCTTCACACTCGTCAACACTGGTACTCGTCACACAACCCTCTTCACACCCGTCAACACTGACACTCGCCACATAACCCTCTTCACACTCGTCAGTACTGACACTCCCCACCCAACCCTCTTCACACTCGTCGACACTGCCACTCCCCACACAACCCTCTTCACACCTGTCAGCACTGGTACTCCTCACACAACCCTCTTCACACTCGTCGGCACTGGTACTCCCCACCAAACCCTCTTCACACTCGTCGGCACTGGTACTCCCCACCAAACCCTCTTCACACTCGTCGACACTGCCACTCGCCACACAACCCTCTTCACACCCGTCAGCACTGGCACTCCCCACCCAACCCTCTTTACACTCGTCAACACTATCACTCCCCACACAACCCTCTTCACACTAGTTGACACTGCCACTCCTCACACAACCCTCTTCACACTCGTTGACACTGCCACTCCCCACCCAACCCTCTTCACACTCGTCGACACCGCCACTCCTCACACAACCCTCTTCACACCCGTCAGCACTGACACTCCCCACCAACTCAACGGACGTCACGAGACCCGTCGAGACGTGTGTCTCCCTGAACGGACATAGAAGAACTGACAAAACACAAAGAAAAAATATAACAACACCTCGTACTTCTGGACAAAGACTACTGGACTTAGATCTTGGTTCGTACCAAACATCTATGTGTGGTGTACAGAGGAGTACCACAGACACGCGAGCGACAAGGACTTAGGGTCCGTCCTCCTCCTCCTTCGGGGAGGCACGTCACAGACTCCCGGGGGACGGACGACGACTCCCCGACGGCGTGCCGCGAGGACCGCCCCCTGCCGGAGACTGAGGACTCGCCCAGTCTCGTGCACTCCGACGTAGCCCATAGACACAGTGTCAATAAAAGAAAATTTAATGAAACGAAAGGAAAAAATTTTTTAGGATCAAGGTCATAACAAAAACAAATCAGCGAGACAGTACAGACTGAGAAAACGGGGGGTACCTGATATCGACGGTTCCGAGGAGACAGGTGTCCTAAAGGGTCCGTTCTTGTGACCTCACCCAACGACAAAGGAAGAGGTCTCCTAGAAGGGCTGGGTCCCTAACTTGGGCCCAGACGTCGTAACCGTCCCTCTAAGAACTGGTGACAGGGTGGACGACTTACCAATACCGTAATGGGGTGAACTTTTTTTTATGTAAAAGATGGAGTGATTTTGGTTTCATCGACAGTAGGGTCCATGTGACAAGGGTATTGATTTCAATATAGACCTACAGAAGGAAAAAAAATTTTTATTAGAATTTAATTCGGGAGTCACAACGGATAAAGATCCTGTGCGTACTGAACACTCGTATCGTCCACTTCGTTCGTCGGTTCTCGTTGTGGAGTCAGAACGAAGAGACCTCGGGGGGCGTCGTCGCGTCCCGAGACGGGAAACCCGACAGGTCAGGGGTCCCTCCTGAGCCCGACGAGACTCCAGGAACCCCTCCGGACCCCGTCCGGTAAGTCCAGATAGACAGGGGACCTCCGGACCAAAGTATCTTGTCTGTCCTTCCACAGAAAAGGGACCCTGACACGATAGGTATATCCCTAAAGATCAGAAATCACATCTTTATTAATGATCTTTAATGTTTGAATACTAATACTGGATTTCATCGGGTAGAACTCCCCGAAGGGGCCACCGAGTGTTCATGTCTTAAACGGAAGGTCACGCCCTCTGAGCCCAAGTCAGGGACCTAGTCCTTCTACGGGACTCCTCGTTCACCGTTGGGTGAGGCCACAAGAACGGACCCTCAGGGTACCTGTCTCCTCGGACCGCCGGCGTCAGGTGCCCAATGTTCCTCAGCCTGCACTGAATCACTGATTTGTCGTTGTTTGATCAGAACTCCTTACAATTAGTATTCTTCTTAACATACAAAAGTTTTAAATAAATATTAAATACTACTATTACCATCACCCGCATTTGTCGTAGTCTCTCCTTAAGTTTCGTAGTATTTGGTAACTCTCTTGCAACGGAAACCTGGAGCCTCAACACTTTAAGTAAGTCAAACAGTCAGACGTCCAGGACTTCTATCTGACCCCACTACGAAACCTTCCGCTACCCCCAATCTCACCAGAGAAGAGAGACGAGGACACCTCCGAGTCACCGACGACCTCAACGCAAGACTCGTGACCGACCACGTCCAGATACAAGGGGGAGAGACCGCGGTCCTTGTCGAGGAGGAAGAACACCCCCAACTCCCCGAAGAAGGAGGAGAAAGGTCGACCCTGTGTCTACACCGAGGTAACAGCGTGAAAGGATTGGTACCGTATCTGGGACGGGGAAACCTCCAGATCTATAGTGTGTGAGAAGTGACTTACAGCAAATCTAGCGGTGTATTAAGACTACACATAGAATGTCACTTCGACGGACAATCGGTGTGTACTCTTAATCAGATAATTTCCGAATTACCCTAACTAATTAATGGTGACTCTGGGAACCCCATTTTCACTAAGGACAGTCACCACCAACAGGAGGTCTAGATGTCCGCACCACGGCACCGCCTCCTCACACGAACCAAACGACTTCAGTGGACGGGACGGACTCCACGACGGACGTCGACTACTCTGCCCAGTGACACCCGAGACCCGTCGCTGGACACCCCGGAGAGACGAGATTGAAACGTTACAGAACACTCAGACATTAATAAAATTTTAATTTTCAATTTTTCTTTTCCCTAACGGTTCATTATCGGGCAACTCTAAAGACGACCCCAAGACAATCCTATAACGGTCAAAGAAACAATTATTTCTCTTCTCAAACACCCACTTACTGACCGGGTGCCTTCCGGACGACTCTCAGACTGGACGTCGGTCCGACACCGTCACCTCTCGTCGCCCGTTCCGACCGTCAATGTCCTCGACGGGCCCCCACACTCCTGACTACCGAAGACTCCCCTCCTGCCCTGGTCCGAAACACCCCACCTCACGTCCCTGTCACAGTCCAGTGACCACCAGCCCTCATGCCTTTATCCTCCTGCAAAACCCCTTCCTATCATAATCATAGTGAACTACTTTCACTTTTCCTCTCACTTTTTCAACCGAATTTCGAGTCGTAAGTCTTTTGAATTCTAGTACCGTAGACCAGGGTAGTGAAGTACCGTTTATCTACCCCTTTGTCACCGACTGAAATAAAAAGACCCGAGGTTTTAGTGACGCCTACCACTGACGTCGGTACTTTAATTTTCTGCGACCGAGGAACCTTCCTTTCAATACTGGTTGGATCTGTCACATAATTTTTCGTCTATGTAATGAAACGGTTGTTTCTAGGTAGATCAGTTCCGATACCAAAAAGGTCTCCAGTACATACCTACACTCTCAACTCGATATTTCTTTCGACTCGCGACTTCTTAACTATGAAAACTTAACACCACAACCTCTTCTGAGAACTCTCAGGGAACCTGACGTTCCTCTAGGTTGGTCAGGTAGGATTTCCTCTAGTCAGGACCCACAAGTAACCTCCCTGACTACAACTCCGACTTTGAGGTCATGAAACCGGTGGACTACACTTCTCGACTGAGTAACCTTTTCTGGGACTACGACCCTTTCTAACTCCCGTCCTCCTCTTCCCCTACTGTCTCCTACTTTACCAACCTACCGTAGTGACTGTGTTACCTGTACCCAAACCCACCTGAGACCCTCAACCACTACCTGTTCCTCCGGACCACACGACGTCAAGTACCCCAATGTTTCTCAGTCTGTGTTGACTCGTTGACTTGACTTGACTTCATAATCATGAAAGTCAGTGCTTTTATAAAGACACTCTCGACCACGTGGTCCTAACCGACACCTGTCAAGTTTTACACAAGTTCTCCAGTACCCTTAGGTATTAGTCTTATGGTACGTTACCATTATAACCTTTACCACCTTTTCCTCTAACCACTCCCTCTCTCACACTCACTCTTCTGGATCCTTCTCATTAGAGTGCCACCTAAGTACAGGGACCCATTGAACGGATTGGAAAGTCACGGAGTAATCTTGTAGTATCGGGAACCTGCTAACAACACTTTGGTTTACATTAATAGACACATTCGCCGTATTAACAACCATGTATCATTTATAAATGATTTCCAATCGATAGAATAGTAATTAATTCATGAAACAAATATGTATATTTTAGTTTTGATTCATTATGAAGATTGAAATCTTCAACATAACTTACAAATTTTAATTCGTTCACTAGATTAATCGACAATGTAAACCAAAGACTTCCAGATCAACCAATATTAACACCTTGATTAAAAACACTATTAATGTCAACTGGGCACTTGTTGTACCCCCAGCCCCGCTACTGTAGAGAGGGGAAAGAAATGTGACAGTTTTAGGTGCACATTGAAATATCAGTCGACATCGAGGGGTAGGAACCTAAATTGTTTGTCATCTAACACACCTTACATCATGTGTTACCAACCCTTTTTTGGGGGTACATTCACCTTGGTGTATCAAGTTTGGGGACAACAAGTTCCCAGTGGACATATATTAAGTGAAATATCCACACACGACACACGAGCCGACACAAACTGAGAAACGCTGAGGTGTCTCACGTCGGGCGGTCCGAGGAAACAGGTACCCTAAAAGGACCGTTCTTATGACCTCACCAAACGGTAAAAGAGGAGTTTCCCTAGAAGGGCTGGGTCCCTAGCCTGGACACAGAGGACAAAGAGGACGTAACCGTCTAAGAAATGGTGACTCGGTGGTCCCTTAGTGTCAAGTGAAGTTCCACAAAAACATTTTTCGAGGGTAAAAAGAACTTGTAATTATGGAGAGACTACGTTTGAAGTCATGTTATCAAAGTGGAAGTCAAAAGAAGAACTATATTAAGGAAGTGGAAAACTCTGAATCTCTATTTCAGAAGCAGCTTATATAAAAAGAAACTAATCCAGCTATCACCCCATCTACTCTCTACTGTCAAGGTTTTAACTTAGCTTACGAAGTATCCAAAGAGGATTACGTTTGCGCGACGTCCTTGGGTGAAAGTACACCGCAACGAAAGAAAAGAAACCCCGTCCTAACAACACGAGACCTTCACAGCAAACCCCCTCGGTTTCGTGACACGAAATTGAAGGTCGTCAGACAAATCACATTTCCCCTTCGTCTATCCCTTTACTTCAGGTATGAAACGCCATAAGCATACAAAGAAGAAAGACGGAATTAACATTCACCAATCTCCCCAAACAATTTATAATTTACGTATTCTCAGTCCGTGTATAGATCTCAACTTTGAAAAATGTGAACGTAAAATCAACAGGACAACTATAAAATCTCCAATTCTCTTTAATCAGAAAAAGTTGACCTACACACAGTACGGTGCAGTCTCGAGATCAACGAGACTTAATCCGACAACTAAGGTACAGACTAACTCAACAAATCAGTAATTCAGCACAGACTGAGAAACACTGGGGTACCTGACATCGGACGACCAGAGGAGACAGATACCGTAAGAGGTTCGTACTTATGACCTCACCCAACGATAAAGGAAGAGGTCGCCTAGAAGGACTAGGTCCCTAGCTTGAACGTAAAGGACGTAACCGTCCACCTAAGAAATTGTGGCTCGGTGGTCCCTCCCTTCGGACAGATTAACTCTAATGGTATTTTACGGATTTTTTCGTCGGGAACTTCATCTCTGAATCAAAAAGGTTAGTCACTTGGTTGATTATGAAAGACTCCCGGAGATCTACGACGACGACGACGATTCAGCGAAGTCAGAACAGACTGAGACACGTTGGGGTATCTACCGTCGGGTGGTCCGAGGTGGTGGGGACCCTAAGAGGTCCGTTCTTATGACCTCACCCAACGGTAAAGGAAGAGGTTCCTTTATAAATTGATTATATATTGATTATAAAAGACTCCCGGAGATCTACGTCTCGTGACATTTAATATAATTTTTGTAACGGTGAACTTATTCAGACATTTCTTTGTTAAAAACCATCAGACCAACTAATCACATATAGTCTCGATAACAAACCCAAAAGATCTAGGTCCCACAAGTCTCTACGTTTCGTAGACACATGTCTACCTAACCTTAAACCTAAACCTTTACTATTGGAGAACAAACAAAATATGGTACAGAAGCAAAAAACACATCAAACGACACATGAAAAATTATACCTAATCTTGAGTAAAATCATAGAGAAAAATTATATTGGAACCCTACTAAAGAAAGGAGGAGAAAAATAAATGGTGGCATAGACTGTGTGTCCGTACACATATATACTTCCTTCTCGACGCCAAACCCATCTTAAATACCGTCCCATTTCTATACTAGATAAACTTCAAAAATCATCAAGCAATAGATATCAGTACTCTTTTCAGATGAAACCTTAAAGGAACTGGGAAAAAACAACACTCTCCTAATTAAGATCGTGTGTCCCGACAGAGGTTCTGGTGTACAAGGAGGTTTCGACCTCAGCCACACAGTCTGTGCTGTGTACGAAGGAGGTGTAGGACAAGTACGAAAACTAAATAATGCACTGATAACAACTAGTTTAAGTCCACCGAATAAAAACAATCGATGACCCCATAAAACCCAGTCAATTTTCTCCTTTATTAAAAAAATTTTCGAGTGTATTGAGAAACACAATCTCTCGCATCAACGACATCCATTTTCGTCACCCGATCAACCCACACAACACTACCGTCGAAACGATGACATAACAGACGATTGAAGAGAAGTAGATTGTTTCTTTTGACTGAAACTCACGAAAAGAAATTTTTTGACACTAACTTACGGATCACTTTGACTGAAACCCAAGAGATCATGACTTACCGATTTCACTTTCCTTCTTTTGGGGGAGGAAGGAAGAGAGGAGGAAGGAAAAAGAATTTTATTACGATAAACTTGGATCAAGTTCATTTCAACTGGAGACCCCCACAACTATCTCTTTTGACTTTATTTTTTGAATAAAAAAGAAGAAAAGACTCGGAACACAATTTAAGAGGGGTTTACTATCTTAATCGGGTCTACACTTCACGATCCAAAATCGTTTGATTCGACTTGAATTAAATATAAAGAAAAACTTTTTCTAAGAAGTTTTTTAAAAATTTTTTAAATTAATAAATTAATAAATAAAAAACCAACGCGACCCAGAAGCAACCAAGTACGTCCGAGACAGATCAACACCGTCCACCTCCAAGGAGAGATCAGTACGTACCCGAAGAGTAGCACCACTGCAGAGGACAACACCTCGTGTCTGACGTCCCACACACCCGAAGTCCCTTACACCGTGTGTCCGAATCAACGAGGTGACACACCCTTAGGAGGGCCTAGTCCGTACCTCGGACACAGGGAATGTTCCGTTCTTCTAAGGATAGGTGACATGGTGATCTCTTCAGAACTAAACATAAAAAAATAAAAATGACAAATACACCATTTTAATCTATTAATTATTTCTAAATTTCCTTATAGATTGACTATTTGAGTGGGACAAAGTGGAAGAATTTGGATTCTTCGTATCAAAAGGACTTAATACGTTTTATGATTAATTTCTCAAATTAAACGACTAGTAGAGACAAACTAATCTTCGTCTACACCTAATAGGCGTTTTTAGATTTACCTGGAAAGTTTCTACCGAAAGTAATAAATTTTAGTTGAACAGTTTGATTACATCTGTATTTGAATTCCCTATTGTTTATGGTCACCAATAGACATGTAAAGGTCACATTATGTCCCGTCGTATTGGGTCCCGACTTCTGAACCACATATTACAGTAATACTTAAAGTAAAAAGGGTTCCAAATTCTCAACTTGAAACCAAACAGAATGACTCGAGTAATCTCAGAGATCAGCATTGAAACAATCAGAGAACCCAGAGATTAAAAAAAGGACCGAGAAAAAGGAGGGCGACACTCAGTCGTGTTCCCTCGGTCATTGTTAAGAACGTGCACGGAAGTTTGGTTCGTACCCCTGTCCGTCCACACTTTGTCCGTCCCGACGCTCCGAGAGGAGTGTCGACTGGTCTAGAAGGGGCCCTGTTCCGGCTCTCTACACCGGCCTCTGTCAGTTTTCCATACCCGGTCACAATTACGGCCCTCCGTACCCTCGTAGAACCAAGTCATGGACTCGTTCTTAAACCTAGGGACGGAAACGTAAGACGGATCGAAAAAAAAAAAACAATTTGGTCCTTCTCGTTCTGTTCTGTGAAACATCTGACCAGTTAACAGACAGTGACTAAATCCCCATTCTGATCCCTTTGATTCTATTTCTTACGTAATAAGGATCAGACTCATTGTCACTTACAAACCCCAAAAAATCACCTCTGGATCCCACAATCCTTCCCCTGAACATAGATGTCCTTAGGACGAAACTAGACGCGGTCCCAACTCCCACCCCACGACCAAGTCACCCCAGCAGACTCCAGCGAGCCGGACCCGGAGTCACGACGTGGAGGATCCCAACTGACACCACGGTGGTGAAATGACCAGGAGGAGGAAAGGACACCCGAGGAACGGACGTCTTGTCTTTGACATTGTCGTGATGGAGTAGACAACCCTTCGAAACTATTCAAGGACACACCTTTGAGGAATCTTGTCACGGACCGTCCATCGTTCGTGTATTATTTACAATAGAGGAGGACAATAATAAAAATCAGCGGTACGATCGAAAACGTATTCTAGAGGTTTTCTACCACATATGTCTCTTATAACCTAGCAAAGGGTGTCATCGTCAAACTTGGTAAATTTTTAGTACGGATGTAAACATCGTTACACCTACGTTGAAGTGTAACAGTATGATTCATTTCATTTAGTCTTTCTCTTTTTGTTTATGGTATACTATAGTGAATCTTCTTCTCATATTTTATGCTGTGTTTACTTGAATGGATACTTTGTCTTTGTCTGTATCTGTATTCTCCTGTCTGCACACAACGGTCCGTCCTCCCTACCTCACCTTCCAACCCCTATCGTCTACATTCGAAAATATTTACTTGTTGTTTCCAGGATGACATATCGTATTTCTTGATATAAGTTACATGATACTATTTGGTATTACCTTTTCTTATAATTTTTTATACACATATTGACTCAGTGACGACATCTCGTCTTCAATTGTGTTGTAACATTCAGTTGATACGAAGTCAATTTTTCACTACCGATGTTCATGTACATTTTATTGTTTTTATTATTCTTGAAGTCAATCTATTCACTTTGTACTCACAAAGTAATTTTACTTACCCGAAGAGCACACCGAGTCTTGCATTTCTTAGATGGACATCACGTCCTCTGGACCCAAACTAGGACCGATCCCTTCTAGAGAACCTCTTCCCTTGCCGATGGTCGAGAATTATAAAGACGGACCTCTTAAGCTACCTGTCTCCTCGTGTCTAAAATCAGGTTTAGAACGAAAAGACACACATCACATTCCCCAATCCCTATGTACGTTCATACGCAACCTATTAATCTACTAAGGCTAGTACTCGTGACAAATGTAAAATTAAGTCTCCCACTTTCCTCTCGAATGAAATTTTAAGTCAATATAAGATCAAGGGTCTAATTTTTGTTCGATAATAGATTATCCTACTTTCCCAAACAATGGTGTCCCTGAAATTGGTATCTTATACCCCCACCACCACGGGACGGTCACAGGTCCCTTCCGGGCGTTTGACCGGCGACGACGGAGGACGTAAGACTCTACGGGACATTCTGCAGGTCGATCTGCACGACTCTGGTGGAACACCCTCTCTAGACAGGACTTTGGTCGTATTTGATCGTCGACGGTACGACCAAAGTCCTGTCTAGAGAGGGTGTCCGACCAAACTGGAACGTCATGTGTTACTTCGTCCCTTTTCCGATTTCTCAAAACAGTTCTCTTGCGGTTCAGTATCGTTTGTGGGGAAAGGTGGTTGGGTTCTTTGTTGTGTACCTGTAGTGGTCTACCAGTTATGGCTTTAATCCCACTAATACAAGAAACGTCACTTTCTATCTCTTCGACATATGTCAGTCGTTTTTGTTCTGGACCTCGACTGATATCGAGTCTAGTACTTGAGAAAAAAGGTTTTAAGTCCGAATTTAACTTCTTGCATCTTTCGAGATCCGATAAGTCCATACTGGATTTAGTTTAGGGAATAGTAATATGTCACCTCCACTACTTATCTAAGTTTCCTAATCTAGACCATCTGTCTCACGGATTTCTTGACATCTACTTCCAAACATTGTAACATGTCCTCCGTCACTGGTTTAGGTGGGGTTTCCTTTTCTTCATGTCCATCCGTTTCAACAACAGAACCCTCCGAAATGTTTATCGACTCCTTTCTTCTCTTCACTTTCCGTTCCCTCTTTCCCTTTGTATGGGTTGACTTATGTCTCAAGGTCTCTTATCGTTCCTCTCTCTTCTTCCGGAAGAAGTTACTTGTCACGTTTATCTCTTTTTGTTATCTTACCCATCCTGATCTCTAGAGATGTTCTTTTAACCTCGATAGTTCCCTTGTAAAACACGGTCCTACCCAAGTTATTTCCTGTCTTTGCCGTTCCTGGATTGTCTTCGCCATCTCTAATTTTCTCCACCGTTCTTATGTGTCTTCACATGCTTTTTCTAGAATTACTGAACGTTTTGGCACTACCACACCACTGAGTGTGTCTTGACCCGTAGGACTTTACTCTTCAGTTCACCCAGAATCCTTCGTAATGATACTTATTTCGATCACCTCCACTACCTTAAGGTCGACTCGATAAAGTCTAGGATTTTCTACTACGACAATTTCACTACGTGAGTCATACAGTCGTTTAAACCTTATGACTCGTCACCGGTGTCCTGACGCTTTCCAGTTAATAGTAAGGGTAGAGTTTCTTTCCGTTACGGTTTCTTACAAGTTTTGATGTCAACACGAATAAAGTGTACGATGGTTCCAATACGAGTTTTAGGAAGTCAGATCCGAAGTCCTCATACACTGGACTCTTAAAGGTCTACACGTTCGACCTAAATCTTTTCTGTCTCCTTGGTCTCTAGTTTAACGACTGTAAAAAATATAGTACCTCTTTCGTTCCTGTAAAGTCTTCTTTGTAGATGAACACGAAGTAACTGATGTGATTTCGGAAACTGACCCCCCCTAGTGTCGTGAGAACTTTTAAGAATTTCTCTACCCTCATGGTCTGACAGAATAGACTGAGGACTCTTTGAACATACACCCAGTTCTCCGTTGTCAATTGGTCTGTACTTTGTTGACTACCCAAGGTTTATCCCTTTCTTCATACTCTTCCGACATATAACAGTGGGACGAATAAATTGAATATATGGCTCATGTAATATCCTTTCCACCCTGACCTACCTCGTGTTCGGTCTTAGTTCTAACGGCCCTCTTTATAGTCGTTGGACTCTATACGTCTACTGTGGTGAGATTACCGTCTTTGACTTTTTCGTGATTCCTCGGAGAACTACTCCCACTTTCTCCTCTCACTCTTTCGACCGAATTTTTAGTCGTAAACTTCTTGTTATAGTCCCGTAGTCCAGGGTAGTAAAATACTGTATATCTTAATCTTTTTCACCTTAGTCACTGTCTAAAATAAAAGAACCCGAGGTTTTATTGACGTCTGCCACTGATGTTGGTACTTTAATTTTCTATGAACGAGGAACTTTCAGATCTGTCACATAATTGTCTGTGTAGTGAAACGACTGTCTCCAGGTATATCAGTTTAGACACCAAAAAGGTCACCAGTACATGCCTACACTCTCAACTTGATATTCCTTCCGACTCACGGCTTCTTAACTACGAAAGTTTAACACCACAACCCTTTCTGAAAACTCTCATGGAACCTATCGTTCCTCTAGTTTGGTTAGTTCCGATTTCCTTTACTCGGACTTATAAATAACCTTCCGGACTACGACTTCGATATTATGAAACCGGTGGACTACACTTCTCGACTAACTAACCTTTACTGGGACTAAAACTCTTTCTAAGTTCAGTTTCCTCTTCACCCATCGTCTCCTACTCTACCAATCTATCGTAGTGACTGAGCAACTTGTACTTAAACTCGTTTGAAAGCTTCTAACACCTCCAACCTATGTTGAATCTATGAATTGTTGTCGTTATCCATCATTTGTTCCTCTATATAAACCCCATGACAAGTCAAACCGGAACCTCATGTTTTACTTCATCCCGTTTCCGATTGTCAAAACGGTTCTCTCACATGACCAGTATCGTTTGTGAGAAGGTTGATATGTTCTCTGTTGAGATGTGTACTTGTAGTAGTATACCAGTTATAGTTTTAGTATAACTAAAATAAGAAATGTTGGTTTCTACCTCTTCGAACATATGTCAGTCGTTTTTGTTCTGACCCTCAGCTGACACCGAGTCTAGTACTTGAGGAATAACGGTTTAAGTCTGAATTTAACTTCTTTCATCCCTTTTGGTGATCTGGTAAGTCCACACTGGATTTAGTTTAGGGAATACTACTATGTCACCTTCACTGTTTATCTAAGTTCCCTAATCTAGACTTCCTGTCTCACGGACTTCTTGAGACCTACCTTCAAGTATTGTAAAATGTCCTCCACCACTAGTTTTGGTAGGGGTTCTTTTTCTTTACGTTTTTCCGTTTTACCAACAGATTCCTCCGGAATGTTTCTCGACTCTTCTCTTCACTTTTCCTTTCCTCTTTTCCTTTCTATATGGGTAAACTTACGTCTCAAGGTTTCTTATCGTTCCTCTCTATTCTTTCGGAAGACGTGACTAGTCACGTTTCTATATCTCCTTTTGTTATCTTACCCTTTCTGATCTCTAGAGAAGTTCTTTTAATCTCTATAGTTCCATTGTGAAGTACGTTTCTACCCGTGTTATTTCCTGTCTTTACCATACCTGGATTCTTCTCCACCGTTCTTATGTGTCTTCTTGACATGTTTTTTCTAGGAGTACTGGGTCTATAGGTACTACCACACCAGTGAGTGGATCTCGGTCTGTAGGATCTCACGTTTCAGTTCACCCGAAATCCTTCGTAGTGACGTTTGTTTCGATCACCTTCCCTACCCTAGGGGTAACTCGATATAGTTAAGGATTTTCTACTACCGACACTTTCACGACGTAAATTATACAGTCGTTTAAACCTTTTGTCGTCACCGGTATCCTGAACTCTTCCAGTCAAAAGTAAAGTCAGGGTTTCGTTCCGTCACGGTTCCTTACACGCTTGATGGTGTTATCAACGTGAGTAAAGATACGATCGTTTCATTACGAGTTTTAAGAGACAACTTCGTTCCGAAGTTGTCATACACTTAGCTCTTGAAGGTCTACAAGTTCGACCTAAATATTTTACGTCCCCTTGGTCTCTAGTTTAACGGTTATAGTCAACCTAGTATCTTTTTTTGTTCTATTAATGTCTTTTCGTACATGAAGACGAAGTGACTGATATAATTTCGGAAACCGACACACCTAGTGTTGTTTGACACCTTTTAAGAAGTTCTCTACCTTTATGGTCTTGGGAATGGACGAAGGACTCTTTAGAGATACGTCCTGAACCTTGTTACCTGACCAAGGTTTAGACCTTTCCGCATATAGTTCCGACATATAACAGGGAGATGAATAAATTGAATATACATCTCATGTAGCACACTTTACGGACTGAACTTCTTCGTATTTGACCTTAGTTCTAACGGTCCTTTTTATATTTTTTGAAGTCTATACGTTTCCTGCGGTGAAAATACCGTCTTTCACTTCTTGATTTCTCTGAGAACTACTTTCACTTTCTCCTCTCACTTTTTTCAACCGAATTTTGAGTTGTAAGTCTTTTGATTTTAGTACCGTAGACTAAGGTAGTCAAGTACCGTTTGTCTACCCCTTTCTTACCTTTGTTACTGTCTGAAATAAAAGAACCCCAGGATTTAGTGACGTCTACCACTGATATCGGTACCTTAATTTTCTGTGAACGAGGAATCTTCTTTTTGGTACTGTTTGGTTCTGTCTCATAAATTTTCGTCTCTGTAATGAAACCACTGTTTGTAGGTAGATCAGTGTCGATACACAAAAGGTCATTAGTACATACCCACACTCTCAACCTAGTAATTCTTAGGATTCACGACTTCTTAACTACGAAAACTTGACACAACAACCTCTTCTGAGAACTTTCAGGGAACCTGACGTTCCTCAAGTTTAGTCAGGTAGGATTTCCTCTAGTTGGGACTTATAAGTAACCTTCCTGACTACGACTTCGACTTCGAGGTCATGAAACCGGTGGATTACACTTCTCGACTGAGTAACCTTTTCTAGGACTACGACCTCTTCTACTTCCGTCCTCCCCCTACTGTCTCCCACTCTACCAACCTACCGTAGTGTCTGGGTTACCTGTACTTAAACTCATTCGAGGACCTCAACCATTATATGTCCCTTCGGACCACACAACGTCAGGTACCCGAACGTCTCAGTCTGTGCTGACTCGCTGACTTGACTTCACAAGTCCACGACACCCCCTAAATTTTCGTGAAACAATTTATCTTTCCCCGCAAGTATTTACTACTTTCGTTGGCATTCAATGACATCTGTCGTATGATATTGTCGAGGAACTAAAAACACATGGACAAAACTTTACCAACATCTAAAAATGAAAGGACAAAGGAACTCTTAAGGAACCTAACGTTCCTCTAGTTTAGTCAGTAAGGATTTCCTTTAGCTAGGGTTTATAAGTGACCTTCCTACCGACGACTTCGACTTCGAGGTTATGAAACCGGTGGAATATACTTCTGGACTGAGTAATCTTTTCTGGAACTACGACCCTTTCTAACCTCTGTCCACCTCTTCCCCTACTGTCTCCTACTCTACCAACCTACCATAGTGGCTGAGTTACCTGTAATTAAACTCGTTTGAGACCCTCTACCACTTCCTGTCCCTTCGGACCGTCTGACGTCGACGTCGGTACCCTAGCAGTTCTCAACCTTTATTCACTCGCTGACTTGACGTTGTTAACGATGAAAGGACAAAAGAAAGTCGGAAATTACGGAACAGACCGAGAAGTATAATACATTAAACCTAATCTCCCTCTGAGACACACCTTTTACATAACTTTAATAAAGCATGACTTTTTGACTTTCATATAAATTTTTGATAAGGTATTAAGGTCCCTTCATCCTGTCAACTCTAGATTATTTTGGAGAAAGACATACAACTGTCTGTGTAAACGACGTCAATATTGTGAAACGAATTCCTTGGTCTCATAACATCTACTTACGTTTGTGTTTGTTGACAAACTTAAACGACGAATCAAGAGACCTAGGGAATTCGACATGGTGAAACCCCAACATTATTAGATCAGTTACACTCTTTGTTTCACTTACTTTATATCGTATTTTAAAAGAACATTCAAAGTTTCTGACAGAAGAAATAAAGATATTTCAACTCAATTATCAATTATTAAAACGGAAAAAACACCCATTAAAATTCGATTGTCATCGTTCCTTTCACGTCAATTCCTCGGTTCACTGACTACAAAACTTATTTTCTAGTCACAGTCCAAATAATGTCTCTTGTTATATTCCATACTTCAGTCACACAAGACAGAGAACGTTAAAACTCCTGTATATCTTACTTTTACCGAGGTAAATCAACTCCCTCAAGTCCGAAACCTCCCTGTGACACACCTACTCTATACATGAATGCATAACATTCTTATTATAGACATTGTCCCTCCTGGCACAATCATAGTGTCCGAGGAATCCCGACTGCCGTCGAGAAAGGAGTACAGAGACTGCTCCTCCTTGTCTTCCTCCCGACACTCGACTGACTCGGGTCTTCTCGAGGGGCCCGTCACACCCGTCCCACGAAGGACACACGACGTCGTAGCGTCGGACCTCTCGACCTCTGACCTATAAGGACTTCTATGTGTACGAGAAATCAACACAGTACCGAAAAGGACACAAACTTAGGCATAAAGTACATGAACTCAGGTCTACCTCACGAACATCCTGACATTACTCCCTACTTGACACTCAACCATTCTCTTTATGGGCCCCTCCTGAACCTTCATACTAGTGCCACTCGTCGTAGACAGACGCCCGTGCACACACCTCTAGGACCCCTTGTGCACAGACACAGAGACAGTCACAGTCGACCACCTGACTCTCCTGAACTGACGCGTCGAGGAAAGGATGGTCCCAGGAGTCTAAGTGTGTGTCAAAAATTCTTTACACGAATGTTCCGTTTGAACAAACATTCTATTTAGGAAACCGACGGTCTTAAGTGACGACTCAGGTAGGATGGATCTTTAGGAAATATAATCAAACATTGGTCATAAATTATTCTCGAATATATAGGTCGTCACACACTACCTTCTAAACGTAATTGTACAAATATCACCCCTCTCCTTCTTCCCTAAAGATTCCTCTATCTTGTTCCACTTTACAGACTACGACAGTCATTTTCGATACTTTTTCATTTCTCCCACAACAACACCCGACCTAATTAGATCCTCCCGTAGTGACTCGATTGCCATAAAGTAGACTTAGAATTTTCTGTTCTTCCGTCTTTCCTCTACCGTCTCTTAGTGACTACCCTCAAAAGGTACGGGCGACGTCGGAGTTTACAGACCATTAAAAGACTCCTTGCTTTCAACAACTTAACCCAGTGGTTAATCTTGGGGAAAAAGTTTCGGTATTTCGACTAAAGATTTTAAAAGTCGATGTTTGCATACATAGACTCATAGAGAACCTCATTTGTGGAGGAAAAGGAAGTGGGTCCGTGATTTTCATGGACGACAAGACCCGAAGGGACCATCGAGTCGACGATTTCTTAGGTGGACGTTACGTTCTCTGGGGTCAAACTAAGGACCCAACCTTCTAGGAGACCTCTTCCCTACCGATGGGTGAGGTCATAAGAACCAGAAGAGACTACCGAGTCTACCACTTTCTTAGGAGGACGTTAGACCCTCTGGACCCAAACTGGGGACCCAACCCTTCTAGGGGACCTCCTTCCGTACCGTTGGGTGAGATCATAAGAACGGACCTCTTAGGGGTACCTGTCTCCTCGGACCACCCGATGTCTGGTACCCCAGCGTTTCTCAACTTGTACTGACTCGGCAATTCGCGTAGTGTCGTGTAAGACGACAGACGAACTTAAATCTTATGTACTATTTGTATATGTACATTATTGTGGATTGAATGTTTTCCCTTCGGGATCACCGAGTTCTCCATTCCTCAGACGGACGGTACGTCCTCTGAGTCCTCTATACCCAAACTAGAGACCTACCCCTTCTAGGGAACCTCTTCCTTTACCGTCGTATGAGGTCATAAGAATGGACTCTTTTGGGTTTCTGTCTTCTCGGACCACACGTACCCCAGTGTTTCTCAACTTGTGTTGACTCGTACGTGTTGAATCAAAAATGACTTAAAGGTTCTAAACTATAGGGTATCGAATATTGTACCTCTTCCGTTACCGTTGGGTGAGGTCATGAGAACGGACCTTTTAGGGTACCTACCTCCTCGGACCATCCGACGTCAGGTACCCCAGTGTTTCTCAACCTGTACTGACTCACTGAAGTGAAAGTGAAAAATGAATGTACGTAACCTCTTCCTTTACCGTTGTATGAGGTCACAAGAACGGACCTCTTAGGGTCCCTACCCCTTCGGACCACCCGACGGTAGAGACCCCAACGTGTCTCAGTCTGTACTGACTTCCCTGAATCGTCGTCGTCGAATATTGTTGAGTCAAAGAAAAAGACTGGAATAAAAGAGGAGGAGAAAATAAGTAAGAGGTAAACAAACTTACTTGTACTGAAAACGATCAGACATGCCTGACATTCGTTCGAAGTAGTAAAGGAGGGGTCTGTTTTCATTTCGGAATAGTATAGACTGACAATCGACCAATGTAACCTTTCGAAGGTAGAATAGGATAGAAAACACATACTCAAACCGACGGAGAAAAGGTCACTGGAACTTCTACAGGTTTTACAACGTCTCAATTTTTTTCTTTTTTGTATCTTGATTCATTTCAACTTGTTAAAAGATGACCCGATGTAACATTTTCACCCTTCCTTTTAATGAAAGGAAACAAAAAAAACCCTTTGTAAACGGTCAACCTCGGAGTTGTTTCTAACTCAAATCTCCGGAAATTAACTCGTGGTTTTCCAATAACGTCTTCTATTGTATTCCTCTATAGTATTTCACCGTTTAAACTTCGAGTCATTATCTTTCGGTACACTTCCATATCCGTAAGACGGTCAAATGACCCACGAACTTTATTTATCAAACCTTAATTTCTTTGTCAATGTCTAAAGTATATGAACTAATTGAATCAAGTGTCCTTTTGACTTCTTCCCCTCGTATGAAGTCTAACGAAATCAACACCAGAAGAACCGTAAATAATTTTAAAAGGAAATTTTATAAGTAATTAATATTTCGTATTATTACATTTTAGTCTCGTTAACAATTAGATTATAAAATACAGTTTGACAATTTTATTTTAAGGTGTATATAAACCCACTTTTATTTAACACTACCATCCGTAAGTCAGGACTTCATAACTGATTCAGTCGTCGGTCATTTATAAAGAGTTTGATCCGTGTCACTAACATTCATACATCCTCCCGGTGGGTGACTTAGGATATTTACCAAGGACTGGGAACCCAGAAGACTAGACAATTTCTTGGTACTGTGTTAATACATTCATTGGTCAATTATTATTATCTTTTACACACTAACATACATATTCTATACATGTCCTTTCGTAATTTATAATTAGAAGGGTATTTACAATTCGACAAGAGTACAACATGATCAAACTCCATTTCATGTTAAAAAATCCGAAATAACAATAAGAAAACAAACTTAGTTATACGGAGAGCAGGTTTGTTTTTGTTCTTTCCTCTAACGTAACAAAAGACAACTTCCTATAAAAACGACCTACTTCTTAAGAAACAACCGTCTGTGAAAATCGTGTAACTTTTATATACTGAGACGACAGAAGACCGAAGAAACCGACGACTCTTCAGTCGACCATCTGATTGACAACGAGGAAACTCCCAGGCTAGTGGTCGGATGAATAACATACGAAATTTTTATGACAAACTAAGCAAAGACAAATTAAATTTGACAGAGTCAAGCTGATCCTCACTTTAAGAAATTAAATAGGACAATCTCAAAGAGATCCAAAGAACCTAGACATCTAACCCCAGATTATGATTAAGACCTGTAACAACCGATATGATTAAATTTTAAAGGGAGGTCAGTAAGAAAGAGGAAAGACAGACCCTAAGGCCAATTACATAACCTCTGGAAGAATCGGTCAGGAAGTGTAGAGTAAGAGTATAGACGGAAAAGGAAAAAATTTAGCAATAGAGACGACTCAATGGCTAAAGAGGACTTGTCAAAGGGTCAAACAATAGAGAGACAGGACGAAACAGACAAAACGACAGTACACAAAAAAAAAAAAATTACAAATAAATAAACTGACGTAGTCCAAAATCAACGTAGTGCACCCAGATAATGACGCCGTTACTGAAGGAGACGTCACACACCCGAGTCACCAAAGTCGGACGCCCGAATCAACGGGGAGTCGTACATCCCAGAATCGAGGTACTGACTCCTAACTTAGGAACAGGGAACGGAACCGTCTGCTTAAGGGTTGGCGACCTGGTAGTCCCCTCAGGGAGGCAACACAAAATTTAAAACCGATAACATCAAAGAACTTCAAGAAGATTTCTTTACAACAATCAAAAATATCTAAGAACAAGGAACGACTATAAACTTTTAAACAACAAGAGAAAAGATTTACAATGTCCAACACGAATAGAGATTGAACACGACGGAATGAAAGGTATTCGGACCAAAAGATACGGACCAACAACAGGCATGTACTAACACGCACAAGACTCCCACTCACACGAGAGACTCTCCGTCACACACCGGAGACTGTCAGGACCTCACAGTGGTCAGTCGCTGAGAACAATTCAGTAGAATCGTGGCAAGGGGACCCGGACACACGGGAGACCGACGCACGCACCGTGCAACGGATCTCACCGGTGTCGAAGAGTCCTGACACAAGGACGGAAAAAGAAGAGGAGAAACAGACTACGGAGCTCTCGGACGAGAAATAAGAGCTCAGCAACCCCCTCCTAGTCAATTAGTACGATTAAGTAAGAAGGGGACCCCACAGAAGGAAACCCTCCCAGTTCCAGAGGAAGTCCTCCGGCACCAGGAGACCGCAATTAGAACTGAAAACGTCGGAACGAGGAACTCCGACACCAAGACTCGTCTTCGGCTACCGACTACGGGAGTCCGGTTTTCATCGCAACCAAGAGGACCCAAAGTCCACAGGAGTTTTAAACCGAACCGTCAAAGGGAACAAGACAGTGAAAAAATCACGAGAATACCGAGTCTACCACTTCGCAGACGGACGTCACACCCTCTGGGCCCAAGGTAGGGACCAATCCTTCTAGGGGACCTCTTCCTTTACCGTTGGGTGAGGTCATGAGAACGGACCTTTTAAGATACCTGTCTCCTTAGACCATCCGATGTCAGGTACCCCAGCGATCCTCAGCCTGTGCTGACTCACTGAAGTGAAAGTGAAAGAAATTAATAAAAAATTACCAAATAGGTCATAAAAAGTAACAAAAGTCACCCTTCATCTAGACTCATTGAATTCTTTAGTCTTTGACTGATTCCCGGGTCCCGACCTCGGTCCTCAGAGACAATCGAGGGACCGACAACCCTTACATTTGTGACGGAGGGGGTCGCCCCCGACTCGTCGGAGACACGTCCGACCCACGTCTCTCCTGGCGAGAATTCCCACGACAACGAAATTAAACGACTTGATAGTATACCTCGTTGACACAGTCCTTTTGACCTTGAAATTATTCCGTGACGAGTACGAAAGTGGGCCGTACTGGGAAACCGAAAGTAAAGACCCCCAAAGGAAAGGTAGAAAGAATGACGAATAGAAAAAGAAGGTAAAGATAGTGTCACAGGATTAAGAATCTAATGGAATGACAACGAGCAACCAGATGACATCATTGGAGAACTCATCAGAAACTAATGACACTTTTAACTTGTAGAAAAAATACTTAAGAATACTGGAGAACACACTCAATAGACAAAAATAGTACACTACTTAATAAAATAATATACGAGAGTTTTTAAAAATCAGTAAACTTCAAAATGATATGTCTTATAAATAAGAGAAAAAGACAAACTTGTAACAGTGAAGAACATCAAACATATAAGATCATCCATTTGCAAAATGGTCCAATAATACTGTCTTCGACCCTTATATTTTTACTTATATTGTGTAAATAGAGACGAACACATACACACGAGTCAACGAAGTCAGTATAGGTGGAGAAACACTGGGGTACCTGGCATCGGATCATCCGCGGAGACAGGTACCCAAAAGGGTCGTTCTTATGACCTCACGTAACGGTACGGGAGGAGGTCCCCTAGAAGGGGTGGGTCCCTAACTTGTGCGCAGAGGACGTAGAAGACGTAACGTCTGCTTAAGAAATGACGACTCGGTGGCCCTTTCGGGGATATAGAAACGAACCCAAACACAATACCACTCCTTCCATGTGTGCACGAACACCATGTCACACATTTACGACATTGTGACGTACAAGTTCGTGTCTTTTCTCTCATTGAACAACTACTTTAACCCCCTTTGAGACACATCTATTACAATGGACGTATCGGTAAAAAGACATCTTTTCGTCCCATATCTTCCTGTAAAGTCTAGATCTTTTATGCACGTTTTAGTTTCACTACTTTCAGTACCACGGTACCTTAGTATATCCAACCATAGTAGCCTCTTGTCTCATGGACCCCCTACTTTTACCTTTGGTCCTACTCAAAGTTCTGGACCCTATTTGATCCGAAACTACCTGGGTACCTGACACACCTCACCCCTGTTACCCGGCACTCACCACTTACTTCGTAGACCGACCCGTCTCACACACCCAAGACCCGACGACTTCACCTCCCACCAACCCGTCACCCGACCCTGATACTTGGACCTTACAAGACCAGAAGTACACCTATACTCTCCGTGAAAACTGTCACCGTCCTTCCCTCGACTATGACCCAGTCGGTTCAAACCTAAACCTAAGACAGAGAGGACCAAAATCGGGACTTTTAGGGTGTAGGACTTTTTGGGATTCAGGACACTCTTGACCCTGCCCCCAGAGGTACCCCTCCCGACTACGAAAACCCCGGAACTCACTACACACCTCCACGACCGACCTCAGCCCCCTCCTCCCATTCAGACACAACTGAATCCACCTCGTCCTCGGCACCCTTCCCTCATCCATCGACCAATCCTACCGTGTCACCCTCTACAAAACCGCACTCGAGTCTCACCCATACGGTTTTCACCCCCGGAACATCTCCCGACCCACTTTCTCTACTCTCCCTGACCCTCTCGTCACCCCAGAGACCTCCCGGACTCAAACCCATGATTCCCGTTCCTGTTCCCTGAATACACTTCTATTAACACGTTCTCTAAGTAACTCTTGAAACCAGTTTCGACAAAGTCAAGACCGAGATCCAAAGACTGAGTCCGAAAAAATCGGACAACCAACCCCCTACCGTTTATCTACCCCTTTGTCACGTTTGTCACTGTCTGAAATAAAAGAGCCCGAGGTCTTAGTGACGTCTACCACTGACGTCGGTACTTTAATTTTCTACGAACGAGGAACCTTCCTTTCGACACTAGTTGGGTCTGTCGTATAATTTTTCGTCTCTGTAAAGAAACGGTCGTTTCCAGGTAGATCAGTTCCGATACCAAAAAGGTCATCAGAACATACCTACACTCTCAACCTAATATTTCTTTCGACTCACGACTTCTTGACTACGAAAACTTGACACCACAACCTCTTCTGAGAACTCTCAGGGAACCTGACGTTCCTCTAGGTTGATCAGGTAGGATATCCTTTAGTCAGGACTTACAAGTAACCTTCCTGACTACTCGACTTCGACTTTGAGTCTATGAAACCGGTGGACCACGCTTCTTGACTGAGTAACCTTTTCTGGGGTCACGACCCTTTCTAACTTCCACCCTCCTCTTCCCCTACTGTCTCCTACTCTACCAACCTACCGTAGTGACTGAGTTTCCTGTACTCAAACTCATTTGAAACCCTCAACCACTACCTGTCCCTGCGGACCGCACGACGTCAAGTACCCCAATGTTTCTCAGTCTGTGCTGACTCACTGACTTGACTTGACTTAACTCCACCTTATAGTAGACTAAAAAGAGACGGTGAATAATGTGATTCCAAGTCATGAAAATATAAATTGGGTAACAGAAAACACTACATAAAAATACAAACCAAAGTCCTAATCTCCACTTAAAAATTTATTTAAAAGAATCGTAACGAAAGACACATGAGTCGTAGTAAATAATGTATTACACAACAAATGAGTAACAATGAAATGAAATATAAAACGATATAAATGACCGTAAAAGGATCTGACGTGGTCGGATCCTCACTGAGTCGGGTATTTCACCGGTGACAACTCAGGACGAAAAGTTAAGTCTAGACCCTACCTCACACACACACTCTCTCTCTCGTTCGCTCTAATTAATTACCTCCAACTAATTGACCCTTCCTGAAAGAAGGCAGAAGGCACAAGGTACACTGAAGGACCCAAAGACCGGAAAGTCACCGTAGTTCGACAAGTATTATTTGGAGTCACAAACTACCACTCTCGACGGACCGATGGGACAATCACTACTAGGCATTTGGAGGCGGTTTCGGTGACGGCTCACCACGGTAACGACGGAAAGCCCACATAGGCGTCGACAACCTCACTCGCCAGCGATACGACCAGAGACTTCCGTCCACGGACCTCAACGGACCTCACCTGAGGGACAGTGGATAGAAGGTGGCACCGTGTATGAAGGAAGACAGACGTGTGAAGAGCGGGGACCCGGTAACCCTCCGACAGGGTGGGGAGTGGGCCGGCGGGAGCCCACACACAGGATGGGGGCGGGGGGTCCGAACCCTGTGCGACCAGCAGCTCCTCGCGGAGAGGACGACGTCACCGCCCTCCCGTGCGTGGGAGAGGAGACACTCAGTGACGACGAAAGGTCACAACGACAACCACCTCAGAGGAACAGAAAGCATTCGAAACCGACACCAACTCAGTGTGACGAATGTTCATCGTGGAATGAAAAGAAGCACAGTGGACAACCGTGACAGGGGAGGACCTTCCATGACGTCCTCACAACGACCCACCCCACCCCACCCACCTTATGAAAGACTATGAAGGAGAGTCTGACTCGACGAACGCACACACAGATCCGAACAATACGGGTTGAGTCCTGACTGACGAGAAAATAAATCCTATGAATTTCTTCAGTACATATTTAATGGGTCGAAAAACTCCGAACAAAGGATCCTCTCTTCTTTAAACGAACTTATATTCACTAATTAGAAAGGAAAAACCATATTTAAAATCACATAAGGTTTACACGGATACGATAATTTTTTCTCCCGTCATTACTTTATTAGTCTACTAACTAAAAATGTACCTAATACAACCGTTTCAATGACTCTGTAGTTGTATGATTAATCTTACAGTCCTATAATTTAATAATAAGTAAAAAGATTGAAATATACAAAACCCGTTGATATTTACTTACTGTCTATTAAACATTCACCTCTAAAGGGGATCTCTAAATGGTCAATAATTGTCAAGTTAAAAAAAGTATGAAGGGAAATAAACTAAGAGAAGACCTGTAAATTTACTTCCTTCATAAAATATTCTTAACCTAACATTCATTTTTTTTTACAAAATTTATTTGAAAATAAAATCCATCTATTCACAAGACCAATCATCGAGTCAGTACAGGATGAGAAACACTGGGGTACCTGACATCGTCGGTACGGGGAGACAGGCACCCGAAAAGGTCCGTTCTTATGTCCTCACCCATCGGTAAAGGAAGAGGTTCCCTAGAAGGGTTGGGTTTCTAGCTTGGTCCCAAAGGTCGTAACGACCGTCTAAGAAATGGTAGACTCGGTGGTCCCTTCGGACCAATAAATATTGACACATTGTAAACAGTTGTTCGAATTTTGTTGTTAAGACTTTTGATTGTAATTTTGAATTTTGGTGTCGGATTGGGATGACAAAATTTTGTTAAGGTAAAATAATATAAAGTGTTAAAACTCCCAGTCCCCAAGTCTGACCCGAGTGGTCGTCTAAAGAAGACGAAGTGTACCACAGTACACCCGAGGTACTCGGTCAGACCAGATCCAACCGGTCCTGTCGAAGTGTGTACGGAACACGACCCACTCCTGAATATCCTCCGACCGGTCCCGACCCTAGGAGAGGTACCGCAGGACACCCACTCCCCCACCTGAAGAAAGGACCACCGGGTCCTGAGGTCCTCTACCTTCGATAGTCAGGGAGTCTCTACGTCGGACCTCCCCGTACCGTGGGGCAAGACACGAGACCACTCGTCCGTCGGGGTCCGGTCGGGTCAGTGCCCCTCCGGTCATCTAGAGTTGAGAGTCACCCTCTCAGTTCCGAAAACGGTGGTAGGAGTCAGGGGTGTCATCCCCATTACTACTCCAGTGTTCCGCAAACCCTTTACGTACGGGAGGTGTCTAGTGTTACAAATAATAGGTACATCCTGGTTACAAATAATTTTTGTCACTATTGATAATTGTAGTACTATTAACGAAAGGGGTGTTTAACAATTGAAGTAATATTTACTAAGGATTAACAAAACAATATATATCCTATGAAATTTGTCAGAAGGATAACAAAGTTAATCCAAAAATGATAGTTATAAAATTTAATTAAAACATCATTTATTATGATTTATAATTATAAATTATAATTATCTTGATCTTCAAAATTATAACAATCTAATAATGAAAAATAGACGATATATCTATACAAGGTAAAATTCTTTTTACTCATAAACTTTAGTAACTAAACATAAATAACCACTAACGTCGGTACTTTAATTTTCTGAGAATGAGGAACCTTCCTTTCAATACTGGTTGGATCTCTCGTATCAGTTTTCGTCTCTGTAATGAAACGGTTGTTTCCAGACAGATCAGTTCCGATACCAAAAAGGTCATCAGTACATACCTACACTCTCAACCTGACACTCCTTTCGACTCGCGGCTTCTTAACTACGAAAACTTGACACCACAACCTCTTCTGAGAACTCAGGGAACCTGACGTTCCTCTAGGTTGGTCAGATAGGATCTCCTCTAGTCAGGACCCACAAGTAACCTTCCTGACTACGATTTCGACTTTGATTGAGGTTATGAAACCGGTGGAGTACGCTTCTCAACTGAGTAACCTTTTCCGAGACTACGACCCTCCCTAACCCCCGTCCTCCTCTTCCCCTGCCGTCTTCTACTCTACCGACCTACCGTAGTGGCTGAACTACCTGTACTCAAACCCATTTGAGGCCCTCAACCACTACCTGTCCCTCCGGACCGTACGACACTAAGTACCCCAACGTTTCTTAGCCTGTGCTGACTCGCTGACTTGACTTGACTGACTACGGCACGGGGAAGGGAGTTTCCTAAACTCCACTGAACGTTGTTCCGTGTACACTATTCATACATATCTCTGTTTTATATTTACCATCACCTCCTACGTCTAGTTCTTTTTCTATTCAGTCATTCACCACAGGCGTAGACAGACCACCGACTTCGGGTGTGGGCCCTCAGACAGAGAAGTGGGGAGATAGACGTCGGACAGTCGGGACGACGGAGGGTCTGTGCGGAGTCGAGACGGGTGAACATAAAAAGGACTACACGAAGGGAGAAACTCCGGACATAGAAAAGGGATAACGGCCGATGGCCATCTCGAGAAAGAGGGAGCCATGTCAAGGAATGTTGTGTTAGGGAAGAGGTAAGTCGTGGTCTCGTTCGTATTTTAGAGCCCCATTCAGTCTAGACTCGAAAGGAGACGGAGTCTAAAGTCGCGTCACGTGGCAACAATCGTGTTTCCGGACAGGACCGAAGTCCGGGACAGACGGGGTGAGACCGGGATCGAAGTACCAGAGGGCAAGGAGAGCGGGTGATCCGAAGAAAGAGAGGTAGTGAAGTCGTGTTCGACAATGGAGACGAAGCCTACGAGAACAGTAAGTTCAAAGGTTAATTAACAGTGAAGAGGTCTCTCCGAAATTAACTGATGTGTCGACTTCATATTTAGACAGGGTAGGCCTCGTGTAGGGAAACGAAATAAAAGTGGTAGCTAGTGTTGGACTATCAAATAATAACAGACTCAGTGGGGTAATTTTATATTCGACGAACTTTCGTCACAAAAAAAAAAAAAANTTTCGTCAAAAAAAAAAAAAAAAAAAAACCGAACAAATTATCGACCTAAGGTAGACGACCTTTAACACGAACCATGTATCATCCAGGAGTCACAAAGTCTTACTCACTTAAGATGTACGTTTTATTAGTTTACGATCTTAACTACCGTCATAAAGATCTTGTACTATGTAAATAAAATCTTTTCTTCTAAGGAAGGGACCATAAATGACAAAATCTGATCACCATACAATGTCTCAGTAATTTCCTGGAAAATTTCTTTATGTGTGGAGACACGAAGTTAGACATCCAGATTTACCATGCTTCCTAGACATTAAAACTTTTCGAGGTGACGCTTAGACTCCATATCGGTACAAATTCCTGGTCCCGAACTCTCTCGACACACCTAAGTTCCTCTTTTGACCGGTTTGACAAATAATTGTACTTACTTATAACTACGAACTTTATTTAGAGACCTTTCGTAAACAAATAGAGAAACGAAATCGTCGGTCCTATTACCGGATCACCAAAGTTTCACCACACCGGTTCTGCTAGTAAACTCTCACACCCTTCCTACATTCATTATGTTGAATATGTAAAAATTATAATAAGGAAAATGTAAAATCCCCCCACCTGCCTGTACAAAAGTCATGGATTACATGTCACTATACATATACATTAAATATTTGTATGACCTTAATGCACGAGTTCTATTAAATGACTACTTTTACACACTAAGTCTCTCCACCCTCTACTGGCCAGCCAGTTCTATCCACCACGACACAATCGGTCACTGGGGTCCGGAGTCTCTGGCGACTTTCCAAACAAAGAACGAGGACGAGACGTAGAGGACGCCCGGTCACCACCGGGAAGGGACACAGTAGACCTACGGCACTGCGTCCACCTAATTCGTCAGAAACAAACCTTAAAGTGGTCAACGACACTACCTCCTTCCTCTCTTGGGCCAATTAGTGTACAAACGTGTCGCGACCGAACCCTCACTGTACACAGGGGAGACGAGTATAAAGAGACCGTTCAGCACACTGACGAACACTCACGTCGTCCATCGCCGACACATTGGGGGAGTCTCTCCCTGAGACGTGCCCGCTCGTCTCCCGTCAGATGTGTCGGTCGGAGGTGGTGGACGAACAAGTCACATCCCCGCAAACGACGAGGTCGTCGTTTTGAGGACTGGGAAAGTCCTCACCACCGTCTCCCTCGGACTAGAGGGATAAGATACCAAACTACTTCTTATGGTTTTTCTTTTTCTATGGTGTCGGGTTTAGAAATTAAGACAATGATTCTTCGTACATTTTGTCGTACTAATATTTTATCCCTTTATATTGAAATAGTTTTGACAATCTCGGGACACATTAAAAAACGGACTTTTTTCTAATATGCTGATGGGGCATATGGAAAACTTTGTAAGTTCATGAATCATAAACCACCCATCAACACCTTTTATCTCCAATTCCACCCCCTAACACTCATGACCACCTTTCTTTTGAAATCCCGAGTTTACAAGTCCCAGAAACGACTAACTGTCAATTGGTCTGACTTCCACCTCGTGGGGACCTTATTTTTTCATTCAGTAAGACCTTAACGTCAAGATAAATCTCGTTAAACAATATATGAAGAAAAGTCCTTCTACAATTAAACCCTCCGTATTATGTGGAACTAACATTCCACGACATCACTATCGGATCGATTGAAATAATGAATAAAACATGTGGGGGGATTTACTGTTCAAGAATCTTTGGTTAAATAAAAGTCCTTCGTAAAGTGAAATAAATAAATGAATGAACTTTGTATCAACTGAGTGTCACAGTATAATGACAGTCAATGTATCGTATTACTAAGTAATACATGTAATGTTTCACTGGTGGTGATACGCAGATAAATGTAGACAGTGGTATGCTTCAGTAATGTCATCATAACTGACATAAGGGATACGACATGTACCATAGTAGTACTGAATTGATCTTCAAACATGGAAAATTAATGGAAGTGGATAAACGGGAAACAGGATAGGACGTGGGGAGACCGTTTTTGATCAAGTAAGAGACATAACTACTCAGACAAAGACAAGACACAAACAAGAGAAAGCCAAAAATCTAAGGCGTACATCCAATCTAGCATACCATAAACAAAAAGAGACTGAATAAAGTGAGCTCTAGGTGGGTACAACAGTGTCGTCTTTCGACAACAAGTACCGACTCATTATGAGGTAGCACATACATACGTGACGTGGAAGAAATGGGAAAACAGACAGTCATCCGTGAACCTAACGAAGGTATAGAACCGACAACATTTATTACGACGTAACTTGTACCCCCACGTATATAGAAAACTCAATCACAAAAACAAAAGAAACCTATTTATGGGTACTCATCTTAACTACATAAAATGTCTTCCAAATAAAAGTCAAAAAATTCCTTAGAGGTATGACAAAAGGTATCACCGACGTGGTCAAACGCAAAGGTGGTTGTCACATAATAAACAGTACAAAAACTATTATTGGAAAGACTGTCCACACTTCATTATAGAGACCAAAGTTAAACGGAAAGGGACCACTCATTACTACAAGTCGTAGAAAAGTACACGGACAACCGGTAGGCAAACAGAAGAAACATTCTCCATAGATAAACCAAGCAGACGGGTAAAAACAAAACAAAAAGAAAAATATTTGGACAAATAAGCAAACCGACGAGAGTCAGAATCAACACCTTACGTTTGAAAATCAATGTCGCACACCCTAGATCAAGGGACTACTCCCTAACTTGTGGTCGGGGGACGTAACCCTCGTGTCAGAATCGGTGACCTGGTGGTCCCTTCAGGGGGGTCAAAAATTAGTTTAACAAAAAACTGTAATTCAATATACTTAACAAGTATATAAAACCCATAATTAGGGAATAGTCAATACTGAATGTTTACAGAAGAGGGTAAATTATTCGTCGGAAAAACAAAACAACTATCAAAAAGAACAAGACATGTTCGAAAAACCAAACTACATCAGGGTGTACAAGTACAAACGGAAACAGAAAAAACGGACCCTACTGTCTAGGTTTTTTTTTAACGGTTCTGACTACAGTCTCTCGTATGACGGAAACAAGAGAAGACCCTCCAAAAAAAAAAAAATTAATTAAATAAAATTAACCTCCGATTAATGAAATGTCATAATATCCAAAACGGTATATAGCTGTACTTAATCGGTGCCCACATGTACACAGGGGGTAGGACTTGGGGGGAGGTGGAGGGAGGGGTGGAGTAGGGGGACCCAACAGGGTCACGTGGTCGAAACTCATGGGACGAAGTACGTGACTTGAACGTGACTAGTAGACAAAGTGTATGCCATTATATGTACAAAGTTACTATAAGAGAGTTTAGCAAGGTGGGAGCGGAAGAGGATGTCTCAGGTTTTCAGACTAGAAATGAAGACACAGAGAAAACGACAGAACGTATATCCCAGAAAGATTTAAGGTATATATACACAATTATATGACATAACTATAAAAAGAAAGATTGAATGAAGTCAAATATATTATCCGAGGTCAAAGTAGGTGGAGTAATCTTGACTAAGTTTACATAACAAAAATTACCGACTCATTATGAGGTAACACATATACATGGTGTCGAAGGAATAGGTAAGTAGACGACTACCTGTAGATCCAACGAAGGTACAGGATCGATCACATTTGTCACGACGCTACTTGTAACCCCATGTGCACAGAGAGAGTTAAGACCAGAGGAACCACACAAACTGGTAGTCACTCTAACGACCCAGTATTCCGTCAAGACAACAGTCAAAAAATTCCTTGGACGTGTGAGAAGAAGTATCACCGACATGATCAAACGTAAGGGTCGTCACATCCTCCCAAGGGAAAAGAGGTGTAGGAGAGGTCGTAAATAACAAACTACCGTCGGTACGACTGGGCGTACTCTATCATGGAGTAACACTAAAACTAAACGTAAAGAGTATTATTCACTACAACTCGTAGAAAAGTACACAAACAATCGGTAGTCATACAGAAGAAACCTCTTTATGGACAAATCAAGGAACCGGGTGAAAAACTAACCAATAAAAAGACCATAACTCGACGTACTCGACGAACACATAAAACCTCTAATTAAGAAACAGTCAACAAAGTAAACGACAAAAAAAGAGGGAACGAATATCAAAAGAAACAATACGTTTTCTAACATCCAAATTAATCCAGGGAAACAAATAAAAACAAAAATAAAGGTAATAAGACCCCCTACCCAGTATCTCTTAGAACGTCACTAAATACAGTCGATCACAAGACGGATACAAAAGAAAAACTCTCAAAATAACAAAGACCAGAATGTAAATGTAGAAATTAGGTGAAACTCAAATAAAAACACATACCACAATCTTTCAGAAAATGTCCACTAACTGTCAAAGGGGTCGTGGTGAACAATTTCTCTATCAGAAAAGAGGTAACATATAAAAACGGAGGAAACAGTTTCTATTCCACAGGTATCCACACACTTAAATAGAGACCCGAAAAATAAAACTAGGTAACTATATATAAAATAGAAACACGATCATAGTATGACAGAACCACTGACATCGAAACATCATGTCAGACTTCAGACCTTCCAATTAAGGAGGTCAAGGTAAGAAGAAAGAGTTCTAACAAAACCGATCAACTCCAAAAAAAGATAAAGGTATGTTTAACACTTTAATAAACAAGATCAAGACACTTTTTATGGAAACCATAGAACTGTCCCTAACGTAACTTACATATCTAACGAAACCCATTATATGAGTAAAAGTGATATAACTCAGAAGGTTAGGTACTGTCATCAAATAAAGAGGTAGATAAACACATTAGAAACTAAAGAAAGTGGTCATAAAATAACAAAAGATATATATCCAGAACCTCTTCCGTCACCGTGGGGTGAGGTCATGAGAACGGACCTTTTAGGGTACCTGTCTCCTCGGACCACCCGACGTCAGGTATCCCAGCGATTCTCAGTCTGTACTGACTCGTCGAAGTGAAAATGAAAAGTGAAAGGACGTAACCTCTTCCTTTACCGTTGGGTGAGGTCACAAGAAAGGACCTCTTAGGGTCCCTACCACCCTCGGACCACCCGACGGCAGATACCCCAGCGTGTCTCAACCTGTGCTGACTTCGCTGAATCGTCGTCATCGTCGTCGTATATATCCAGAAAACAAATAAATCCATTTAAATAAGGATTCATAAAATAAGAAAAAGAACGTTATCACTTACCCCAACAAAGGAATTAAAGAGAAAGACAAAAAAAGTGACAGTCACATATCCTTACATTCCCCAAAATACGAAAGACCAGAATGTAATTTCAGAAATTGGGTAAAAGTCAAATAAAAAAATACACCACAATCTTTTACCGGTAAAGTAAGAAAACATACATCAACAGGTCAAAAGGGTTGTGGTAAATAACTTCTCTGACAGAAAGGGGACAACATTTAAGAACCGAGGAAACACCATTTAATTAACTAGTCTTTTCACACCCGAATAAAGACCTGAGACGTAAGACAAGACGACTAGACAAACAAAAACACCGTCATGGTATAATAAAACTAATGACATCGAAACATCATGTGAACCTTTAGTCCTCGTACTATAAGTAAGGTTAAAAAAAAAAGAAAGAGTTCTAACGAAACCGATAAACCCCAGAAAACACTGAGGTGTGTTTACAATCCCGAATAAGATCAATCCTGACAAATCCTGACGAGATCAAGACACTTTTTACGATAAAAACCGTAAAACCATAAAAAACCATAAACCATAAAACTATCCCTAACGTAACTGATATCTAAAAACCCTCATAATACTTGTAAAATTATTATAAATAAGAAAGTAAGGTACTAGTAGATTACATAAAGGTTAACGAATACAACAGAAGTAAAGGAAAGTAGTGACAGAATGACAAAAGTCTCATGTCCAGAAATCGGAGTACCCAATTTAAATAAAGGTTTATAAAAGAAATAAAACTACGTTTTACCCTAAACGGGTTAAAGTAAAAGACTATCAATAATCACATGTCTTTTCACAATCTGAGGACTCTGAGGTCAGAGTTAAGTTTAATATACGGTCTCAATTTGGTTTTGTAGAAACAACAAGTTGACGATTCCGTACAGGTTGAGAAACATTGGGGTGTCTGATATCGTACGTTCCGAGGAGACAGGAAGTGATGGAGGGTCTCAAACGAGTTTGAGTATAGGTAACTTAGCCACTACGGTAGGTCGGTAGATTAGGAGAAGGAAGAGGAGGACGGAAGTTAGAAAGGGTCGTCGTCCCAGAAAAGGTTACTCAGTCGAGAAGTGAAGTCCACTGGTTTCAAAACCTCGGAGTCGTAGTCAGGAAAGTCACTTATGAGTCCCAACTAAAGGAAATCCTAACTGACCCAACTAGAAGAACGTCAGGTTCCCTGAGAGTTCTCAGAAAAGGTCGTGGTATCAAGTTTTTGTCGTCGAGAAACCACGAGTTGGGAGGAATACCAAGTTGAGAGTGTAGACATGTATTGATGACATTTTTGGTATCGAAATGACATGCCTGGAAACAGTCGTTTCACTACAGGGAAGAAAACAATCATGTCACCACTCATAGGAACGGACAGTGCGTCCTCTGACCCCAAATTTAGAGGTTGCCCCTCCGTTGTACGGAAAACCCGAAGAGACCACTGAGTCTGTCATCTCTTAGACGGACGTTACATCCTCTGGGTCCAAGCTAGGGACCTAATCCTTCTACGGGACCTCTTCCCTTAGTGTTGGGTAAGGTCATAAGAACGGGCATCTTAAAGTACCTGTCTCTCTCCTCAGAACACCTGATGATAGGTGTCCCCAACGTTTCTCAACCTGTGCTGACTCGCTGATTGTGATTGATTGATCCAAACAGTATCGAAAAGAAGGTTCCTCGTTCGCAGAATTATAGTACCGACGTCAGTGGTGGGTGTCACTAAAACCTGGGTTCTTTTATTTTAGACAGTGTCAAAGGTAACAAAGGGGTAGATAAACGGTACTTCACTACCCTGGTCTACCCTGACCTACGGTACTAGAACCAAAAAACTTACAACTCAAAATTCGGTCGAAAAAGTGAGAGGAGAAAGTGGAGGTAGTTCTGAGAGAAATCAAGGAGAAGTGAAAGACGGTAATCCCAGTACAATAGACGTATAGACTCCAATAACTACAAAAAGGACCGTTAAAACTAAAGTCGGACCGTAAAACGTACCGTATGAGACATATTCTCCTACTGTTATATATCAGAACTGTATGAGAAAAGGGTCAAAACTTAATCACCACCACTTCATAATCACCACGAATATAACGACACCTTAAACAATTCAATTTTAGGGTCTATAATAATACTGTTTGTAGACATACAAGTCTCACGGGATTAAGAAACGACGACATTATTCACTAACATTTTCTCTGTACTAACTAATTGTGTAAACCACAGTTGAAATCATAACGGTCTAGGACACTTTTGGTAAACCCTTTTTTTTTTTTTAGGTATCTCAAGGAATACTAATAGGGGTAATTACCACCCTTCTTGTCCGTACACATAATTGAAAAATATATTAAATTTTAATCATTCATAAGAAACGTGTATAAACTTCATAAAAACATAAATTTGACCTTTAGTGAATTATTTCTTTCTAATAGTACTTCTACATGTTTAAAGAACAAGGGAAAACGGTACAGAGGGGACAGTCAAAGAATGAAATAGTCAATAAAAAGACAAAACTGAAACGAACCGTGACAGACAGGGACATATAAGATCTTCGTTGTGTCTGTGTATTCGATAACACTGAAACGAACTCTCGTATAACTTAGATGTCCAATTAAACTCCTCTTAACCATATCATAATAAAAAAGACCACGTACAAATATACAGAGAGACAATAAATCCAAAAGAGGCCAAAAGAAGTCAATCCAAAATATCAAAAAAAGGACCCCGGAATGTATAAGAAACAATTTAAATAAAACAATGATCAAAATTAGAACAATACTTACCAAGTCAAGTCAATCAACGAATCAGCACAGGCTGAGAAACGCTACGGCACCTGCCGTCGTACGGTCCGGAGGGACAGGTAGTGGTTGAGGACCTCTCATGAGTTTGAACACAGGGAACTTAACCACTACGGTAGGTTGGTAGAGTAGAAGACAGTAGGGGAAGAGGAGGGCTGAAGTCAGAAAGGGTCGTAGTCCCAGAAAAGATTACTCAGTCAAGAAGCGTAGTCCACCGGTTTCATAACCTCAAAGTCGAAGTCGTAGTCAGGTCCTGACTAAAGGAAATCCTACCTGACCAACCTAGAGGAACGTCAGATTCCCTGAGAGTTCTCAGAAGAGGTTGTGGTGTCAAGTCTTCGTAGTTAAAAAACCACGAGACGAAAGAAATATCAAGGTCGAGAGTGTAGGTATGTACTGATGACCTTTTTGGTATCGAAACTGATGTGCCTGGAAACAACGGTTGCATTACAGAGACGAAAAATTTTACGACACACCCAACTAGTATCGAAAACAAGGTTCCTTGTTCACAGAAAATTAAAGTACCGACGTTAGTGGTAGACGTCACTAAAACCTCGGGGGTTTTATTTCAGACAGTGACAAAGGTAACAAAGGTAGATAAACGATACTTCACTACCCTGGTCTACGGTACTAGAATCAAAAAACTAACACTCAAAATTCGGTTGTAAAAGCGAGAGGAGAAAGTGAAAGTAGTTCTCTGAGAAATCAAAAGGAGAAAGTCGGTATTAGTATACGAATAGACTCCAATAACGACAAAGAGGGCCATTAGAACTAAGGTCGAACACGAAGTAAGTCGGGTCGTAAAGTATACTACATGAGAGGTACATTCAATTTATTCGTCCCACTGTTATATGTCGGAAAAGTATGAGGAAAGGGCTAAACCTTGGTCAGACAACAAGGTATAGATCAAAATGGACAACGAAGAACTGGACGTATGTCTAAAGAGTCCTCCATCCAGTCCATTAGACCATAACTTCTTAAAAGGTCAAACAACACTAGGTGTGTCAATTCCCGAAACCACATTAGTTATTTCGTCTTCATCTAAAAAAAGACTTAGAGAGAACGAAAAAGTCACTAGATTGTCTACAATATTTACTATCAAAAAATTTTTTTAGGTAATAATTTGAATCGAGAACCGTCTATCTTTATATTAATCAAAAAGACATATACTGTAACATAGATCTTTGGAACGAATTAATCCATTTATCCAGATTATTAAATAAACACCTAAGAAGACTTAAAAGATTCCTAAGATGAGTATATTGGACATTTATTTCGGTTAAAACAAAAAACAAAAGGTCAAGAATGTCAAAAGAAAACCAAAATGGTTAGACCAAAGGTAAGTACCTCGGAACAAAGGAACACACAAACAAAAGAGACACACGATCTCTAACATAAACCTCCTCACATGACTCGAAATCCTCTTAACATAGAAACAAACCTTTCCAAAAATAAACGAGGAAAGTAATCAGACACCCACGTCGACCAGTCCTATGACAAATAAAGGTAGGTCTTAGACTCTAGGGACCTACGACGCGACTTCTAGGAATGGCTCTGACTAATCGAAGGCCACGGGGGAGGAGTAAGGAGGACCCAAATTCTCTCTTCTCTGTCAGATGGGCAACACCATCTTAGTGAAACTTCAACGAAGTGGTCTTAATCGGTTTTATTTTCGGAGAGAAAGAGAGTATTAAAAAAAACCGGAGCGACACTCCAAACGTCCAGAGTCAAGGGACTGGTCCCCAACTTGTGCTCCGGTACCGTCCCTTTCGCGACGCAGAAGTCGTGATCCGGTGGGCAGACTATGAGACAAAAATAGAGACGGTGAAACAGTTCAGTGAAAAATGTGAAAGAGTAAGTACGTCTATAGTAATAGGAACAGAAAATATTAGGAGTGTGTCAATAATACATACATGAAATACTTAGAAAAACAAAAACGAGTACTTCACTACAAAACGACAAACGAAACAACATCTTATGTCACACGAACCATGTCATAAACATTTGCACAAACGTCTTTAGGAAACTCCGTACGACGCCTACAGGAAACGAGTGTCTCCTAAACTCGAAGACAGTCCACAGACCCCGGAAACTTAGTCCCTACTGGAATTTTGTTCCAGTTACCAACCTTAAAGAGATTACTGGACGTCACAATCTCGTCCTCGTAGAGAATAATTACTATAGGGTGGAATTCTCCCGGGTTGAGATACATGATTAGAAGACACGGAATTTCCTCTACGAAATTGTAAAAGACAGTCACATAAAAGAAACTAAAGACACTCTTCGACTAGACTTATCCTACTAAACGAAACGAATTTGTAGTGTAACATGACATGAAATTGGTTTGTGAACAAGACCCGTAAATCCGAAAATTTTTAATAACATTTGTCGTAACACTACTTTCTTTTAAAGGGTTAAACACATAAACAAGAGAATAATTCTAATTAAGATCTTCACTTTACCAATCGTAGTCACATAAAATTTCGAATAAATACACATAACAGTTTCATGGCATACGTTCCTAACAGGGTTGGGACACCTAAAATTACAAAAGGTAAAATTATCCATCTTTTATTATAGTGTAACAATAAAATTAAATGAAAGTAATAAAAGTCAATATACTTAGAACCGAAACAAAATGAAAACCCAATAATCATAAATACGGGATGATGGAACCCCAAATAACTCTCATTGAGTCTACAGTGTACTATGTTTATAAAGGGTGTCAAATAGTAAATATTAAATAGAAGTAAACATCTAGAAAAGAAAGAGACATATCTTCAAATGTTAAAAATAGAACAGTATAGGTAGTCATAAAAAAAAGTTTCGGTATTAATCAGTCGCTATCATCTGACATCAACAAGAATGTTTTTGATCACAAAATAAATTTAAACTTTAACAAAATACACCGATCTTTTAAGGTGAGAATCAAGTTTATCCATAAAATTATTTAATTGTATTGAGGCGTAACTCCATTACAAGTAAAAAAACAGACATAATGGAATTAAAAATAATATTAAAGAAAACAAAGTATGATATTATGAAACAAAGAGACGATGACAAGAAAACCATACACAGGAGTCTTTAACCGTCTCATCCTTAAACTTTCATATAACTTAAACTCAAAAGCAGGTATAAAACCGAAGGAATTACTAATATTTTAGTGGATCATTAACATAATCCTTACTAAACTCTATAGTCCCAAAGCTCTCAAAATTTTTTCATATCTTAGAAGCGATCTTGTCCTTCATGAAATAACTTTGACTTACGTCTCAAATTTAAAAATTTACTGTATACAAAGGAAGATCTATTCACTACTTCTTTTCCGAGAGGCTCTTGTCCTATAACACCGAAGTAGCGGGTCGAACCCACCCCGAGGCAGCCCAGACCTCAGTCAGATATTCCATCCACGTGAAAATCTCGTGAAGGCTCCCAGGTACGACGAATTGACCACGTAAACACTTCGGAGACCCCACGTCGGAGCGGGGAGGACGAGACTCCAACAAAAATGAACGATGACACGAGTTACGACGCGACGTCGTTGTGGCCCAGAACGGACCCACGACTTGACGAACGCCGGTTCGAGAGGAGGGACACACGTCAGAACGGAGAGTGTACGTCCCACCACCGTCCCCTACGCAAAGAGTACCCCGTCGTCACGATTTCTCGGGGGTCCCAAAGATGGGGAGTCGCCACAAGACCTGGACCGTTCGCAGTACTGCACATGACTTCCGAGTCAGAGTGCTCTTTTCTCGGAGACGACCTCGGTGGACAAGTCTGAAGGACGAGGTCAGGAAGGGTCCTAATACCTTTATTTGGGAGAAGGACGGAGGAACACAGGACACAGTGGGGTGTGCCTCGACGCAGTGACGACGAAAAACGCCGACGCCCTACGGTGCACCCAGACGGAACAACGAAGTTGGTTCACCACTTACCAAAGTCCCGTCCTTGACATACCATCTACATCTTTACACATTTGATTAGTCTTCGAAAGACGTTTTTGTGTACTAGACTAATAACACACCACAGTAACTTATGTGACTTCTTAATACCGGTATGTGTAAATTGAGAAGGTATTTTGAACTCGGTCATCCAATATACCCCTCAGAAAAGAAAAAAAAACAAAATTGGATTAAAAAATGGAGTAAAAATTCTTCATCTTTTTGAACTTCTCATTCCTACTGAAAAAAGTTGAATAATTATGACAATAGTATTAGACGAGTAGAGAATTTTAAAATACCATCAAATATTCTGAAATTTTTTACACTCATCTTATCCTTTTGTTATCTTACCCTTTCTGATCTCTAGAGAAGTTCTTTTAATTTTCTATGGTTCCCTTGTAAAGTACCTTTCTAATCGAGTTATTTCCTGTCTTTACTATACCTGCACTGTCTTCGTCTTCTATAATTCCTCTCCACCGTTCTTATGTGTCTTCTTAACATGTTTTTTCTAGAAGTTCGACCAAAATCTTTTCCATCTCCTTGGTCTCTAATTTAACGGTCGTAGACGACCTAGTAGCCTTTTCGTTCTCTTAAGGTCTTTTTGTAGATAAAGACGAAATAACTGATACGGTTTCGGAAACTGACACACCTAGTGTTATTTAACACCTTTTAAGAAGTTCTCTACCCTTATGGTCTGGTGGACTGGATGGAGAACTCTTTGGACATACGTCTAGTCCTTCGTTGTCAATCTTGACCTGTACCTTGTTGTCTGACCAAGGTTTATCCTTTTCCTCATGCAGTTCCGACTTATAACAGTGGGACGAATAAATTGAAGATACGTCTCATGTAGTACTCTTTGTGACCCGACCTTCTTCGTGTTCGACCTTAGTTCTAACGGTCTTCTTTGTAGTTATTGGAGTCTATACGTCTACTGTGATGGGAATACCGTCTTTCACTTCTCCTTGATTTCTCGGGGAACTACTTCCACTTTCTCCTCTCACTTTTTCAACCGAATTTCGAGTTGTAAGTCTTTTGCTTCTAGTACCGTAGACCAGGGTAGTGAAGTACCGTTTATCTACCCCTTTGTCACTCTCTCAAATAAAAAACCCGAGGTTTTAGTGACATCTACCACTAACGTCGACACTTTAATTTTCTACGAACGAGGAACCTTCTTTTCGATACGGGTCGGATCTGTCCTATAATTTTTCGTCTCTGTAATGAAACGGTTGTTTCCAAACAGTTCCGATACCAAAAAGGTCCCCAGTACATACCTACACTCTCAACCTGACACTTCTTTCGACTCACGACTTCTTAACTACGAAAACTTGACACCACAACCTCTTCTGAGAACTCTCAGAGGAACCTGACGTTCCTCCAGGTTGGTCAGGTAGGATTTCCTCTAGTCAGGACCCACAAACAACCTTCCAGACTACGACTTCGACTTTCAGGTTATGAAACCGGGGGACTACGCTTCTCGACTGAGTAAACTTTTCTGGGACTACGACCTTTTCTAATTCCCGTCTTCCTCTTCCCCTACTGTCTTCTACTCTACCAACCTACCGTAGTGACTAAGTTACCTGTAATCAAACCCACCCGAGACCCTCAACCACTACCTGTCCCTCGGGACCACACGACGCTAAGTGCCCCAGTGTTTCTCAGTCTGTGCTGATTCGCTGGCTTGACTTGACTTGACTTTATCTTATCATAAGTGAATTTTTTTTTACAAATAACCGTTTATTAATAAAATTTCCGTTTCGACCTGTAAATAATAATAAAGGAAAAGAATCATAACTCCAATTGAAAAGATTATATAAGGACACCTCTTTCTCACCCACCTTTGTATCTACTTCTTTAAACCTTGGTGAAATGAATGATCGTCAAAAATCGTGACTCGTATGACATATATGTAACCTAAGATGAACTACGTCTTTTATACAACATACTCCCGTCACACTACATGAATCTCCCGAACTCGAATCTCAAACTTTAAGATCACTGATATTAAACATTTAACTATTCTTATCTTTATTAGGTAAGATTGAACCGAATAAGTAAAAACTTTCTAGATGAGACTTCGTTTTGAAAAAAACCGGACGGTGAGGAAGGATTACGACAACAAATGAGTGTCCCTCATGTTTAACTAGAACGAAAAAACAACAAACGAAAACTAGACGACCGTGACTACTGAAAAAGTTTCCTCCGTAAAACAAATCTAAGGAATCACTACTTCAAAATCCTCTTAAAACATTACTGAATAAAAGGTACAAGGTGATACTTAAGTCTAGGGAAAACGACTTCGAAACCTAAATAAGGCTCCTTCCTCTCAGATAAACCTTTTACCGAAACGAATACATGGTGTGTTCCTATAACAGCGCTAGTAGGACTTACTCAAATCTTGGTTCGACAGATTCCGAAACCGACATTCATAAATCAAAGGTATAAGTGAAGTAAAGGTATACAAGTACAAACGTTAATGTATGAGAGCTAACTAAACAAGACATGAAGAATTCTTCATTATATTAATAATATTACTATAACTCTAACGAACACAATAAATATCTTGAGGATTCACAATTAAAAAAATTCTTAAATAAAATAACTTCATATCAACTAAATGTCACAAGACAATTAAAACGAGAAGTCGTTTCACTGAGTCAATACGTATATACACAAGAAACAAAACAAGGAAAGGTAACATCAACTAGAGTCCTATAACTGATATCAAGGGACACGACATGTCATTCTGGATCTATAAATAGATAAGATATACATTATCACACACAGACTATTAGGGTTTGAGGGCTAGGTAGAGAGGAGGAACCACTAGTGTTCAGATAAGAGATATAGACACTCAGACAAAGACAAAGCAAACAACAACAAGCCAACGAGTCATAACAGGTTGCGAAACGTTGGACACCTGACGTCGTACGGTCGGAAGGGACAGGAAATGATAGAGGACTTGAAACGAGTTTAATTAAAGGTAACTCAACCACTACGGTAAGTTGGTAGAGTAGGAGACAGTAGGGGAAGAGGAGGACGGGAGTCAGAAAGGGTCGTAGTCCTAGAAAAGGTCACTCAGTCGAGAAGTGTAGTCCACTGTTTTTAAAACCTCGAAGTCGTAGTCAGGAAGGTTACTTATGAGTCCCAACTAAAGGAAATCCTAACTGACCAAAATAGAGGAACGTCAGGTTCCCTGAGAGTTCTCAGAAGAAATCGTAGTGTCAAGTTTTCGTAGTCAAGAAGCTACGAGTCGGAAGAAATACCAGGTTGAGAGTGTACGTATGTAGGGATGACCTCTTTAGTATCGATACTGATATACCTGAAAACAACCGTTTGACTACAGACGAAAAATTATACAACAGATTCAAACAGTGTCGAAAAGAAGGTTCCTCGTTCGCAGAAAATTAAAGTACCGACGTCAGTAACAGACGTCAATAAAACCTCGGGTTCTTTTATTACAAACAGTGATAAAGGTAACAAAGAGGTAGATAAATGGTACTTTAACACCCTGACCTACGGTACTAGAAACAAAAAACTTACAACTCAAAATTCCGTCGAAAAAGTAAGAGGAAAAAGAGAAAGAAGTTCTACAAGATAAATAGGAGAAATGAAAGACGGTATTCCCACCACAGTAGACGTACAGACTCTAATAACTATAAAGAGGACCGTCAGAACTAAGGTCGAACACTAAGTAGGTCGGGTCGTAAAGTGTATTATATGAGCCGTATTTTCAATTTATACCTCTCACTGTTATATGTCAGAACCACATGAGGAAAGGGTCAAAACTTTGTCAGGTAAAAAGGTACAGACCAAGATTGACAACGAAGACTTATGTCTAAAAGGTCCTCCGTCCATTCCAGCAGACCATCAGGATAGAGAAATTCTTAAAAAGTCAAACAACACTAGGTATGTGAGTTTCCGAAATCGTATCAGTCACTCCGTCTTCATCTACAAAAAGACCTTAAGAGAACGAAAAGGATACTAAATTGTCTCCAACCGTTAAACTAGAGAACAAGGAGACGGAAAAGATTTAGGTCGAACTTGTAGACCTTCACGAACCAAGTGTATAACAACTTCGGATCGAACTTCCTAAAACTCGTAATGAAACGATCGTACACTTTACCCACGTTAACACCCGAAGGGACCACCGAGTCTCCCATTTCACAGACGGACGTCATGCCCTCTGGGCCCAAGTCAGGGACACAACCCTTCTAGGGGACCTCTTCCTTTACCGTTGGGTGAGGTCATGAGAACGGACCTTTTAAGGTACCTGTCTCCTCGGACCATCCTATATCAGGTACCCCAGAGCTTCTCAACCTGTGATGACTCGCTGAAATGAAAGTGAAAGTGAACTTGTAAGAAACCGAAACTGGATCTATTCAAGTAAACACAATATAAAATCTAAGGTGTATATTTACTACAGTGTACTATAAACAGAAAAAGAAAGAGTAGACATCGTCGGTAGGTACAACAACGTCCACCGTAATAAAGTATATATACAAAAATTACTGACTCACCATAAAGTAACATATACGTATCGTGTAAAAGAAATAGGTAAGTAGACAGTCATTTGTAACTCCAACAAAGATAGAGATTCGATGATATTTATTCACTACGATACTTATATCCCCACGTATCTAGAAAAACTTAATTCTATCTAGAAAAAGACCCATATATGGATCCTCCCTCAAACGACCTAGTATTCCGTTACGATAAAATTTAAAAGATTCCTTTGAGGCACGACAAAAAGTATCACCGACATGGTTGAATCTAAGGGTGCTTACTAAGGGAAAAGAGGTATGGGAGAAGTCGTAAACAACAACAAAATCTGAAAAATTTACGACCGATAAAACTGACGAAACTCCACTATTGGAGTGAGATCAGACTGAGTGTAAAGAGATCATTAGTCACTACGACTCGCAGAGAAGTACACGGAGAACCGACAGACATAAGAAACCTCTTTACAGACAAACCTATCAGACGGGTAAAAAACTAAACCAATAAACAAAAAAAAACAACAACAATAACTCACCATACTCGCCAAATATAAAACCTTTAATTCAGGAGGAAGCAACGTAGTAAACGTTTATAAAAGAGGGTCGGTCAGGTAACCAACGCAAAGACAAAACAAATACCAAAGGAAATGATACGATTTCGAATATTCCCACTAATCCAGGGTAATCAAATAAAAATCAAAATAAAGATACTGTAACCCTCCGATTGGATTTTTGACTTTTGTCACCATGTCAAATACAGTTGCTTACAAAACGGACACAAGGTAAGATTCTCAAAGAACAACAGTACAGAATATAAATTTAGAAACTCATCTAAAAATAAACAAAGAGTCAAGTCAAGTCAGCGAGTCAGCACAGACTGAGACGCTGGAGTACTCAGTGTCGTGTGGTCCGGAGGGATAGGTAGTGGTTGAGGGTCTCAAGTGAGTTTGAGTGCAGGTAGCTCAGGCACTACGGTAGGTCGGTAGAGTAGGAGACAGCAGGGGAAGAGGACGGGCATCAGGGAAGGTCGTAGTCCCAGAAAAGGTCACTCAGTTGAGAACGTACTCCACAGGTTTCATGACCTCAAAGTCGAAGTAGTAGTCAGGAAGGTTACTTATAAGTCCCGACTAAAGGAAATCCTATCTGACCAAACTAGAGGAACGTCGGTTTCCCTGAGAGTTCTCAGAAGAGGTTGTGGCATCAAGTTTTCGTAGTTAAGAAACCGTGAGTCGAAAGAAGTGTCAGGTTGAGTACCAATTAAAACAGTAAAAAAGAAAGAAGACTATTACAACTACCACTCTACTGATTAAAACACTCGTTAGAGACAAAGAAGTTCCAACACCGAAAAAAGGGAACCTCCACCTACAGCACATACAGGCAATTGTCAATCACCACGGACACCATTTATTTTGGGTATCTAAAGACAAGATTTAACCTTAAAACACAGTCATCTCCCGTTACATCTTCTTTCAGAAATATAAATTCATGATTTTCGTCACGATCCAATTGTGACGACCCACTTTAACAATTTATTCATGGTATTAGTCACGAAAAATTCGTGACTAATTTTTGTCTGTGAATTCGCTAGTATAGAATTTTTTATGTGTGTAAAAAGTCACCATAACAGACAATTAGACTCAGACCAAAAGAAAACATGAAAAAACCCCATGAAAAACTCACGAATTACAGATCATGTATTGAAGTTTCAATTTACGACAGTGACAACAGAGTGTGCGATCGTTTCACCACGAGTTTTAAGAGGTTCGGTCAAAGTTGTCATGTACTTGACAGTTTAAGGTCTACAACTTCGACTTAAATCTTTTTCGTCTCCTTGGTCTCTAGTTTAACGGTTGTAAGTAACCTAGTAACTTTTTCGTTCTCTCAAGGTCTTTTTGTATGAAGACGGAGTAACTGATACGGTTTCGGAAACTGACACACCCAGTGTTGGTTAACACCCTGTAAGAAGTTCTCTACCCTTATGGTCTGATGGAAGGGACAGAGGACTCTTTAGCTATACGTCCAGTTCTTCGTTGTCTTGACCTGAACCTTGTTGGTTGACCAAGGTTTAACCCTTTCCTTATGCAGTTCCGACATATAACACTGGGACGAATAAATTGAATATACGTCTCATGTAGTACTCTTTACGACCCGACCTACTTAGTGTTCGACCTTACTTTTAACGGTCCTCTTTATTGTTATTCGAGTCTATACGTCTACTGTGGTGGGTTTACCTTCTTTAACTTCTTCTTGATTTCTCGGAGAACTACTTTCACTTTCTTCTCTCACTTTTTCGACGGACTTTTGAGTTGTAAGTTTTTTGTTTCTAGTACTGTAGACCAGGGTAGTGGAGTACCACTTATCTACCCCTTTGTTACGTTTGACACTGCCCGAAATAAAAGAACCCGAGGTTTTAGTGACGTCCACTATTGACGTCGGTACTTTAATTTTCTACGAACGAAGAACCCTCTTTTTGACTGGTTGGATCTGGTTGTATAATTTTTCGTCTCTGTAATGAAATGAATGTTTCCAGGCAGATCAGTTTCGATACCAAAAAGGTCACCACTACATACCTACACTCTGAACCTGATATTTCTTTGGACTCGTGACCCCTTAACTACGAAAACTTGACAACACAACCCCTTCTGAGAACTCTCAGGGAACCTGACGTTCCTTTAAGTTGGTCAGGTAGGAGTTCCTTTAGTCAGGACTTACAAGTAGCCTTCCTGACTACAACTTCAACTTCGAGGTTATGAAACCAGTGGACTACACCTCTTGACTGAGTAACCTTACTACGACCCTTTCTAACTTCCGTCTTCCTCTTCCCCTACTGTCCCCTACTCCACCAACCTACCGTAGTGGCTGAGATACCTAAACTCAAACTTGTTCGAGGCCCTCCACCACTACCTGTCCCGTCGGACCACACAACGTCAGGTACCCCAGAGTCTCAGTCTATGCTCACTCACTGACTTGACTTGACTTACAGATCATGTATCGAAGTTTCAACACAGCGAAAAAAATTCGAAATGACTAATGTTATATTCGTTTACGGTTGGAAAGGAAAACTCAATTTTGAATGTAATAAAAGACCATATTTATTAAAACAAAGGACTGGGACCCCAATGGAGGTGGATATGTCAAATCGATATAGTCGTAAACCTTCGTGATTTTATGACTGAACCATAATTTACTCCGGTAAATACTTTAGTGTATCGTATAACCCACGAGAAGGAGAGGAAGGAGGATACACATAGACACACAAAACAGCAGTCATTTCAATACAAGAGTTTGTCAAAGACAAAATATTTTATTAAAATAAGCAAACAAAAACCGAGACGACCCAGAAGTAACGATACACCTGAAAAGAGAACAACAGCCCGGACCCGAAGAGTAACGTGCCACAGAACAACACCTCGTGTCCAAGACCCCACACGTCCGAAGTCGACAACCGTACACCCGAGTCACCAACGCCGAGGACTGGTGAGTCCGTAGTCGAGTCGTCAACACCACCTGACCGAATCAACGAGGCCCGGTACACCCAAGAGGGACCCAGTCCCTAACTTGGACACGGAGGACGTAACCGTCCGTCTAAGAAATAGTGATCCTCAGTGGTTCCTTCGAGGAATTCATCAAAGAACTACCAAATGATCGTTAAAGATGACACTGAATGGGACGTAGTAGTACATGAATGTCTAGTCCCGACACGGAAAGTGTCGACTTTCAGAGAGACCTCTGTGACTACAGACGGATAACTGACCGACGAGGAGAAGAAAATAATACTAACCAAAACAAGAAAGAGAGAGAGAGCGTTGTAAAACCCGTCGAGAAGAAACACACTCCGTTCGCATATTAAAGATCCTGTAACCCGTAGAGATCGACAGTAGGTGATTTACGGTTATAACCGGAAGATCGGGATACTGTCGGTCTTTATGGTGGTACTTAAAGTCCTGCGAACACCACGGTGGAACTTGACTAGCGCCGATAAAGGAAGAGCAAAGGTTTAACACGTACACTCTGTCACGTCAAGACTGACTTTTATACTCTTCAACAACTCCCCTCGAAAACTTTTTGCAAAAGGAACGACTATTTTTACCCGATTTTCTGGTACATATAAACGACAAGTCACATAGAAGGGTTATTAGATTTCATGTGTCTTCCTATACACCGATAATAAACGTTTAAAATATTCAAAAAAGAAAGACCCATCTTATACCTCTAGATTTACATGACTCTAATTTCTATTTTGTTACTCAAGAATTCAATCATTAAAAAGGTTGTTTAAAGTGAATTCGAAACATAAAAGAACCATTCTTTATGTCGTACACTTGAAACTTAAGCAAAGAGGACGACAGGAAGGACGAGTAAGTAAGAAGAAGGTTGTATGAAAAATTTTTCCAATTATTTAAAAACCTTAAAGCTTTGTTACTCTTTGAATGTCTTTTCCATGTCCATTTCTTTGTCATTGAAAAGGGGATTTGTAAACTCTCATTCAAGAGTCACATTCTAGAGTAATAGGGGTCATGAAATCATACATTAAAGATGTTTATTCTTACAGAAGGGTATATTAGTGTTCAAATCGACAGTTTTGTTTTCGAATCATAGTTATGTACCGACAGCAGAGTCTGGAGCAAGTCAAAAGTGATGAACAGGGTCAGTACAGGAAATAAAGTTTTTCTAGATCACATTTAGCGTTCGTGACAAGCGATTCCAGCGTAATCAAAGGAAACCAGACCTTCCCCAAGAATTAAAGAGGAAATTAATACACTGAAACGATAAAAACTCGTAATGTCCGATCCATAAACATCTTAGAAAGAGCTAAGTCTAAACAACAAAGACGTACAAATCTCATATCAATATTTAGAACTCGTCCTTATAGTATCTTCACTACGACACAAGAAAAGTGACTTAGGACCGTCCACTGTATACTAAAACTAAGTAGGGTCAAGACTAACAGAAATAGTGTTAAATAGGGTCGGTCGACAACTTTCCGTAAACCCAAAACAAAAGTAAGAACACCAATAATGATTATGACGATGACACTTGTAGGATGTTGTAGAAACTCTCTGTGTAAAGACAACCAATATACGAATCCTCACCTTGACATCCCATATTCCAGACAGACACAAAATGAAATCACTTAAGTCCACATAAAATTACTTACACAGGACTAGCGGTCACCCAACACCTCTCAAGACCGGAGTCAGACCCAACTAGACTCACTTTGTCACTGATCAAGGACGTCCGTCACGAACCGAAAGAGGACCATCCAGTTCCGACTCAGACCAACGCTACGACAGGTCACAGACGGGAAACAGAGCGACAAGTCCCCTCACCCACCCCCCAACAGGTCCTTCGACAGGACCGTCGGACCCCCGACTTCCACGACCGTCCACCGCTTCAACGACGACAATCCTGACACGACTTCCCCTTTAATTTGGATAACGTCAATGACGGGAAAGGCCACTCCTTCCAAAACTGGTACCTCATACATTAACGTTTTTTAACTTTTACAAGAATTCCTACCCTTTTTAACGGGATTTCTAAACCTTTTTCAATAAGATTCATCACCTTCTCCTACTTTATTTACTACGACACAACTCCAGGAAATTACCTGGTCTTAGACCACCAGACCTCAGCTACTATTCTTTCACTTTCTTTCTTTCTTCGATCATAAGGGATCAAATACGTCTATTGGTTATTTTGGAATCTTGTCCCGAACGTGACGAGTGCTTCCGTGTCCCGTAGGAGGGTTCCTCCAGAACTTTCGGACCCGTCCTCTCACTCGAACCACCCAAAAGTGCGAGGTCTCTTAATCGGTCTCCCTCCCTCACCTCACCCCCCCCGCCCCCTCTCTCTCTCTCTCTCTCTCTCTCTCTCTCTCTCTCTCTCTTTCTCTCTTTCTCTCTCTTTCTGTACCCCTGGGTTCAGAGACCACCTCGTCTCCACGAAATTACTAGAAAGACACTCATATATATCCGACAATATGTTCCTTAAAGAAAACTGTTACTATTTCTAGTCTTTTGGTTCACATGTCGTTGGTAATAGTTCCTTTGCCTTAATCGTTACCAGTATTCCAGTCTTCTGTTAGGTATAGAGTTCTTTCTCCCAGGACTAATTCGTCAAAACAGTATTCCTCTTACAAATGACTTCCTTTAGGTGCGTACGCAAAAGAAGGGTTGGAGTCAGGACCCTCGTCACACGACGAAGTGACCAAAGGCAATAGTCCTTGACTATTCCTTGTCTCCTAAAAACTCTCTGTCTTTTGTCGTATGTCCTTAGTAGGACAATTTGCAAGGGACTGTCACGACCCCCTTCAGTTTTACCTACCCTCTCAAAATAGGGTCGACTGTAGAGTTCCACAAATTGTCGTCGAAACTGGTACTCCCAATATTACTTAGACGGAAAACTTACACGAAATTCTGACCATTTTATACCTGTAATAGAAGAATGAACCATTCTAGAGAAAAGAGTGGGGTGACTAGGACCCTCTGAGTCAACACCATGATAAAGGACGACCTTCGGAGGGAACTCAGGACCTTAATTCAACTTAACAGAGGAAACACAGGGGTGACGTGAGACACGGGTAACTTTAATAAGATCCAATCACAAAAAGAAGGGTTGATGTCACATTCGAAAAACTTCCATTCCCGAACCAGAATTAATCTGAAAAGAGAGTTATATTGAACCTCTTCCACTACCGTGGGGTGACGTCATGAGAACGGACCTTTCAGGGTACGTGTCTCCTCGGACCACCCGACGTCAGGTACGCCAGCGCTTCTCAGTCTGTGCCGACTCACTGAAGGGAAAGTGAAAAGTGAAAGTACGTAACCTCTTCCTTTACCATTGGGTGAGGTCACAAGAACGGACCTCTTAGGGTCCCTGTCCTCTCGGACCACCCGACGACAGACACCCCAGTGTGTCTCAGCCTGTGCTGACTTCACTGAATCGTCGTCGTCGTCCTTTTTTATCCTTATCTACAAATCAATAAAGAAGGGGGCGAAATCATCTAGTAGAACACATATAAGTAAAACCTTTGTGAAAATATGTAAAGACCACAATAGTGACCTCTACACAAAATCACTATCCTTACACTCTGTCTCAATAAACCCTCTCTTTCACTAAAACCATAAGTCTGCACAATTGACTTAACTATCCTGTCAGACCATTTAAAGTCAACCTTGAATATTCTCACGAATCTCTAAACCTGTGTCTAAACCCTCAGTGGATACACTGACACTTTAAATATCGGTTCAGTCAACTACGGCAAAGAATTCCTCATTTCGTATTTCTAACTTCTTCTGGATAATTGATTTGACTCATAAAGTCCCTCCTCACACCCCAGTCCGTCCGTGTGACCTAGGGTGTTTGCTTGTTCAGGAATGTTCACTATACATGTATAGAAAGAGGTATACATAATGTAAAATCTCTTAGTCCGAAAATCGTGGTAGGTTTTATCCTAACTCAACTTCAACAAAATCACTTCATAAGATCCAAAAACTATCCTATTCAATCTAAGTAACTTTTTTCAGTATATATGTATACTTTCACGAAATTTTTAAGGTTTTACAATATTTAAAAAGTCCACAAGTAAACTTACCCGAACAAGTACATATCTTATCTCAAAATTCTCTAAAACTGGAAGGGAAAATAAAGAACGTAAAACACAGATACCTTTAATAAACACTGTTTCTAAAATTACTAAGTAAATAAAGTTCAAAAGAAACGAAAGACCAACGATCGTCTATAATCGTCGTGTATCTATATCCCAAATATCTCGTCCTGTCCCAAAGTCTCCACACACCATTAGTAGACACACAATGGAACAAGAATAAGGACTGTTAATCTTAGGTCTGAACTCACCTGTACAGGACAACACTTACTACCAAGAAATCGACAGAAAATACTCTTAGAGAGTTATTTTGCATGTCCGGAGAAGTGAAACGGGTACTTTCCAATCGGGACATCTCCGACTCACCGAATGGTTTTAAGTACGTCACCTACCCACTTCCTGAACCCAAGAACCACCACCCACAGGGTAATGAGGACTTTCAGGGACGGAAAAGGAGATATCTAACAATGGAGAGGGACCCGGGGAGACAACGAGAGACTAAGTGGGAGTCACTCACAAGGTACTGTACAGACTGTACATCCGAAGAGGTCCCATCCCTGACTCGGGATAAGTTGAAGTAGGAGAGACTACGGTTCGTGTCATGGAATCCTTCTCGTCCACGAGTCCTAGACCAGTTGGGACACTCTCGACGTACAAACACAAAAGGGGTCTAAATGACTCTTGTCACTCAATTTACTCCACCGGGAAGTCACAAGACAAATATTGTCCTTTCTCACCCCGTGTAGTGTTACACCCTTCCCGACACACACGTCCTTATAAAGACGTCAGAGACAACCCTTACAGACACCGGTGTCACCGGACGAAGGGTTCTTGGTGACGTCAACCGACATCCTTAATGTCAACAATGAGAGCACTATCAAAAAGAGACCTCATACATTTTACACTCCCATATAAAACAGATCTTTCAATTGCTACGTCGTAGTCGGTCCCAACTTGAGAGCGAAGGAACTCTTGTCGTCGAAGAGAAGAGTGTGACTTGAGTGAGAGGTCTCCTCAAGAACCCAATGATAAAGACACCAGTGAAACATAGGGGACTCGTGGGAAGGGGGACTTGAACAAATATTTATGCAGACAAGGAATCTAGAAAATAGTATAAATAGTCAATATTAATGGGGAAAATTGTGCTATCGGGTCTAACCATCTTTTATCATAAAAATATGTGACAGACATCATAGAAAGAGGTGACTCGACGTAACGAAAGTGACTGTGGACTCACGTGACTTTGCGACTAAAAAAAAAAAACAGGGACAATGAGAGAAAACTGCTCCTTGATAGACTTTCAAGTCAACGATCCTTTGTCGACTTATGTCTTTAAAAAAACCGCCCCCCCTCTAACCAGGAATATTTAAGTTAAGAAACTGTCGAGATGAGAACGTCTGGTTTTTAAATAAGTCGGAGATGTTTCTTTCTATGTATGGACAATCAAAAGATCAAATCTTTAAAATATGACTCCAACGATCCTTACACTTATGTAAAATAAGGTCCTAACTGATTTATAACTTTACATTAAAAATTGTCACTGACCTGTAACTTTTCATTACTAATACACACATATAAACTCAAAGTCCGAAAAAATGTAAAAGACCAAGAAGTAATTACTCTTTCTTACTCCTACTCTCTCTATATGTATGTACTGTGTCTTCTTAAATTTGGTTTCATTTTATAATATAATTAATTTTGTTGAAACAGAGTATCTTTATCCTAACTGATATAGGACATAAGTTAGGTCTAGTCGAAAAAATAGATACTGTGAATTATCACCATAATTTTTCTTATCACCGGTCTTTTTCTTATTTATAACTTTTCTTCGTAAACCAATATATGTGAACCGAAAGAAAATACTGACTAATAGTAAAAACAGTATTAATATAACACAAATCTTTTCTAAAAATAAGGCTAAGTTGTATCATTGAGACGTTCATAAGTGACATACGGTCAGTTTACGTGTCCCCGTGTCCAAACTAATTCGAAAGTCCCACGAGTCTACCACTCCTCCGTCGTCACGCATCTCTGCATTTGTCAGGAGGACCCGACACCAGTCCTTGTCCCGTCACACAGGACATCGTGTCTTTTCTCCACTACCCGATACTCCCCCGACGTCTCTCCCGAAGTTCCCCCTCCAGTCGAGACTCGACTCAAAACGTCCTGGGAAAGAACTTACACTTGTCAGGGGAGCGAACAGAAAAAACCCTACCCTCCGTGACCCCTACTCCTTATTCTGACCACAGACAACAGAAACAAACATCCAAACGAGAAACAAAGAAGGAACGGGTGTGGAAACCAATCAAACAGAAGGGGCGGAGAGACAAGTCCGTATGAGTAAGACTTAGAAGGTTCAAAGTGACGAACGGATAAATTAACGTGTGTATATAGACTCCTGCAACCGTCCCTCACGTCTTAGGTAGAAGAATAAATGTACGTAACTCTTAGAACACGGAGTCTTTATTTTTAGAATAATTCCGAAATACAGAATTAGGTTGACTGTGTCTCTCTTGAGATATTAGAGTTCATCTGCCGTATACATGATTTTAACCTTACCACACCTCTTACAACAGACTTTACATGCTCCTCTCATTACACACTTAAGTTTTGTCTTTATCTTCGTCGTTTACTTTTAACAGGGTCTGAACAACTATGATCCTTATTAATTCCTTTCTACCTTAACTCTTAGTAATTTACATATCCAAACCAAAGTGGACTTAAAAATTTTTCCGTGATTCTCATCCTCATTTACAAAATACTCTGAACGATAAACATATTTTAGGTAGAATAAAAATTATTGTAACATGAAAATCCTATGCAGAATCTTGTATAATCCACTCAAAGTCACAAAAGTCCGGATGTAAAATTTAATGATTGGATAGTATCTGAAATCATCATAATTATAACTTCCGTGAATTCGCGATCACATCTTTTTTAATGCCGACAGGAAACTCGTGGATACTAAAACAGGTATATATTCCGACATAAACAACTCAACGTTTCGTCAAAGCCTTTGTCACAGTCACTCGTCGAGTTAACTCCACACTATAAGTCTCACTATTAGATCTTTTGTGTCTGGACTTTTACCTTTTTCTGTGTCTTTATCTAAAGAAAGAGTGTTTGAACCTTTATCTTCTTATTGTTTCAACCATTGTCCCTACAATAGAAGGTATGGACAAGGTAGTTTTTAAAGTCAAAAGTGTAAATGATAATGTCCCACGTTATGATCTCTCTACTTTATTGTACGTCAGAAATTCTTTCTTTGTTTGATTATGTTAAAATCTAAAACCTTCTCATCGATATTAGGGTTTCTTTCCCTCATCGTTAAACGTAAATATCCGAAAAGATTGTCAACACTATTCATGTAATAGTAATTAGGAAACCTGAGGAAAACTCGAAACAAATTTTATATTCCTTCCTTCAGTAGAGATGTTCCTACGAACTTTTTTTAATATATGACTTTCAGTATCTTTAATACCGAAAGGCACTACCTAAGTCACAAAACACATAAAGATTGAGAGTAAAAAATTTTGTACAACTGGTTCCTTAAATAGGAAACCGTTATAAATAGTCAACACGTCTGAACCTAATGACACCACCACTTACCAAACGGAACTTTAGTTTATCTCTAGTAAGACAGCAAGAACTCTAACGAGGGTTCATGATGTAAAACTTAAGAAGATAACTGACACTCCCGATGAGGTAAAGAAGATGACCTAAGAACGAGTGTCATCATCTTTATTACCAGTAGACTTAATTTAAGTAGGTAAGTAGTGACTAAGGATTTTACAGTTACATGAGAACGGTAGAGGACGTACTGGTACAGGTTAAATGAAACTAAGTACCTGGACTGTAAGGTCCAAGGACACGTTATAACAAGAAATGTCGTAGCCTGAAACGAAAGCAGTGGTCTGTGTAGGTGGTGTCCGACAACAAAGACGAAAACGGGTCGGAGAAGTAAGAAAGACCCTGATAAAGAGATAAGAAGGAGTCATCGCATAACCTATGGGTTCCCCGGGTAGAAGGTCACAGTATAACAAAACAGAAAAGTATGACAAGTACCCCAAGAGTTCCGTTCTTACGACTTCACTAAAAGGTTCTGTCTGGTAAGTCATAGTGTCATTAGGTTCGGATACAGAGTTGGTGATTACAACTTCTTCAGCTCGTCACGACACTTCTGGTGGTTCTGGAAGATCTTGAGTATGGCTTTTTCTACAGGAAAAGTAGTATCCCCTAACCTTACGTTTGCATCTTTCAGTCGTCTGTTGACCTCATTGTCCGTTCAAACCGGAACCTTATGTTTTACTTCATCCGTTTCCGATTGTCTCAAAACGGTTCTTTCGTGTGACCAGTATCGTCTGTGGGAGAAGGTTGTTGTTTTCTCTGTTGAGATGAGTACCTATAGTGGTCTACCAGTCATGACTTTAGTCTAACTAATATAAACAACGTCGACTTCTACCTCTTCGACATATGTCAGTCGTTTTTCTTCTGGTCCTCGACTGACACCGAGTTTAGTACTCGAGGAATAACATTTTAAGTCCGAATTTAACTTCTTTCATCCCTCTCGGTGATCTGGTGAGTCCATACTGGACTTAGTATAGGGAATGATACTATGTCACCTTCACTGTTTTTCTAAGTTCCCTAATCTAGACTATCTCACGGACTTCTTGATACCTGTCTCCAAACATTGCAACATGTCCTCCGCCACTAGTTTTGGTAGGGGTTCCTTTTTTTACGTTCTTCCGTTTTACCAACAGACTCCTCCTGAATTTTTATCGACTCTTCTCTTCGTTTTCCGTTTCTTCTTTCCCTTTCTATGTGGGTCGACTTACGTCTCAAGGTCTATTATCGTTCCTCTCTATTCTTTCGGAAGGATTCACTAGTCACGTTTATCTTCTTTTGTTATCTTACCCTTTCTGATCGCTAGAGAAGTTCTTTTAACCTCTATGGTTCCCTTGTAAAGTACGTTTCTATCCATGTTACTTCCTGTCTTTGACATTCCTGGATTATCTTTGTCTTCTGTAATTCTTTTCCACCGTTCTTATGTGTCTTCTTGACACGTCTTTCCAGAATTTACTGGGGGTATGGTACTATAAATCTAGTGAGTGGATCTCGCTCTATGGGACCTCACACTTCAGTTCACCTGTAATCCTCGGTAACGATGTTTGTTTCCACTACCTTAAGGTCCAGTCGAGAAAGTCAAGGATTTTCTACTACGACAATTTCCCGACATGACGTATACGGTCGTTTAAACCTTTTGAGTCGTCACCGGTGTCCTGACCTTTTCAAGTCAAAAGTAAATATGGGGTTTCTTCCCGTTACGGTTTGATGGTGTGTCAACACGAATAAAGTGTACGATCGTTCCATTACGAGTTTTAGAAAGTTCGATCCGAAGTTGTCATACACTTGGCTCTTGAAGGTCTACATGTTCGACCTACATGTTCTACATGTTCTTTTCCGTCCCCTTGGTCTTTAGTTTAACGGTCGTAGGTAACCTAATATCTTTTTCGTTCCGTTTGTAGATGAAGTGACTGATGCTATTTCGGAAACTCACATACCTAGTATCGTTTGACACCTTTTAAAAACTTCCCTACCCTTATGGTCTGACGGAATCGACGGACGACTCTTTGGACTTACGTCAAGTTCTTCGTTGTCTATCTTGACTTGTACCTTGTTGTCAGACCAGGTGTTAACCCTTTCCTCATGCAGTCACAACATATAACAGTGAGACGAATAAATTGAATATTCATCTGACACAGTACACTTTACGACCAGACCTACTTTATGGTTGTTGGAGTCTATACGTCTACTATGGTGGGATTACCGTATTTCATTCCTCCTTGATTTCTCGGAGAACTACTTCCACTCTCTTCTCTCACTTTTTCGACTAAATTGTGAGTCGTAAGTTTATTGATTCTAGTACCGTAGACCAGGGTAGTGAAGTACCGTTTATCTACCCTTTTTTTACCTTTGTCACTGTCCGAAATAAAAGAACCCGAGGTTTTAGTGACGTCTACCACTAACGTCGGTACTTTAATTTTCGGCGAACGAGGAACCTTCTTTTCGATACTGGTTTGATCTGTCGTATAATTTTTCTTCTCAATAATGAAACGACTGTGTCCAGATGTACTGTGTCACCAGTACATACCTACACTCTCAACATGGTATTTCTTTCGACTCACGGTTTCTTAACTACAAAAACTTCACACGACGACCTCTTCTGAGAACTCTCAGGGAACCGGTTGTTCCTCTAGTGTGGGAGTTAGAATTTCCTTTACTTGAGACTTATAAGTAACCTTCCTGGCAACGACTTCAACTTCGATGTTATGACACCGGTAGACCACACTTCTCGGTTGAGTGACGATTCTTGGGCTGCAACCCTTTCTAACTCCCGTCCTCGTCTTCCCCCACTGTCTTACTCTACCAACCTACCGTAGTGGTTGAGTTACCTGCACTCAAACTCGTTTGAGGCCCTCCATTACTCCCTGTACCTTTGAACCCCACGACGTCAGGTACCCCAACGTTCCTCAGACTGTGACTCACTGACTTGTTGTTGTTAGTCAACGTATGGTACCCAAGCCGGACTCCGTCATTCAATGTACACGTCCATATGTGGGTGGGCACAGAATATAAAGTACATGAGTAGTGAATGTATAACATACTCGAAAGTCATTGTTCAGAGAGTAGGTATAAAGAAGGGTTGCAAAAAAAAAAAAAAAAAAAGGACACACCATTTTATGTACATTGTTCTACAGTACAAACACACCCCGTCAACATACACCAAGACTTACAGGACACTCCTCTCGGGGTGCGTGACGAGAACGACGACAGTTTGGTCCGCAAAGAGAAAGACAAAGACCACTACTTGATGTCAACATCGAGAATTACGAACTAGCGTTGGAAAGAGAAACAAAGACCCCGGTTTATATCAATACTAAGAAAACAAAGTCGAACATTAAAGATGTACACGGTAACATCTTCATGTTTCTTGTACTTACCAAAAATTTTTCAGACACTTACAATGAACAATAACTTGATCGGTTGTTAAACTATAAATAAAACGGAAGTTATTACAGAGTCGAAGATTCCTATGGTATATAAACTTGGGTAAGAAAATATATATTTCTTTTTTTAGACATAATTTATCTCAACAATTCATAGACAAATTTTTATACCATACCCCGACATGTAAAAAGTATAATATCACAGTTTACTAAGTAGATACGAAAACCAAGTAACAAATAATACGATGAATCCTATGAATTTGTGTAAAATCACACCGAACTTGTACCAAATCACATGTGTGTGTGCGTGTGTGTGTGTGTGTGTGTGTGTGAATGTACGTGAGCGGTCAAAATAAAAAATTTGAAAGGGGGAGTACTGAGACGACCAAATAGTGTCACAACACAATTCTTTATAATTGTCAAAAGTCCTTCTACGTTGGTCCGTTATTATCCACCAAATTAAATCTCATCGAATTTGGATTACCTGTTCGGAATGGAAGGTGACTCTACTACAGACAACACAATTATACATCAAGAAGTGATTCTTTGTAGGTTTACAACTAATATAAAATGGAAACCATCTCTTGTCACAAACTCTTAATCCTCTTTACACTTACGACGTCAAGTCGTGTCATGTTTTGACAATTTAGGAAATATAAGTAACTTCCGATAAAAGAGAAAGATCCAGTAAGAGACCTTTAACTATCTTGACGAGACACACACACATATACATACGTACGGACACAGGGATTTGCTTGTTACAATCACTAGAAGAAACGAGACATAAACAAAATTGACACGGGTCATAACGAGAAATTCCGGTAGGAACCGTAGTCTCCGTAACTTTGACTGTAAAACAATTCTTTACGGAGTATCACCCCGGAGGAAAAGTTGTCCCCGGGTTAAGTGATTTCTTAGGGAATAAGGAACAAAGTGTCAGAACAAGAAATTTCTAGTCTATCTGAAGAGGGTACTGATAGGTTGTCTTCGGTAGTTTGTCTTATCTTCGATAAAATTTACTCACATAAAAAAAAAGTGAACAATTTCTAAATGTCGTATAAGAACCTCTCATTCACATCACTACTAATCTTAATGTATACGGACATCATATGGAATCCAATTTTTACATACGTCCCATATAAAATTACAAATATTCGAGATAAAAAAGAAAAAGTATTAACAAGGAGAAAAGATACTAACCCTGATACCAAAAATATTCATAATATAAATTTAAAAATTTGATCGAAATAACTCCATATTCAATTTACGTATTTTAAGTTCTCAAAATTCACATGCCAACCTACTCAAAACTATACATACACTTAGTAGCGGTGTTAGTTCCACACATTACAAAGGTAGAGGGGTAGGGGAGGTTTAATTAAGGAACAGGGAATTTGTAAATTAGAAGAAGATACACACCGGAACCCGTTTATGGGTAGACGAAAGACAGTACTATTAAAACAACCAAAATCTTAAAATATACTCTTTTTGATTGTTTTAATAGAATATTAATATATATTAATATTTTAATATTAAAATATATTTAACTTGGTTTTACACAAGACACAAACCGAACAAAACTAGACATAATACAAAAGTAATAAGTAAAAACAGTTAAGTATAAAACCATCAAATAAGAAAAAAATAATAATACATCATAAAGTAAATACTTACATAGTGCCAAAAAAAAAATTAGGGTAGGACTAAACTACTTATAAATCTAACAAAGATCAAAAACGGATGATACTTACTTTGACGACTCTTGGAAACCTATTTATGGAAACTTACCCTAACGACCCCACATACCAATCATACATATCTGTACAACTTGAAATACTCTTTGATCCGACCTCAGGAAACGCAAAGGAGGTCATCACATACTCAAGGTTAATAAAATGTTGGAACCCCTTTCAATCATAGTAGTCTTAAAATGTAAAATTGCGAAGATCACCCATACCGAAGGGACCATCGAGTCGACCATTTCTTAGACGGACATTACGTCCTCCGGGACCAAACTAAGGACCCGGTCCTTCTAGACGATCTCTTCCCTATCCGATGGGTGAGGTCATAAGAACCCGAAGAGAACACCGAGTCGACCACTTCTTAGACGGACGTTACGACCTCTGGACCCAAGTTAAGGACCCAACCCTTCTAGGGGACCTCTTCCGTTTCCGATGGGTACGGTAATAAGACCGGACCTCAGGTACCCGAGTGTTTTTCAACCTGTATTGACTCGCTGAAAATAAAAGTGAAAGTCACCCATACACTACTATTAGAGGAAAACAAAACTAAAGGGATTACTGATTACTATAACTGACAGAAAAATTAAGAATGAACACTAAAGACATAGGGGTAACTATTTCACAAACAAATATAGGAAAAAACTAGAATTATTAACTCAACAAAAGAACAACTCAAAATACTCAAAAAATATATATATATTAGTTATCTTAATACAGACATATATGTGTAGGTATATATTTATACACACACATACACACACATAAAATACTGATAAAATTGGGTTGGATGTGTATAGATGTGTAAAGAACAAACAAACTTGTTATAGAAAACTTCTCGTTTTCACAATTCGAAACTACTTCAAGTAGAATAATCAAAAAAGAAAATACCAAGTAAAGATGTACTTTTCTACGAGTCGTAGTGAGTAATAGTCTCTTTACGTTTAGTTTTGGTGTTACTCCATGGTAAAGTGCGGTCAGTCTTATCGACGCTAGGTTTTCAGATGTTCGTTATTTACGACCTCTCCCACACCTCTTTTCCCTTGGGAGAATGTGACAACCACCCTTACGTTTGATCATGTCGGTGATACCTCTTGTCACACCTCTAAGGAACTTTTTGACCTTTATCTTGACAGAATCCTGGATCGTTAGGGTGACGACCCGTATGTGTGGTTCCTTTGGTCTTAACTTTCTCTGTGCACATGTGGTTACACGTAGCGTCGTGACAAATAGTATCGGTCCTGTACCTTCGTTGGATCTACAGGTAGTCGTATACTTACCTATTCTTTCGACACCATGTATATGTGTTTACCTCATAATGAGTCGGTAATTTTTCTTATGTAAACTTAGTCAAGATTACTCCACCTACTTTGACCTCGGCTAATAGGTCTCACTTCATTCGGTCTTTCTTTTTGTGGTTATGTCATATGATTGAGTATATATACCTTAAATCTTTCTACCATTACTATTGGGACATACGCTCTGTTGTTTTCTTTGTGTCTACATATCTTGTCAGAAAACCTGAGACACCCTCTCCCTCTCCCACCCTACTAAACCCTCTTACCGTAACTTTGTACATATTATAGTATTTACTTTGCTTAGTGGTCAGGTCCAAACTACGTCCTATGTCCTACGAACCCCGACCACGTGACTCTACTGGGTCTCCCTACCATGCCCCTCCTTCCTCCCTCCCCCCAAGTCCTCCCCTTGTGCACATATGGACACCGTCTAAGTACATCCACATACCGTTTTGGTTATGTTATAACATTTCATTAATTGGAGGTTAATTTTATTTATTTAAATATAATTTCTTTATAGTGGCGATGTAGTCAAATTTTTTTTTATAAATAGATTGGGTTTCTGTGTGTTCTTAAAAAGAATGTAATAGAAAATCTTCAAAATACTAAAATCAAGAATAAATTGAGACACTAAGTAAAATCTAACTTGAAGGGACCACCGAATCTGCCATTTCGCAGACAGATGTTACACCCTCTGGACCCAAGCTAGGGACCCAACCCTCTAGGGGACCTCTTCCTTTACCGTTAGGCGAGGTCATGATAACGAACCTTTTAAGGTACCTGTCTCCTCGCACCATCCGATGTCAGGTACCCCAGCGTTTCTCAGCCTGTACTGACTCGCTGAAGTGAAAGTGAAAGTGATCATTACATTTCCAGTCGTAAGTAAGAAAAGGTACAAGTAAAGGTCAACATACTCGTGTTGATTATCAGAAGAGATCTAATCCGATGGATAAGATCCATCTAATCGAACCGTGGGACAACTCTTAGTAAACTAGTACACTTGTACCCCTACAAAGACACGAAATAAAACAAGGTGACTACGTGTACAGACAGGAATCTTATTATCGTGGGACAGAACTAATGGAATCGAAACATTATCTAACACTTTAGTACACAATGTTCACAAAGTTGAAACCAGAAAAAGTTTTAACAAAACTGAGTAGATCTAGAAAGATGAACGTTTACGTAAAATCTTAGTCGAAAAGTTAAAGATGCTTCTTTAGACGGTCTTAAAACTAACCCTAATATAACTTAGACATCTAGTCAACCATCTCCTAACTATGAAATTACTGCACCTCAGAAAATTAGGTACTTGCAACATATATAGGTCAATAATAAAATAAATAAATAGGTCATAAAAAATGAAAATCTAAAAAAACAACGTAACCCAGAAACAACGAAAGAGATCGACACCGCTCACCCTGACGAGAGACAGCCCCACACGCCGACGAGTATCGTCGCTGAAGGACCACGTCCCGCGTCCGAGATCCAAAACACCCGAAGTCATCGCCACAGTGTCTTCGAACCATCAACACTGAGTACCCGGGGTCTTGTGTGCCCGAGTCATCAACGTTGAGTGTCCGAGACGTCGTACCCGAGCCAACGAGACGTCGTACACTTTAGGAGGACCTCGTCCCTAGTTTGGGAACAGGGGACGAAACCGTCCGTGTAAGGGTAAGTGACACGGTGATCCCTTCAGAAAATTTAAAAAAGAGTCGTCACAGAAGATCAAAAGTCACATCTCTAAAAAGTGTATAAAATAAAGAATTCATAAAATACAAAGACTACGAAATTATTTCTCGTCATATCAAATAAAGTAATAGTTAAAAAAAACAACGATCACACATCTTTATCTTAACTAAAAATTTATAAACATAGAACACTAAAACGATTTGAGTGGATAATTAAAGCATCGTAGAACCATCCAAGACATCATAAAAGATGTATCCACGGGTACATCAGACATTTATTTCTGTCAAAATGAAGAAACGAAGGTCAGAGATACGGAAAATAAACAAAAAGAACTGACAATTGTCACCGATCCTGAATATCATGTCACAGTTCATCTTCATTACTCAAGGAACAAGAACTAGAATCCTCCTGTGTAAACCAGAACATGATAATTCATCCTATAATTGATCTAAAATGTACCTACAGTAAAATAGTCCATTTCCTTCGAAGAAAGACAAGGGTCAAACGATTAAAAAAAACAACCCCCCAACACAACCAAAACTTACCCACAACTTAAAATAAATTAGGAAACTCGTAATTAATTAAACTCTATAATAATTAAACAAATAACTCTACACTGAAATTTTATAAACAAATCATAATAACGAACTCATAATAAAATATTCATAATTTAGAAGAATATAAGGACCTTATTTGGATGACACAGTTAAATATAAAAAATATATAACGACTTTAAAACGTATTAACGAATATTCCCTATAACCAGATCTCAAAGGAAAAATATATAATTATAATATACAGACTAAAATCATAGTCTAATTGGTACTGGAATATTTTACTCAACCCTTTATGAAGGAGGAAAATACATCAAATATATCGTCACATTATAATTTGTATGTTGAATTAATAAAATAAACAACAACAATGAGTCAGCAAGTCAGTACAGGCTGAGAAACGTTGGGGTACCTGATGTCGCGAGGTCCGAAGGGACAGGAAATCGTAGAGGACCTCAAACGAGTTTGAGTACCGATAGTTCAACCACTACGGTAGGTGGGTAGAGTAGGAGACAGTAGGGAAAGAAGACGGAAGTTAGAAAGGGTCGTAGTTTCTGAAAAGGTTACTCAACTGAGAAGCGTAGTCCGCCGGTTTCATAATCTCGAAGTAGAAGTAGTACTCAGGAAGGTTATTTATAAGTCCCAACTGAAGGAAATCCTAACTAACGAAACTAGATGAACAAAAGGGTCCCTGAGAGTTCTCAGAAGAGGTCGTGGCGTCAAACTTACGTAGTAAAAAAGCCACGAGTCGGAAACAATAACAGGTCGAGAGGGTAGGTATGTACTGATGACCTTTTTGGTATCGAAACTGATATACTCGGAAACAGCCACTTTCATAACAGAGACGTCGTATAATTTTATATGACAGATCCAACCAATATCGAAAAGAAGGTTCCTTCTTCGTAGAAAATTAAAGTACCGACGTCAGTGACAGGTGTCACTAAAACGTCGGGTTCTTTTATTTCAGACAGTGACAAAGGTAACAAAGGGGTAGATAAACGATACTTCACTATTCTGACCTACGACACTAGAAGAATTTACAAAAAACTTACAACTCAAAATTCAGTTGAAAAGAGAGGAAAGTGGAAATAGTTCTCCGAGAAATTAAGGAGAAAATTTTATTAAGGAGAAAAAAATACACCTTAATATATTTATTAGGAGTTGAAAAAGACAGGAGAAAAGGGAATTTCTGATCTTTTCCAGTCAAAAGTAAGGTTAGGGTTTCTTTCCGTTACAGTTTCTTACGAGTTTGATGGTGTGTTAACGTGAGTAGAGTGTACGATCATTTCATTACGAGTTTTAAGAAACTCGGTCCGAAGTCGTCATGCACTTGGTACTTGAAGGACTACAAGTTCGAGTAAAATCTTTTCCGTCTCCTTGTTCTCTAGTTTAACGGTCGTAGACGACCTAGTAGCTTTTTCGTCCTCTCAAGGTCTTTTTGTAGACAGAGACGAAATAACTGATGGTTTCGGAAACTGACACACCTAGTGTTATTTGACACCTTTTAAGACTTTCTCTACCCTTATGGTCTGGTGGACTGGACGGAGAACTCTTTGGATATACGTTCAGTCCTTCGTTGTCAATCTTGATCTGTACCTTGTTGTCTGACCAAGGTTTATCCTTTTCCTCATGCAGTTCCGACATATAACAGTGGGACGAATAAATGGAATATACGTCTCATGTAGTACTCTTTGTGACCCGACCTTCTTTGTGTTCGACCTTAGTTCTAACGGTCTTCTTTATAGTTATTGGAGTCTATACGTCTACTGTGGTGGGAATACCGTCTTTCACTTCTCCTTGATTTTTCGGAGAACTACTTCCACTTTCTCCTCTCACTTTTTCAACCGAATTTCGAGTTGTAAGTCTTTTACTTCTAGTACCGTAGGCCAGGGCAGTGAAGTACCTTTTATCTACCCTTTTGTCACCTTTGTCACAGTCTGAAATAAAAACCCCCGAGGTTTTAGTGACGTCTACCACTGACGTCGGTACTTTAATTTTCTGCGAATGAGGAACCTTCTTTTCAATACTGGTTGGATCTATCGTATAA
>SJYO01000647.1:41892220-41932084 GCA_006410555.1 Capra ibex
ACGCAAACTTGACACCACAACCTCTTCTGAGAACTCTCAGGGAACCTGACGTTCCTCTAGGTTGGTCAGGTAAGACTTCCTCTAGTTGGGACCCTAAAGAAACCTTCCTTACTACGATTTCGACTTTGAGGTCATGAAAACGGTGGAACACGCTTCTCAACTGAGTAACCGTTTCTGAAACTACGACCCTCCCTAACCCCCGTCCTCCTCTTCCCCTACTGTCTCGTACTCTACCGACCTACCGTAGTGGCTGAGCTACCTGTACTCAAACCCACTTGAAACCCTCAACAACTACCTGTCCCTCCGGACCGCACGACGCTAAGTACCCGAGCGTTTCTCAGCCTGTGCTGACTCACTGACTTGACTTGACTTGACTTTGAAATTCATTCAAACACAATGTTCGACTAAATTATAAAACATTAATTTTTAATTTTAAAATCGTAATCCTAAAAAAATCTTCGTCTTTCTTTTTCGAGACACTAAATTTTTAATCCACAGGTTCCTGAAGCGACCACCAGGTCGTCTACTCTGAAACGCGAAGGTGACGTCCCGGACCACACCGCAGTCAGGGACCAGTCTCTTGACTGTAGGACATACTACGTTCAGTCTTAGTTTTGTTGTTGTTTTCGCTTCTAAAGTGTGTGTGTGTTTATCCACAGGTCATTAAAATCCTCTCTTCCCAAAAAGTATTTTTTAAACATTTCACATCCTTACACACTTCTGTTTTATAAATATATCAAAACAAGAACTATCATACCATGAATCGTAAATCTTAGGTAACAGAAGATTGTAATAAAGTGTCCGTAAAAGAATTTTATAATATTAAAAATACTTGTCGTAAAAGATCACTAATATACTAGACAGTACACCTAAATACTATTAATGGATATGGTCACTATAATCTTAAAATAACAAAGATCAAAAAATTACATTAAATTTAAAAATACACTTGAAAATAAAAGACGATAGAAAAATAATTTTTGAATACTATATAAAATAACCTTAACGAAAAAGTGTATGATGATGTCAAACATAAAGGGGTACATTATTATGAACCGACGAGATTATCCATTTTTATCATAGAAAGACGAAAATTAAGGTAAACATATTAATAAACCCTTTATAAATTTTTTCAGAGAACTTCTGAAAACTTGATCAGTGAGTCTTCTCAATATGTTGTCATCATAATTCCCCTGTATTTATATACCTTTTATTCAAGAACTTCATTTGTATTTATCACAATCACTTAATTTATCACATAATTTATCACTTCATTTGTTTGTGTTTTACACAGAACTTCATTTGGGTTTCCGTATTCCGGTAACTTAAACATATTGTATTCTTTTCCCTTTCCCTAAAATAAAACATAATTTACCAGGATAATCAAATCATCTTTTACCTATCTCACTTAGTTTCGGTCCTCAGAGTATAAGAGTAAAGAAATTTTATGTGGTTGTGGAGTATTTGAATCACTTTCTTAGAGTCATAAATATTCGAGTGACATACCGAATACAGTAACGAGTTTTAAAAAAACCCCCCTTTAATCGATGGACAATAGATTTTTATCCACAGACCTTGTGTCTCACTCTGGTGAGTTTTCATCATTAAACGTTCTTTACTTTCTTTTATCGTCACTTTGAGTTTTGACACACTTCCTCTTCCATCTTTAAACAGGAAATATTCATTTAAACTATCTGCTATATTAAATTCTTATACCTACTGACTCTTTGCGACTGTCTTTTTACCTCCTCTTACTTGACTACACACTAAACCAGCCCTTTTGTTTCGTATTTGAAAATTTATCTTCGAACCACTTATAGTAAAAATATCATCCATCTAAGGGCACCCAACTCCTCGGACCATCCGACGTCAGGCACCTCAGGATTCTCAGTCTGTGCTGACTCGCTGAAGTGAAAGTGAAAAGTGAAAGTACGTAACCTCTTCCTTTAACGTTGGGTGAGGTCACAAGAACGGATCTCTTAGAGTCCCCGCCACCTCGGACCACCCGACTGTAGGTACCCCAGTGTGTCTCAGCTTGCGTTGACTTCACCGAATCGTCGTCTAAGTAAATATTGGAGAAACAAAGGTGGTTTACAGACTCCGTTGGATGTGTTTCGTATAACTAATTTTGTCAAATTTTTTCTTTTTCCTTTCTTTTAATCCTATTTACTTGTTTAGTATTGAACACAGTCATACCTACGATGCTAACCCAAAACATAAAGTCACATTCGAATGACCCTGATTTCCGTTTTTCCTTTGGTCAACAAAAGGATCTTACCTCCACTGATACGATCAAAGACTTTAGGTTCTGTACTCTTGACACGAGAAGGTCTACTCATTTTTAAAAAATGACTACCTCCTATATACTTAATTATATTTTTCGTATTTAGTGGTTTACCATTTGGAAGATCATAAACTCTGAGAACAGTTTGTGATATCACCTGTATTTACCAAACTTGAGAAAACAAAAATCAAAAATAAGTAAATAACTTCATATCGACCGAATAATAATCAAAATTCTATAAAACTGTCTAATATGTAATAGGTTTTAATAACATTTTATAAGTAATATAAGGGACCCGACAATGAAGGGTACTAATAAATAAAATATTGACCATCAAACATGGAGAATTAACGAAAGTGGATCAAACGAAAAAGACGATGGGGGGAAAGAAGACCAAACAAGAGTTATAGACACTCAGACAAAGACAAAACATGTAAACAAACAAAACAAAAAATCTAAGGCGCATATTAACTGGTGTACGCCATAAATAGAAAGAGAAAGACTGAATAAAGTGACTCGTATTATGCGAAGTCCAGGTAGGTACAACAACGTTCTCCATCTCAAAGTAATAAAAAATATCTACTCATTATATAGTGGATATAAAGTGGACATATAGTAGCATATATGTCATATACGATGTAAAAAAAATTGGTAAGTAGACAGTCACTCGTGAATTCAACGAAGGTTAGAACAGATAACATTTATTATGAAGACACTTGTATCCCTATGTATATAGAAAAGATTAATGACAAAAACAGAAGTAACCTTTTTATAGGTCTTCACCTCAACGACCTAGTGTACCATCAAAATAGAAAAATAAAAAACTCCTTGGAGGTATGACAAAAGGTGTCACCAACATAGTTAAATGGTTAGGTTGTGATCATGTATTCTCAAGGGAAAAGAGAACGGTATTTATATAACTACACCTGATACGTTATATGAACTAGGTCCAGATCCTCATAAACTGATTCAACATTTATTCCACACCCCAACTAAACTCAAGACAACGATGTTACCACTCCATATGGACCTGGAGTAGGAAACTCAGGTCAAGTCTCGGGTTTGCTGCAGTCTCATCTGTTAGTCTCCGATGAAAGTATGGAAGAGATTTCCTACTAGTGTTTGCTATGAGTAAACTTCTCGTACTTATAAAAATAATGTCAACTCTTTGTATCTAACTTTTCTTATCTATGAAGAAAAAGTAGAAACTGAAAAGTCACGAATGGTATAATGAAACGTATAGTAACAACAAGTCAGTGACAGTACAGGTCGAGAAACACTGGGGTATCTGACGTCGTACGATCCGAAGGGACAGGAATCGATAGAGGACCTTAAACGAGTTTGAGTACAGGTAACTTAGCCACTACGGTAGGTTGACAGAGTAAGAGACAGTGCTGGAAGAGGAGGACAGAAGTTAGAAACGGTCGTAGTCCCACAAAGGTACCTCGACCGAGAAGTGTAGTCTACCGGTGTCATAACCTCGAAGTAGAAATCGTACCCTGGAAGGTTACCTATAAGTCCCAACTAAAGGAAATCCTAACTGACCAAACTAGAGGAACGACAGGTTCCCTGAGAGTTCTCAGAATAGGGTTATGATGTGAAACTTTCGTAGTTAAGAAACCGTGATTCGAAACAAATATCAGGTTGAGAGTGTAGCATGTACTCATGACCTTTTTGATATCGAAACTGACATGTCTGGAAAAGACCGTTTCATGACAGAGACGAAAAATTATACGACAGATCCAATCAGTATCAAAAATAAGATTCCTCGTTCACAGAAAATTAAGACACTGACGTCAGTGGTAGACGTCGCTAAAACCTCGGGTTCTTTTATTTCAGACAGAGACAAAGGTAGCAAAGGGGTAGATAAACAGTACTTCACTACCCTAACCTGTGGTACTAGAATCAAAAAACTTACAACTCAAAGTTCGGTGGAAAACCGAGAGGAGAAAGTGGGAGTAGTTCTCCGAGAACTCAAGGAGAAGCGAAGGACGATAATCTCACCATAGTAGACGGATAGACTCCAACAACAATAAAGAGGGTCGTCAGAACTAGGGTCGAACACTAAGTAGATCGGGTCGTAAAGAGTACTACTGTTATATGTTGAAACTACATGAGGAAAGGGTCAAACTTTGATCTGACAAAGTACAGGCCAAGACAAAGAAGAACTGAACGAACGTCCAAAGAGTCCTCCGTCCATTCTACCGGACTATAAGGGTAGAGAAATTCTTAAAAGGTGTCAAACACTAGGTGTGTCAGTTTCCGAAATCGTATTAGTTACTTCGCGTTCATTTATAAAAAGACCTAAACGAAACGAAAAAGACACCAGGTCACCTACAACTGTTAAACTAGAGACGAAGGAGACCGAAAAGATTTAGGTCAAACATATAGATCTCCAAGAGTCAAGTACATGACGGCTTTGGATCGAACTACCTAAAACTCGTAATGGAACGAATGTACACTTTACTCACGTCAAAATACTATCAAACTTGTAAGAAACCCTAACCAGTAAAACCCCCAACCTTACTTTTGATTGGAAAAGGTAACGACACCGGTGATGACTCAAAAGGTTTAAAAGACCGTATAACTTACATCGTGAAATTGTCGGAACAGAAAATCTTAAAAATCTATCGAATCGAGCTTAAGGTAATGGACATGATGGAAACAAACATCATTACGAAAGATTCCGGGTGGACTGAAACGAGAGGCCCTACAGACCGAGATCCACTCAGAGGTGTGGCAGTACCAATAGACCCATAATTCCGTACAAAACATATCAAGATACATAAGAACGGTGGAGAAGAATTATAGAAGACGAAGACAATCCAGGCATGGCAAAGACAGGAAATGACACGGGTAGAAACGTACTTTACAAGGGAACCATAGAGATATCAGAAAAGGTAAGAGAACAAAAGGAGACAAAGAAACGTAACAAGTAAATTCTTCTGAAATAGAGAGGAATGACAATAGACCTCGAGACGTAAGTCTACCCCCAGAAAGTGAAGGAGGAAACGGGAGGAAACCGGATACACATTGAAACGTATAATATTTCTAGGTCATTTACAAATAACTTACTTACTGACTTTTCTTTTTAACCTCTCTAAACACCCTAAACATTCTCTTTATTTTCTTTGGAAAGATTTTTAAAAATTTCTATCATAATCCACTACTCTCGACAATTAAAAAGACTATATCAATACCCCTGTCGAACGTCATTACAGAAACAATCTTAGATCAAATAGAAGTCTTAAATTGACTTTGTCATGATTAAATATCCTACAACATATATGAACGTTTTACTAGGGTTACAATTCAGTGAAGAGTGATTGGACCGTCTCTTTGGAGTTTAAAGTTTATCGACTTACATCATCGTCCACATTATAACGAAGAATTAATAGTTTCGAGAAACTTATGTGAGAAATAATAGTCTGTTGAACGACCTGAAACTACACAAACTATAAAGACCGTAGAATGCGTCACAGATCGTAATATATACGTTGCACAGTCGTTCCAAGTATTTATGAAAGATGCACACCTCGTCTTCACCAAATTCTGTCTTAAGAAAAGAAAAATTACATAAATTTTAAAAAAATAAAAAGACTTCATATCAACTAAATCATACGACGTAATTAAAGACGACATGTCGTTTCACTGAGTATATATGTGTAATATACACGTAGGAATGTATATGTAGGATATGTAAGTATATGTGTGTATGTACACATATATGTAAGAAAAAGTATAAGAAAAGGTCAAACCAAATAGTGTCCTATAACTTATATCAAGGGACACGATATTGTCGTTATCCTGGAACAACACATAATGTCAAAGGTAGACGAGTAAGGTTTGAGGGTCAAGTATGGAGGGAGGGGTGGAACCGTTGGTGTTCACACAAGAGACATTTTATCCTAAGAACTACACTCATGGAACAAAGGAGAAGATCAAGTGTACTATTGTTAGTTATATCGTGGTATTTTTGTAGTAAATTGTCGACACACCTAAACCTCTTCCTTTCCCTAGAGATTGACAATTCCTTATACTTCCGTTGTGACTAATTAGAAATTGTGTTTCTATCTTTAAGTAAGTAAATAAATCAGCGAAGAATGACCAATTTCTTTCTTTTCCTTGATACGGAGAAAAACGAGAAGAAAACTGTTCATACACACGTCTGTAGATCTCGGAACGATTAGACAAACTTGTGTTTTTAACATTTAGTAATAAAATTGTCCTTAAATCGGAAAACGTTTATCCACTTATAAATATCGGTCTTCCAACGATGTTCCGTCGAGACTCCCTTTAACACCACGTTTTGTTTACGATTTTTTAGGAAGTGGTTTCCTAAAATTCTTCTGAATTTTACCTGTATATATCTACGATATCAGTATTCTAACTTACCTCTTTTTATTGACCCGTCTTCTGGTGTAAATGTAATCTTTTTTACACCCCCTTTAAAATTCCCCCTGTGAGTTCATCCCTTTCAAAGATAAACAGTTTCCCCCCAAAATCTATTCTTCAGATCCAGATTTAACTTTTCTATTCTATACTTAAATCTCCCTCCTATTCCCTATTTGAATCCTTATCATTATCCCATTTTAACAGAAAGGATATGAAAATACAAGAACAAGTGAGTAATTATAAAGTACCAACGAAGGAGACAGGTGTCAGACATTTCTCTTTGAATCCTTCATAAAAGACATCAAATCAAAACGGAACAGTCAATTCTATCTCTAATCAATAAACGAACGGTCTGAACCAAAGAAAAAAGGGATACGTGGATGAGTGTGGGTGTACACTTTCACTCCTACCGCCCCCGCGTCACATCCGAGGAACGTAGACTCCCGTGGCTCTCCTTAACAAGACCTCGTACGAAAGGTGTCAAGAAAGACACAAGCATATGTGTAAAATGAAGAGACTCCACAAGTCAAAAGGCTTCTCAATTCACAAACTGTACTTAAAATGGACGTACACACTACCATCTCCACCGTGTTCCACCCGAAACGACACCCCCCTAAACAATCCTGTGTCCACGTCATAAGTCCATTCTTCGAGACTCTTGAGTCTCACCTATCCTCCTCCGCACTCCCACACTCGATGCACGGGAACTCGAACCGGTCAGCTACTGTTTCCCGACCGGGTCCTCCTACCCGTCCCTCTCACACCCCTCAACGGTAGTCTTTGATCACAGGTCTCCCACACATCGAGAGTCTGAAGGACGTCTGACTACAGCCACAGGTCCTCCCAGGCGAGACCACGTACCCCATGTCGTTGTGCTGACAGGACAATGACGGTCGCGAGAGACCAGACCACTGTAACTACACCAAAACCCACCAGAGAAACATACCTTCCCCTTCATCGACACCGACCCCTAACCCTCAACCAGGTCTCGTTTCCCACTAGAGACACCCGGACCACTGACCGTCCTGGGTCGGTCCCATAAACCCGAGGTCGGTTCGCCAGACCCAACGTCACACCCAGGGGAAGGTCGTCGTGTAACCTCACTCGAGTGGTCGTCAGACCACCCTAGAACCTGTCTGGGTATCATCCGTACCTCCGTCCCGTCCTTCCTATCCGCCCCACGTCATGTTGAACACAAATATAAATTCGAGTTGGAAATTTATCGCTAAAATGCAAACCCGTTCAAAATGGTTGTACTCATATCAGAAAAATCACATCCTCACTCAAAACGGTCATATCTCTCAACATGAGTATAAAAATAAGAGAAAAGATCGGTCTAGTATTCTTATACTGAATCTGAATTGGGTAATCTGGGTGGAAGGTGCTCTGGAGCCAATCTTGGGTCCCTTGTCTCAGACGGCTCTCGAAGGTGAACACAACCACCTCCGATACCCAACGTCGGTCCCGAAGGGTCACAGTGGTCCAACTAACGACACTGCCGGCAAAAGATTAATGAGGACAGAACATCGTACCAACCCTGGAACAGGGACCTTCCAATGAAAACTGGTATAAATAGAAGGGTCGTCAGGACACTCTACGGGTCAGTGGAGAATTTGAGGAAAAGATGACTAATCGGTCCCAGTCGAAGAAGACACAAGACGATTCCCGGTATCACAGGGGGGTCACATGAACCGATGTCGACTCGTGTTCCCCAACCGGCAGTCACGGACGACAGTTCATCCTCACTCCCACCGACCTCTGACTGGGGACTCGGATGTCCTGAACAAAATCTAGCAAGAAACTCCTACTCAATCTTCTCTTTACCGTTTGTCTACACTATTAACCAGACAACTCACATACTTTGTCACTAAAATCAAAACACGTACAAATTCCAAGGTCATCTTAATAAGTAAAAACCTCGATATACCGTACCTTAACCTTTACGTCAAGATTGTAAACCCCTTATCTTCACTAAATAAGTCGACTGTCAATAAAATTCTTAGACAACTTCCACCTACTCTCGTTGTCCCTTACTCCTCTCTTCTCACCTCCCGTCCGGAGCCACTCGCAAGTATGAACACCCCCTCGCTCGCGCCCACCTTGCCTCTTCGACTCCTCCCGTCTCACAAGGGCCCTCGTCCACCGTCGCGGTGTAGGACGTCTCCCGTATCTCTGACTCTCTCCGGTAACCACAAAAACACTCAAACCTCTTTTAGTACCTTTTGTCTCGTTTTGGATATCATCGTCTCACTTTCCGACTTTAGCGTAGACCTTGTCATCTCCAATTCACTTCTAAGACCAGTCTAAAACAATCTGTCTAAACCTTAGATTTAGTATTTCATTTAAGACTTTGATCCTTTGTTGGGTATAGGAATCATCAAAAACAGTCCGAACAACAATTCAAACGGAGTTATGAACGTAGTCCCATAGTTTAGGAAAACAAAAGTACTCCGTTGTCGAGAGATTACACCTTTTGAATCCTTGTATAAAACGAAAAGTTAAAATCACAAGTAACTTGTGATAATACATTCGATATTTGTTTACAATCTCTCGAATTTATAAACACTGTAAACACAAAAATAACACTCACACTCTATAATAAAACATAATGTTACTAATAACAATTGTTAAACAGGAGTAACATATAAAGACGATCTCATAAGTCACTATCGATAAACTAAATATAGAAAAGAGGAAAAAGAGGACCAAAAAGGGGTAGGAGTATTTGTCACTGAAGTAATAATGACTTACTCTCAGAACTGATGACACAAACCAATCTCGGAGACACTGAGTTCCAAAAGTAAAAAAGAGACGTAAAACTTCACCACAGAAAAATATAAAAGTAAAAGAGACAAAGTTTCTCGATAGCCAAATACAAACTATAAGACTATCTTAATAGACGACTTTTACTTTCACATACGAGGAACTTAAGACTGAAGTTTTATTAGTAAATTTTATCTATACTCTATGATCTCGTTCTACTTTCCACGGTTCTACAGTCGGAAGTAAATGTTTCCAAATAATAGTTGGATAGTTGTTAGTTCTGACCTAGAACTGAACAGGGTCACAATTTGTATACAGAACGTAACACTAAACTCGATACCCATAGAGTAGTCTGTACGTCAAATTTAAATATCCCAGGATAAAAAACTGAGTTCAACATATCAGTTTATCTTCTGTAATTTAAGTTTTGCAAAGAATTCTATTTCTAAACAAATATACCAGACAGTAAAAGTACGTCACACAAAATTTTACTTAACGTCAGGTCAGAACCAAACACCTTCTACTAGACTTATAATGATGTATAGTATCTTGAAATTCCCAAGAAGTCACCAACAGATCAAGTCTTAGATTTGGGAGGATACTTAATAAGGAAATACATTTACTTTCAAAGTTCACAGAAAAATCAAAAACCAAAACGAATGCTGGACTGAGGACCGTCGTGTGTACCACGATCTCAAGGAGGACGGGGCAGGGGTACTACCTCCTCTGCTCCGGGGGTCTCCGACGGAACGTGGTCCCGCCGTAGACGACGCCTTGCCTTCAGACAGTCCTTCAAACGTAAGGATCGGGCTATAAGGAGTAAACAAAATTATTTGATATAGTTGTCCAAATACTCTATTAAGTATATCAGATTTTTAACTTATAAATTTTTTTACAAAAAAACAGTAATAGACATAACTCGTCCGATTGATGACTTTGAATCTTAAAATAAAGCTCTGGTTCAACGACATTGTTTTGGGGGTGGTTTAAAATAATCTTAAGTGCACAGTCTTAAACTACCGTTATTATGATAAATGTTAAAGAAGAACTACCCTAAAGGGGAATCTCATAACGACCAGATGTTTACTCTCGTAGAATACGATTTGTCCAAAAAAGGGATCCACGTCGTCTCGAGACAAATGTCACACTGGAAAATCTCATTTAACCGTTCGTACCGTACGAGTCACGATTTTTCCCGACCTTTTTATCAAAGAACGGCTACTTAGAAACCCTACGAGGTAAATGAACTTTAAAATTTGTTACTCAATTTCCTGATACAACTTTGTACTTACAAAGTTTTACTACTAATTACTCCTTGAACAGTGAACCCTAAGTGAAGTCCAGGACAAATGTCACAGTTGGGTCTCAGTGACGAACATTGTGTTTACCTACTAAAAATATTACACATGTATGTTCCAATCTCATCCTTCTATCATTAAATCGTTGTGTCATTTTCGGAACACAGGAAACGGAAACAAGTAAAGTTTCAACTGAACAATCGGACAGTCATTCGAATAAAAGTAAAGAAGGAATCGTAACATGGTTCCATAACTCCCTAAAAAGACTTTTAAATAATATATATACACATACACGACATATGTGTGTGTATATATTTGTATGTATATATATATACATAAAAAAAAAAAAAACAGACTCTTTAAGATCCAAATCCTCGTATAAAATTATCTAAAAATACACGAAAGTGGATTAAGTAGTAATAAGTTTATTCGTACACCCATTTGAAGTAAAATCCGGTCTTTACAACGTCAACTATCATACATTTTAATTGGTCCTAGTCATACAACTGCCAATTACACATTCTCTAAATTTTCTTGGGTTCCGGTGCACACTCTGTTGTGTTTGCAATGCAATTACAACTCCAGGAAATTACCTGACCTTGGACCACCAGACCTCAACTGGCTATTCTTTCATTTCCTTTCTTTCTCCGACTATAAGGAACCGAATGCGTCTTTCGGTCATTTCGGGGACGTGCCCCGAGTGAGGCGAGTGCCTCAGGAGTCCGCGGGAGAGCTACCCCACTTCCGTGTCTCGCGGAAGAGCTCTCCCAGAATCTTCGGGCCCGTCCTTTCACTTGAGTCTCCCGGAGACACGAGGTGTTTCTTTATCGGACTCTCTCTCTCTCTCTCTCTCTCTCTCTCTTTCTCTTTCTTTCTGTACCCCTGGTCTCGAGACTACCTCATTTCCACAAAATAAGTTGTAACACACTCATAAATATGACAAAATTGTTCCGTCGATAAAAGTCGTCTCTATGGTAGTTTTGAATGTACTCCGGTAGGTATACTTTCTCTCTCCCAACATTTATTACTAAAAATGGTATACCAAGTGTTCTTCCTTCTCCCATGAATAGTGGCATAACTTTTTGATTACTTCCTTTACGGACCTAGGGAGTCGGGGTCTCTCCCAACGGAGAGGAGAATTAAGGACTTATAAGTCCTTAATTATTCCTTGTCTCCTAAGGACTGTCTAGGTTTTGTCACGTGTCCTTCGGAGGACAATTTACGAAGGACTGTCAATTTGGGACAGCGGGACTCACCCCAACTCCCATCCTTGGAACCTTAAACCTTATTGTATTTGTACCACCCACTCCAACACCGTGTTAACCCTTCGGACTCCCGGCGTCTCAACCCAGACCATTCTCCAGGTGTCAGTAACCTGACATCCCAAATTCCATTTCCACGTCCTGGATTTCACCAGAGACAGTCTAGGAAAACTCCACTACTCCTTCGTTTCGAGACGCAACGACCTTACTCATCGAATCACGACTTCCAGGTCCCGACAGCACCTCGAGGATCTCGTGACGACTGCCACCGTCTAATCACCAGCCAGTAGGGTCACCACGGGCTCGAACCACTCAGACACAGACTCCCACGCGAAACTAAGACAAACCTCCAGGAGGAACACACACGAACCCAGAGACACACGACGTCCGTACGGACACCCACGTGTACCCCCGCGAACATAAGGTGTTCCAAAACCGAACTGAATTCGGGGTAGTCCTATACAAGTACGATACAAGACTCATAAAAGAAAAATTATGGAATAAAGAATCCTCACCGTAAGGACGCAAAACTGAAACCCGACTGGTCCTTAGAAACATATACTCCGGTCGACACTCACCTACCCATGTCTTCATCTCTACCCACACAAAATCGGTCGTACCTAACATTTTTTCATGTAAATGAAGTCACTTAATACTCTTTTTGTTTGTTTTTTTGTTTTACACCCAAATTAAATTTGTAGTCTATGAGGGTCTTTAATTCTCTAAGAAAACGACGGACAACTCAGTCCAATCGAGAGACTCCAAATTAATTTTCTGGTTCTGTTTAATAATTATTTATGAACAAACAGTGTTGGTGTAGAATGACACGAACTTCGTCACATGAAATAATTACATTCCCATCATTTTCTAAAAAATTCAACCGTAGTTTCCTCCCTAATTTGGATTAACTTTCAGACCGGTTTCTTTTTGTTGGTCTAAAATTTATAAGTCAATCTACTCTTGGCTACGTTTTATATCCTCGTCAATGGTCTGAGGTCTTCTATTGGACGACGATGACGATTCAGTGAAGTCAGTACAGGCTGAGACACGCAGAGGTATCTGCCGTCGGGTGGTCCGAGGAGGTAGGTACCGTAAAAGGTCCGTTCTTGTGACCTCACCCAACGGTAAAGGAAGAGGTCACGTGCTTTTACTTTTAACTTTCACTTCAGTGAGTCGACACAGACTGAGAATCACTGGGGTACCTGACGTCGGGTGGTCCGAAGAGGTAGGTACCCTAAAAGGTCCGTTCTCATGACCTCACCCCACGGTAACAGAAGAGACCTTCTATTGGACTCTTTCACTATCGGACTCTTTCACTATTTTATTTCCATAAACTTGAACATTTCATTAACTATTTGTCGTCTAGTTCCCATCTCTAGAAACGTCATCGAAGTAATTTTCTGATAGTGTAAACCCTTTGAATATTATTCCCCTAATTTAACGGTAATTTAGTTTCTTGACGAATGTGTCATTAAGACCGGTCATTAAATTCCCCTAGAATAAATACGTCTTGTCATGTAAGTTTTCTGACAGTGTAACCTATGAAGGTTCAAGCCTCTCTAACCTTTCACGTAAAGAGTGTATTCAATAATGTGGACTACGATTTTATGGTAAAGTAGTCGTCAGAAATACTTCTTCAATAATAATTAGAACTACGTCTATCACATATTAAACTCTGTTGATCTTATGTAATAATTAATAATTTCTCAGAGAAATCTATAAAATATGTATACGTTTATTTACGATAAGTCTATTGAATTTTTTGAGAACTTAACACAAGGGAGTTCATATTCCATCTTCTTATTACTTACTTACTTACTTGTCTGTATGTATATTTTGTAAAAAAAAAGAACCAATCCACCCATTGATAAAATATGAACTCTTATCGAAACTAAAGAGTTTGAAAAGAGTGTATTTTATTCATGACACAAATCACAAAAACCAGACTAACATAAAATTTTTTTATATCGACGTGACCTAGAATAAACACTTTGCGACCCAGAAATCAACGTCGTACACCTTAGATCAAGGAGGTGGTTCATAGTTTGTGTCCTGAGGTCTCAACCCTTGTACCTGGTGGTCCCTTCAGGGACCAACATGTCAATTTAACATAACAATAAAGGAAACGAAAAACTTGTTTATTATAAATAAGTAAACTAAACCTAAGATTTGTGTTATAAAATACCCTAATAAAATTAACAAGTAAGTCAAGTCAAGTCAGTGAGTCAGCACAGGCTGAGAAACGCTGGGGTACTTAACTTCGTGCGGTCCGGAGGGACAGGTAGTGGTAGAGGGTCTCAAGTGAGTCTGAGTACAGGTAGCTCAGGCACTACGGTAGGTCGGTAGAGTAAGAGACAGTAGGGGAAGAGGAGGACGGGGGTTAGGGAGGGTCGTAGTCTCAGAAAAGGTTACTCAGTTGAGAAACGTACTCCACCGGTTTCATGACCTTGAAGTCGAAATCGTAGTAAGGAAGGTTTCTTTAGGGTCCCAACTAGAGGAAGTCTTACCTGACCAACCTAGAGGAACGTCAGGTTCCCTGAGAGCCCTCAGAAGAGGTTGTGGTATCAAGTTTTCGTAGTTAAGAAGCCGCGAGTCGGAAGAAGTGTCAGGTTGAGAGTGTAGGTATGTACTGGTGTCCTTTTTGGTATCGGAACTGATCTGCCTGGAATCAGCCGTTTCATTACAGACACGAAAATTTATATGATAGATCCAACCAGTATTGAAAAGAAGGTTCCTCATTCGCAGAAAATTAAAGTACCGACGTCAGTGGTAGACGTCACTACAAAGGTGACAAAGGGGTAGATAAAGGGTACTTCACTACCCTGGTCTCCGGTACTAGAAGTAAAAGACTTACAACTCGAAATTCGGTTGAAAAAACGAGAGAGGAAAGTGAAAGTAGTTCTCCGAAAAATCAAGGAGAAGTGAAAGACGGTATTCCCACCACAGTAGACGTATAGACTCAAATAACTGTAAAGAAGACCGTTAGAACTAAGGTCGAACACAAAGAAGGTCAGGTCGCAAAGAGTACTACATGAGACGTATCTTCAATTTATTCGTCCCACTGTTATATGTCGGCACTACGTGAGGAAAAGGATAAACCTTGGTCAGACAACAAGGTACAGGTCAAGATTGACAACGAAGGACTGGACGTATGTCTAAGGAGTTCTCCGTCCAATCCATCAGACCATAAGGGTAGAGAAAGTCTTAAAAGGTGTCAAATAACACTAGGTGTGTCAGTTTCCGAAACCGTATCAGTTATTTCGTCTTTGTCTACAAAAAGACCTTGAGAGAACGAAAAAGGTACTAGGTCGCCTACAACCGTTAAACTAGAGACTAAGGAGACGGAAAAGATTTTGGTCGAACTTGTAGTCCCTCAAGTGCCAAGTACATATCACACCAGATTAAATATTATTGTAATCTGTAAACTGAGTCTGTGACCTTTAGAGAAAGTATGTACACTTTGTAAACCAGTTGTATTCAAATTACCAGAGAAATTTCTGATTCATTAAGAGTCTTCGATCTGCAACCATTATCAGACCCATTGGTCAAATAGACCCAAGTAGTAAATAACATAAAATAAGGACAAATAACGTCTCATAATAAGGTAATACACTTATAGAACTTTACCCCTTTTTAAGTTTGTCCGTCAAATGTCTCAACATATACATAATTACCGGATATTCATACACTTTTTCTAGGAGTCATAGTACACAGTAGATTCCTTTACCTTTAATTTCAGTTTGACCCTATATTGATGTATGGGAGATCTTACCGATTTTAATTTTTTGGTAAGTGTTGTTCAAGACCACTGGTTTAACATAAAAGTACGAAAAGACGACCCCCATATCTTACCACGGTGATGAAACGTTTCATTGAACCGTCAAAGAATATTTTAATTCGTATATAAATGACATTCTACGACGTCAGAGTGAGTCTCTACAAATGGGGTTTCTTTCGTCTGGTATAGATATGTATCAGAACAAGTAATTATAAGTATCGTCAAAATATGTATCATAGAGGTTTGATCTTTGTTGGGGTTACGGGTGGTCATTCACTTACCTAATTACGTAAGATCATATCTAAACTAAAACAAGAACATGGGTTCCAAACAGGAACCGATTGAATCTTTACACATTTTAAAATCTTTACACCATGACTTTCTAAGAAATTTTTTTAACGATCTAGAAACAATTCGATTTCTGACATCATCTTAAGACAAAGTAAAGTAAGGATTTTATAATTTTTTGTCACCGAGAGACGTAACACAAACACTGGATCTTATTCGACCTTTTGGACTTTAACACCGGGTCGGTACGAGATAGACTTTTATCAAGGGAGAGGACCCAATCTTGACTTAACAGAGCTTTTACTCTACCTGAAGACATGAAGACACAGGGGACCGTATCTAACCGAATTTGTCACGTCATCAAACAGAACAAGGAGAGTCTAAGAAAGTCAGAATCAAAAAAATGTACAAAAGAATAAAATGTGTAAAACATTGATAAGTTTTACTAAACCCCTTACCTACACAGTCTAACAAAATTTGGTTTTTGAAAGGACGTCAACATTAAATTGATGCAGTAAGTTAAAAGTCGGAATAACTTAAAAATAGTCACAACAGACAGACACAACGTCAGTATAGAAAAAACCCAAATACCAAATAAATATTTACTTTAATTCGACATAATATACTTAAGTAATCTCTACTACTTAATGCTCAAAACAATCCTAATGACTGAGTCATCTTTTAACATTGTAGTCTTTAGTCTTAAGGACTTAGAAAATGTATACCAAACACATAATATTACGACGAAAAAGAATTTTATTCTCATGACATTTAACCTCCGAACAAGAATGTTTACTTTGAAACGTGTAATTAACGTTTAAAGTTCGACAAAGTTAATTAAATTTAAACATATCTCTTGAGTCGTTAACAAAGGATTCCCCTGAGATCCTAAGGACACCGATGTAGATCTGTCATCTCTTCGATTTGATCTTTTACTGAAATGTTTTTTCGGTGAATAATTGATACACCGAATTAAAATCTGTTGACCTCAACTAAAAAAAACTTAGTTTCTAATAAATATGAGACCGAAAGAATTTTTTAATATGTGTGTTGTCTACACAATTTGGACAGTAATAGAATAACGACTTTATATTAGTCAATGAGAGACCATTGACTTATACTTAGTCATGGTTATGCAATTCAACAAATGAAAAGGAGAGATGGAACGAAGTAACAACGATTTTAATTTAGATCCCTCCTATTTTAATTGTTTATCTTTAACCACACTTTAACGAGAACTTTAGGACCTGTCACATAAAGTTCCATATAATTAGTTTAGGGGTACATTTCCATAAAACTTCTGGCTTTCTTACTGTAGTGACAACTAAAAACGGACTTTGGAACTAAGAGCAATGAAGACGAGCTCCAGGGACAGACCCGAAAGAACCGAGACCGCCGTATGGGCGTGTTGACACCCCCGTGTACGCACAAAGCCCACCCCCACCGGACTACGGCGTCGACAAAGAAACCGTGCACACCTCCCACCCGCACTCGACCCGTCGTGTCGACGAGTGTACGAAGAAGTCCGAAGGGACCTCGCAGGTCCTCGACACTTACATATAATAATATTTGTCAAAAATTTCTTTACCAAAATAAAAATTAAAACTTTTAATGAATGAAAACCGGGACGACCCAGAACCAACGATGAACCCGAAAAGAGATCAACACCGTTCACCCCCGTTGAAACACCAAAGACACACTCCCGAAGAGTGACGTCACTGGGGGCGACAACGTCTCGTGTCTGAGATTCGGTGATCACCAAGCCACCAACACCGGGCATCTGAGTCGTAACCGCGAGACTCCAAGAGCTCGTGACCGAATTAGCAACGCCCCGTGCCCGAATCGACGAGACGCCGCACAACTAGGAGGCCCTAGTCCCTAGCTTTGGCGCAGAGGACGCAACCGTCCACCTAAGGAATGGTGACTCGATGGTTGCTTCGGGATCTCTACTAAAATCTGAGTGTATTTTCAACTTTTTATCAAGTCTCTCAAAGAAAAGATGAGGAGCGAATTGAAAGGGGTTTCTATTGTGGACTGGATTGGTGTTGTGATGGAACAATAATTGATTTGAGGTGTGGAAAAAAGTCTAAAGTGACGAAAAATGTACACGACACACACACACAAAAGACACTTCAAAATAGTGTACGCAACTGTGAACATTGGTGGTGTGAGCTCTATGTCTCGAAAAGGTAGTGGTACGAGAAGAAGTATCATTACGGAAGAGAGGTGGGGACCGTCGGTGATTAGACAAGAGGTAGTGATGTCAAAACAGTATAACCCTTACGATATACTTACCTCGGTATGGTAATATCCGAGATAACACAGAGGGGTTTTAAGTACACAACTCTAGGATCGTGAGTCATGGAACCCCACACTGACATAAACCCCTGCTTCAGTTTCACTTCAGCGAGTTAACACAGACTGAGAAACACTGGGGTCCCTGACATCGGGTGGTCCGAAGAGACAGGTACCCTAAGAGGTCCGTTCTATGACCTCACCTAACGGTAAGGGAAGAGACCTCCTAGAAGGGTTGGGTCCCTAACTTGGACCCCGAGGACGCAACGTTCGTCTAAGAATTGACAAACTCGACGTTCCGACAATTTTCTCAACTAACTTAATGTTACTTTTTGACAAACCCACCCGGGATTAGGTCAGACTGACCACAGGAATATCCGTCTCCTTTAAACCCGTGTGTCTCTGTGGGGTCACCACATAGGTGTCTCTTTTCTGGGACACTTCTGTCTCTCCCTTCCGCCGGTCCTTTCCGGAACCTTCTCGTGGAACTAGAACTTGGAAATCAGAAGTCTTGACACACCTCTGACAAAGGACAACAAATTCAGCGAGTCAGACACCACAAGACAATACCGTCGGGACCGTTTGATTATGTACGTATCAGACATTGGAAATTTCTAAATTTTTTTAAGTCAGATTAAGACGTAGGTGGTCACATAATTGTCAAGAAAGGAAATTAACGACTTGCCTTAAGGTAACACACCTACAGGGCGTCGAACAAATAGGTAAGAAAGCAAGTTCCTGTCAACTCCACAAAGATACAAAACCGAAAAAACTTATCTCGACGACACTTATGAGAACATGTCCAAAAACACGTTTATATGCACAAATAAAGAGATCCCATTTGAGCATCCTCATTCCAAGAACCCAGTACATCATTCATATAACAAATTACAATATATTCTTTGACGGATCGTCCAAAGGTCTCACCGACTTGGTAAACTAACACGACCACTACACGTTGTCATATCGGTGAGACGTAAGAATCTTCGTGAACCATAACCTTCATAAGAATAGTAAAGGTAAGACGATCCACACACGACCATAGAGTAGTACCGAAATTAGACGGAAACCGATTACCGATTACTGTAATTCGTAGAAAAATCAACGAACGTAGGGAGACAGGAGAAACTACTTCACACACACACACACACACACACACACACACACACACACAAAGAGTCAGCACAGACTGAGAAACACTGAGGTACCTGACATCGGGAGGTCCGAGGAAACAGGTACCTTAAGAGGTCCGTTCTTAGGACCTCACCCAACGGTAAAGGAAGTGAAACTACATCAACAAAAACTAAAATCAAGTCTACATCTCGTAACGTCAGGACCTCAGTCCCGGTCCTTCAACTGGAACTCCTACCCATACCCCAGTCAACCGTAGTCCCCCACACCCCACGAGACCTCCACCTCTCAACAATCAGGTCGGAACCACTTCATTAGGAGACTTGACTCAAGACGTGGACCCCAGACAGGAACCTCGACACGACACACAGCACCGTCCTGTTCCGTCACGAACTTCCTCTTTAGGTAGAGTAACCTCTGAGAATTTCAGATAACAAGTACTTCCCAAGACAGGGAAAGGGGTAAACGAGTACATAAGACACCCAATCAACCATTCACCGACTCTTTGTGACCTCAGGATTTCTGTGACCTAACTTCAGACTTAGACATTTACGACGACGACGATTCAGCGAAGTCAGCACAGACTGAGACACGCTAGGGTATCTGTCGTCGGGTGGGCCGAGGGGGCAGGGACCCTAAGAGGTCCGTTCTTGTGACCTCACCCGACGGTTAAGGAAGAGGTTACGTACTTTCACTTTTCACTTTCACTTTCACTTCAACGAGTCAACACAGGCTGAGAAGCGCTGGGGTACCTGACGTCGGGTGGTCCGAAGAGGTAGGTACCCTAAAAGGTCCGTTCTCATGACCTCACCCCACGGTAACGGAAGAGGCCTTAGACATTTACTCATCATCTTTTTTCTTTCGTTAAAATACACTTGACAGTCGAAGATTGTACTCAAAGACCATAGAACTTTTGGAGTATAACTCTCTTTGTTCAATCTGATTTCCACATTATGTACATTAATATAGGGTATTACATCCAAAACTCCTAATAAACGTATTATTCATTAAATTTTTGCATAGGAGATAATTGAAGTCCGTAAAAGAAGTTTATTCGTATAGGATCGAAATCACTCTGACCAACGTCTTGGTTTTGTCTTTTCGAAAACGTACAAAACTTCTATTTGACAAAGTCTCGTCTGATGAAAGAGTGGTTCATAAGTGTGACAACACCTAGAACACCTACCTTCACAATCCCGGTCGAAAGTCTCACCTACGAGGACCCACGTGTGTGCGTAGTGGTGTACGTTTGTGAGCGTGTGCATCTGCACCTGTGTGCACCGAGAGGAGGAAACCGGGGAAGGGGAGGGACAGGAGACTCAACCCACGAAGAGGAGGAACGGGGTCGGGGGAACAGATTGCACAGGTACACCTTTGGCCCGCCACCGACATGAGTCCAGAAGCACTGGACGTCGCGGTACCGACGCGAGTCTCGTCACAGACCCCCCGGGCTGGTAGGAAGAGATACACTACGCCGCGGACACTCGTGAGTCCCACTTGACGAGACGGTCAAAGTCAGCACTCACTGAGCTGACCACTGTAAGACCTTTTCTGTCGAAACCGACGAAGCTGTCGAAGCCGACCATAAACTAGGGGTCCGTGGAACACTGTAAAGGTACATTTTCGACGACTCACAGCCGACGGGGACACCGGATCGTACCGACACTGCTCACGCACACGAGGAGAGTCGAGAGGAAGGCTCGTATCGCACCCGTGCAAGAGGATTCAGTCGTAAAATTTTATATACGTGCACAGACGTCCAAAAATAAAGACACAGATAAAACCTGGACTTTATCTCTTAACTTACTCGTCAACACCGACATTACGTCGTTCTGACGTCGCAGAAACATCTGTACCAAATGGCATCGTGGACCAAAGTGACATCCTTGACACTCTATGATTTCGCAATAAAAGAGGGAATCATGCCTACACCAGATAAGGTTCATGATACAATAGCGGTTGAATCGGAAACATTTCATTCCTTCTACTTACCCTAGGACCGCAACCCCTAAAGAAAAAACACATCAGTAGATGAGAACCTCATTCACTCGAACCTTTATACTTTTTACTCCTTTCGAATAATGTAATACCCGTTGTCTAATACGTCAACGAAAGTTCTTACTTTAACCGAATGTAAGATCTTTTGACGTCGAAAAGGATTCAAAAAGATGGTAATTCGTGGACAACTTAGTCCTCAACCGTGTGATACCCCGATGTATCTCGTTTATAATAAAAACATTTATTTCAAAATGACCCTATCTTGGAAGTCCACCGTCTCAAACTTATGACTCTAGTACACCCGAAGTTTCTGATTTTATAAACGGCAGTCTGACGTCTGGGGGTCACGATGTACCATCGTGTTTTTTACAAATATTTAGAAACAAAATAAAATTCAACACAACTTTCTGACCCTGAGAAAAGATCAATTTTTCAATTCGATAGTAAAATGTGACTTCTCTTGTCCCGTGAATTACAACCGTTGAAACCCCTAGGAAAGAAATGGAGTTGATCACTAATACATATATTGGAATTTATCTTTGTCGGTCTTCAAAAATTAGTAACTTATTGACACTGTCTGGTCACAGAAAATTCTTCGATTGTTAATTTAATATATTCCGTAAGTTTCATCCACCAACCTTGGTAAATAAAGTGTAAAATAAAACAAACGTCAAATATCGTTTAATGAAACACAAAATACTATACCTTTATTTTCAAATTAAAAAAGGGATTACGGAGTCACTCGAACAAAACACCGTACAGATCTCTCTGAACCCAAACTTAGGACGAAAAAGGGGAATTATCAATACGCCCGTCCATTGGAGTGAAGGGACACGACACGAATCAGCGAGTCAGCTCAGGTCGAGAAACACTGGGCCACCTGACATCGGGTGGTCCGAGGAGACAGGTACCCCTAAGAGGTCCGTTCTTATGACCTCACCCAACGGTACGGGAGGAGGTCCCCTAGAAGGACTCGGTCTCTGTCTTGGGCCAGAGGACGTAACGTCTGTCTAAGAAATGGTTGACTCGGGGGTCCCTTCGAGGGTATCATTTTACCCCTACAGTCTGAACGGAACATTCCAACATCTGAATTATGCACATTTCCTGCATTACATTTCGTACAGCACGTCACGGAAGCATAACATTTACGAGTGACATGCAACAGTAGACACACCAACCGAAAATAACGTGCAGTGACTTTATAGAGGTCGGTGTTCCCCCGTCGGAGATAGTAACTTTCGTCACACGAACTTACTTCCATTTTCTTCAAACATTCTTAAACGGGACTTGGGAATCGAGAAAGACATTGTCGTCATTGACAGTTCAATACGACAAGTATACTCAATAGTCTCAACTTTTGGTTCGTTTATGGACGTAAAGACCTCATTGTACTTCCAACAGGTAGTTATGTCATGTTAGTTTAAATTAAATAATTGTCTAATTAACTCCGTTTACGAAGAAAATTTGAGAATTAAATTAAAGAGACAACGGACGAAACACGGTAAATTTATAAAAAGAGATGTCGAGCTCGAAGACTCTCACACCACACGGGAAATTATACAGTCCAAGGACCCAAAGACGAGACTAAATGACTCAACTCGAGAGAACCTTGTTCGGGCACCAGCACTAAGAGTACGTGTGACTTCAGACGTTTGGTCTGGTCCCCTGTCTCACTAAATTCTACGTTTACTGACGTAAGAGAAAAGGTCACAAAAACTACACTCCGGGGTGACCCTCCTCTTACCTAAAGACAGACCGAGGTCCTAAACGACTCCAAGTGTGTTTCGAGCACCCTTCTTCCGGTAAGTCCTCTGACACCCGAGACGGACAGGAAGCAGGAGGAACGACAGGACCGACCCAGTGGAAAGACAGGGAAACCAATGACGAAGAGAAACTGGTGGTCGACTCGGCGTGAGTGTGCTCGATTGGGAAAATCCCGTCGGACTATTAAGGATCCCTTGCAGCCCCTGACTCCCATTTTGTCTACGAATTTACTTCTCTGTTTGCAGCACTTCGCACCTGAAGACAGGCGAAGACTTCTGGGTAACCTAGGACCCGAAGGAGAGAGGGTCGTCAACGCTACTGCACGCACGCGCCGACCGAGACGAAGGTCCGGGGGGTCACACGTGGCGGAGGAGACTCCGGTGTATCTCCGACGGACGAGCACACCGAAGAGAATTCTGTCACGGATGACGACCAAATGAAATTTTACGGTCTAAGGTATCTAGAAGGGTTAAATCGGAGTTCTCACAGTGGTTTAAGTCATAGAGAAACAACCAGCACCCACCAATGATGAATTTGTTAGAAGTACTTAAACGATGAGGAAATGAAAAGACCCAGGAAGGGACGACCGAGTCTACCATTTCACAGACGGATGTTACACCCTCCGGACCCAAGCTAAGGACCCGACCCTTCTAGGGGACCTCTTCCTTTACCGTTGGGTGAGGTCATGAGAACGGACCTTTTAGGGTACCTGCCTCCTCGCACCATCCGATGTCAGGTACCCCAGATTTTCTCAGCCTGTGCTGACTCGCTCAAATGAAAGTGAAAGAAAAAGTGAAAAATGAAAAGACCTCGGAAGGAAATTGAATTGACGACATTTTACTCAAAAGGAAAAGGAAGGGAAGTACTTCGGGAGGTATATCTCTTCGTAGTGTTATGTTGTCATGAAACAGAGTACAATTAAACAACACGCTACCAGAAGTCTTAACTCGTATCATCTCCTTCCCACTCCACCAAGAAGACGGTACCCTGAGGGTAGGGGTACTAACGTCTATAAACTCAATAAGTAACTACTCACGACATCCTAAGGGGACCACCCCTTCCAATAAACGTACGAGCCTCCCCGGGAAAGGTGCAGGGGACTGAGACCTCTCCGGGTGCAGATTTGACAAGATAGGATAAAAGAAAAAAAAGACGACATGACGTACCGAGCACCCTAGAAAGAAGGAAATGGTCCCTAACTTGGGACTGGGAGAGGTCACTCTCGTGACTCAGGATTAATGACCTGACGGTCCCTTAAAGAATATAATATAGGACAAAATTTCAGAGATTGTTTTTGTCAAAGTGTCGGACAACACTATCAGACAAGGTCATAAATTAGTCGCAATGTCTAATATCATGTCAAGAAGCCATGGTGGTAGTCCGACAACGAAACTTTGTGTACTTCAAAGAAAATCAAATAATTATGACTGACTCATTTGAGTACCAGGTAATACTGAAACTCTAGAAAGTGACGAGGGTACAAACACACTGATCTGTAATGTGAAAACCCCATAAATCAGAAAATTAGGTAGTCACCCGAAATAATATAAAGTACTCACACCACTGACTAGTAAAAATGAAATCTTAAGAGACCTCGACGACTAACTAAGAAGAACAGTCGTCAACCATTTAATGTAAGTCTAAGATTGTTTTAATACGGTAGGAGAAAAGTAATTATTTTAACCCAGATTAAAAGTGAACATTCAGAATTCATGAAGAAGTACAGGAGGAGAACAAGACAAGGGTAGAAGAAAAAGGTACAAAATAGAGAGGGGCGTAAACGGGACACGAAAGAACACACAATCTCACTTCCCCGATTATAAACTAAAGTCTCGAAAACGACTCAAACGGTTGTCACCATAACTGATCCAACATTAAAAATTCTCGACATCCCTGTCGAAATAAAACCTACTTCTCCTAAACTTACTTATTTCGACACCTTTTTGGTGTAGTATAGAATATTTAGGACATTCCGGGGATTCAGAGAACGTCTCGTATTACGATAAACAGTCAACAGTGGAAACACTCGACGTCTACAGCAGTTAGTACTCTCTCTTTTTAAAGATGAATTTACACACTAGTAAACAGAAGTCTTTTACACTAAAAGTTGAAAGAATCTCAGTGTTTTGGATATTCGTCATTACTCAACCTAAGGGTAGTTATCCTGACTAACGACCCGTCACAAGTCCCCGTTTTATCTCTGACTGAACGGAATCTAACCTACGACAAAGGGGTCGGGCATCCCGGACACTGAACACGGGACCCGAACTCACAACTACCCGTCTCCTGGACACTACCTTATATAAAGTACATTTCAAAATTGGGAAAAAACAACAACACTATTTGTCTAAACAGAATGACAACTCGTTCTTAGACTCCCCTTCTTACTTTTATCCTGAAAAAAAAAAAAAAAAAAACCATCTAAGAAAATAAATTCATTCAACACACTCGAGACCCTCAGAACAACCACACATGTATAAATTGTCTTTAACACACGGGACCAAAACTTTGACCTTCTTTCACCTTCTTTGATCTTCTTCGGTGAAGTCCGCAGAGGTAAAGAACACAAAACAAAAATATCTTTTATCAATACATTTGATCCGGAAAATAAAACCCAGAAATCCTCACTCCAAAACCCTACGACAATAAAATAAGTGAGAAACAGAAGAAGCCAATCGGACAAAAGTAGACCAACTAAGGATACACAAGAACAAGTCCGAAGGGACTCGTCTCCACCTCATTGTCTCTACGTGTCAAAAAACCTCCATTCCCAACTTTGGACCTTAAGTAAAAGTCACATCTGAAAACTCTATTTCACTAACTTTCTCTCTACTAAACATGTAATCGTTGACTGTTTCTAGGAGCCCTTCCTAAAAATTTATGTAACTGGAAACTTGATGTACCCTAATTTGAAACATTCAGGTAAATATACACCTAAAAAAAAGTCATTTATACCTGATATCATCATACACTAGTCACCGACTAGTTTAGGAACCTACACCTCGGGGACTAAACCTCCCGACTGATTTTTCAACGTTCGTCTAAAAACTCATCCCCGTCCACCAACCACGGGGGTACAACAAGTCCCCAGTTGAGATTTGAGAAGAGGTTAAGGTAAGGGATAAATTTACCATAGTAATGAATTTCTTAAATTTACAAAAGGATTGTCGTAAAATTTTAACCAAATTCCTTCAGAGAGAAAAGTCAAAACTTTATAAAATTTACATCAGAAAACGAATTTACTTATTTAATTTTTAGACGATCAATAAAAAAAGGGTACTAAACGAGAAATTCCAAAAAAGGTTTTGGGATTTCTTGAAAGAAGAACCATCACATAGTCACTGGTTTCAGAAAAGAACATCTTTGCAAGTCACAAAGTTCGAAACAACGAAACTGTACCTTTCAGGCAGGTCCTTCCTAAAAACAACCCCGACCCAAGTGTCTGACACATCTCCTTTTACTTCTCTTCCTTTTAGCAACACCTTTAACTGTACCCGCCAGACAAGGACCGAGAAGGTTGAGGCCATGTCTCCACGACCGGCGACCTTAGTGGAGGGGGTGGACCGGACGTCGACACCGAGAAGAACTCGAATTACCTATACTCGTACAAAATTTTAATAAAGTCTTTAGTATGATTAAGACCGACTTATAACCACGGAGTTTCAGTATAACGAAGTTCGTACTTCCTTCATCTAAATTTACAGGGGAGTCTCCGAATCGAATTTTACTGACCCGAGACTTTGACCCTTCTAGAATACCTCAGACAGACTATCACAAACGAATGTCCTCGTCTTTAGATATGACAGAGACCCTGAACCCCCACCACCAGGGAGGGAGAGATCCAACTAAGAAAGTTCAATTACTTGGAACGCAGAACGAAAACTTGAAAGATTCCTTTACGATGTAGAATCCTATCCTCAGTCAGTGACAACCAAAAATTTTCTCTCAAGGCACCGGTATAGAACCTGGATAATACAACAAATCTAGTCTACGCAGTAACAAAAAAAAAAAAAAATTAAAATTAATACCAGTGAAACTGAAACTTAAACTCAACTTCCGAAAAACAGAAAACTCACCTCAACTGTCACAATATACCTTTTCTGAACACACAAATAAAATTGAAAAAGAAAAGTCAAGTCAAGTCAAGTCAGCGAGTCAGCACAGGCTGAGAAACACTGGGGTACTTGGCGTCGTGTGGTCCGTAGGAACAGGTAGTGATAGAGGGCCTCAAGTGAGTCTGAGTACAGGTAGCTCAGCCACTACGGTAGGTCGGTAGAGTAGGAGACAGCAGGGGAAGAGGAGGACGGGGGTTAGGGAGGGTCGTAGTCTCAGAAAAGGTTACTCAGTTGAGAAACGTACTCCACCGGTTTCATGACCTCAAAGTCGAAATCGTAGTAAGGAAGGTTCCTTGTGGGTCCTACCTAGAAGAAATCTTACCTGACCAACCTAGAGGAAGTCAGGTTTCCTGAGAGTTCTCAGAAGAGGTTGTTGTGTCAAGTTTTGGTAGTTAAGAAGCCACGAGTCGAAAGAAGTGTCAGGTTGAGAGTGTAGGTATGTACTGGTGTCCTTTTTGGTATCGGAACTGATTTGCCTGGAAACAACCGTTTCATTACAGAGACGAAAACTTATACGATAGATCCAACCAGTATTGAAAAGAAGGTTCCTCATTCGCAGAAATTTAAAGTACCGACGTTAGTGGTAGACGTCACTAAAACCTCGGGTTTTTCTATTTCAGACTGCGACAAAAGGTGACAAAGGGGTAGATAAAGGGTACTTCACTAACCTGGCCTACGGTACTAGAAGTAAAAGACTAACAACTCGAAATTCGGTTGAAAAAGTGAGAGGAGAAAGTGAAAGTAGTTCTCCGAAAAATTAAGGAGAAGTGAAAGACGGTATTCCCACCACAGTAGACGTATAGACTCCAATAACTATAAAGAGGGTCGTTAGAACTAAGGTCGAACACACAGAAGGTTGGGTCGCAAAGAGTACTACATGAGACGTATATTACTCCGTTTGAGAAGAGAATCTCTTTTCTTCAGTCAGGACCAGTCATCAGATATTTAACAAAAAAAACGGAAATAGAGTATAACTCTCCTAATCTAACGATACTTGAAACTCCAGTCTATGAAAAAAAGAAACACTTTAAATACATTTAAGACAATGTAACATACGAGTCAAGTTATAATACATTTTATACAAATTTCGTCTACGATCTTAAAATCAAAAGTATGTAGTTTGTAATATCAACCTAAAAAAACTTCGATTATTGATCTAATAGTTAAATTTTAAGTCCGAATAAATTACACCTTTGAACTTACCGGTCACGAATAAAATTTTTTTATAAAATTTAACGTATATATACGTATACATATATTTAAATGGATGAATATATAGATCTAGAAAGATAGACAAAAGACTACTGATCTCATCTTATTATATACAAGGGAAACCTTTAAAGTCTTTTATTGTCGTTTTACGGTCATTCATTTACTTTTAATCAATGTTAGGTTAGTGTATCTTTATTGTAGTCAAATGTAAGACCATTTATATTAAAAAGATCAAGTTTAACATAAAATAGCAATCCTCTCTGAAGAGTCAGTCTAAAAGTTGGTTCCGAAGACATCTCTCATAACTAATAATCAACTGTTTTTCCTCAATCCCTATCGTGAACCAAAGGGGAAATCAAGAGAGAAAACTTTTTCGTCAACAAAAGTCTGTCGATTAACTCCGTGTTTGTAGGTAAGGAGGTACGGGACCTAAGTTCTCGAAAGAGATCTGACGTCCTATAGGTCAGGAGACTGATTAGACAGAAACAGTGGAGAGAACAGTAAATCCATTATGGAAACTAAAACTGAAAACTGACTGACGAGAAACTTACTAAGGCAGTTCATTATTCTGGTATGTCATTGACATAAATAACTAGTTTAATTTAATGAAGGGTCATCGGTATAAATAAGTAAGAGACACTTCGAGTGACACAGATTTAGAAAAGGGATATCGGAAGAACGGTAAATTGTCGTTTTAAACTTAATATGAAAACACGTCCTATTAGTAGAGTCTTGTCTTTACTGCGACCAAACCGTGTTCACCGTAATCTCGGGGAGACTGTAGTTTTCCGTAGACATAGAGACTACACCGTAGAGGAACTTACACTTCCTTAATTGTCCCCGACCAATAAAAAACGACTTCAGTTCACGTAGAAACTGTAAATGACATAGTCACTACACCATGACTTGCATCGAACGGTTCCAGGGTAACAAGTAGTCGAGTGCACAGACACACCCGAAAGTGTACTTTCTCATCTTGAAATTTCTTTTCGAGGTAGTCTCTCTTGGGGGAAGGGTGGCGGTCTCATCATCGTCAGAACCGATACTCAACAAGTAAGACGGTCCGAACTATTAGTTATGGAGAAAGAAAAGACTCGAATAGTCTTGTTAACGTCAAATTTGGGTTACCTTCTTTTATTTGGTCATGTAATTTTTTAAAAAAAACAAACAAAAACGAAAACGTGTCACTATTATTACTAAGGATATTCCTTTCATTATTGTATACACACACACAATAAACGAGTCAACACAGACTCAGAAACGTCAGGATACCTGACATCGGGGTGGTCCGAAAAGACAGGCACCTTAAGGAGTCCGTTTTTATGACCTCACCCAACGGTACGGGAGGAGACCCCACAGAAGGGTTACGTCCCTAACTTGGGGTCAGAGGACGTAACATCCGTCCAAGAAATGGTAGACTCGGTGGTCCCTTCGGGTTATTGTATACTATCATACATTTATCAAAACTAAAAGTAGTCACAAAACAAATTTGTTAGATTCCTTACCACCAATACATTTGTCTGGATAGTATGAAGGGATGTCTTAATACTATTAAAAGACCAAAATGATCACAATCACCTATTAAAAGATTTTCCATTTTACGTGAGAGTCCATTTATGTCTCACTTACATACAGTGTCTAAAATAAATTGAGTACTCTAATTACTCCCTTAGTCCTTCTACAATACCGACCAAGTTTCTCGTAAACTCTGTAATCCACACATATCCGTTAAATTGTTCCTTTACAAAGATAGATTACTATCTTTTAACCAATTATGGGTACCTTCTGTAGTGGGAAACACCAATAGACCAGGTGGTCTGTGTGTTAAAAATGTAGAGTAAACCTATTTATAAACGTTTAAGTGTTTGAGGAAAAGAGTAGGACCCTCGAATTAGGTTTATTTGTTACTCAACGTAATCCAGGTGCACCAACGACACAGAAAAGGAGGGGTAAACTACGACTTTTGTGTACGGGTCTACAAAGGGTTCAAACCTATGGAAAAAAAGAACTACACTTCTTTTCCCTTTTTTTACCTTTTCTTCCTTGTCCAAACCAAAATAATGTTCTTGTACTTCCCCTTCAAGTCCTTTTTTCTTCTGTCCAATCCATTCTTTAAAAATGAAACTGTCACAAACTATAATTTCTAATTTGTGTAGAATACAATATCTTCTATGCTGTGAAAAGGAAAAGAGGACCAGACATTACAACCACGAAGAGATTTTTGGTCACCTCTCCAATCGACAACATCTGAATAAGTACAAGAACCTGGACTCAAAAAGGGTGTGACTCATCTTCTTTGAGAATCATCTTGTAGTAGGTCAATTGTAAACTCGTCGACTGAATGACTCAGTATAAAATAACACTAAGTAAACACTCTGGGTCGAGACAACATTCTTTATTTTTAACAAATTTTCTTCACAATTTTCACAGTTTTTACCGGTATATTAAGGTAATTTTATTATGACTTATTTGAAATATAACACTACATCTTAACAGCTATGAATTTTGCCCCTCCTGAAGTCTCCAAAATACACCTATTCCTCTCCCTCCGTGTCACTCCGACTCACTGTCTGACTAAGAGACTTCTTACTCTTGACTTGAGACACGAGGGTAACAACTAGGCCCTGGTGACGGAGAATTTACGCACGTATTAACACTAGACATCCTGTCCTGACTGACTCGTGTCGTGTGTCGTGTCGTGAATCTTTTGCCATTAGGACCGAATTATGAATGAAACACAATAATAAAATGATTGACGTCTCATAAATTCGATCTTCCTTCTATTATATGTCAGACATGAGAACTTCCCGAATTCGAGATCGAATTCGCTATCAGAAGAAACGAGGGGAAATTTCGTCTCACTAGAAGTACACAGAAAGATCGTAATTCTCTTTAATAAACGATTCCACTGTTAAAAAGATTTACGATTGTTGTGGATCTCTCATTTGTAAATATTGCACGCTGAAGTACCACACAACACACCATCTATATTAACTATTAAGACGAAAGAGGACAACCTATCGACTAAAGATTGAGAGTACTGTACAGAAAGACTTCATGACAAAAACCATCCAAATCCGTCTAATGTCTTTCTACCCGTAAAAACACAAACGGTTGTAAGACTACGATTTCCCTGAGTCCCATTGAGATCCCATCGGAACGTAAAAACATTAACTTTTACTATGGAATAGACCCCTATCTTTTGTATATATATGTGTGTGTGTTTGTGTGTGTGCACGTATATATGTATTAGATACTTAAAAAGACATAGAGAACACACATAACATTTTAGTACCCAGGTATTACTATGGAAGTCAGGATTGTGTCGTAGGACATCAAGAAACACTTATGACAGAGACCGTCACTCTTTGGGTCGTAAATAATAGGAGTTATATCAAGGAATAAACGAGTCAGTTTTCATTGAACGTATCCACGTAGACGGTCGACGTGACGACAGAAACGACGAGTGGGAGACACAGTCCGGACGTGACCGAACTACCCGGACCCGGAGACGTAGCTGGGGGTCCGGGAGGAGTGACGACACGGTATCGGTGGACCGTCGATACAACCTTTGTCTTTCCCTCCCTCCCGTTCAAAATTAGAAGCTACGAAGTTTCTATCACGGACTCAGGACGGGGTCAAAGAACTCTTGAATAAAAACTCTAAGGAAACATCTCTGACTTTTAGGGGTCCGTGAGCGAGTAAGGACACTAACCAGACCGATGATAACAGTGTCTTCCCTTTGTACGTCGAGAGTAATAAAATGATCCTCAACACAAAGGACGTCGGGTCCATCAAAAACAGGTGACCTTTCTTCTGCCCGTACCAGAAACGACATCGGAGTCCGAAGTGTTTCTACAGCGACTTCCGGACGACAAGTGAAGACTACCTCCCTCCGAGTCGACACCAGGAATGTCGAGACATCAAGTCGAAGAAGGAATCCGTGTCTTTACGGTCTCGGTAAAGAACCATAAGTGTGACAATCTCGATCCCGACCAGCCCAGTCCCAACACCGGTATCAATCGTGACACATACTTTTAAGGAGTACACTTTTGAGTTCGTAGGACTACGAACTCCTACTCTCCTCAGGTAAGATAAGGATTTGGATCATATCGAAATGAAAAAGAAGGAAAAAAAAAAACGATAAATTAAATTCCACTCGAATGATGAAGAAACCTTCGAAGTCAAGGATCACCATTTCTTGGGTCGACGGTCACGTCCTCAAATTCTCTACACTAAGTTAGGGACCCAGGTCTTCTAGGGGACCTCGTCCTTTACAGTTGGGTGAGGTCATAAGAACGGACCTCTTAGGGTACCTGTCTTCGTGGACCGCCCGATGTCAGGTATCCCAGTGTTTCTCAGTCTCTTCTGACTTCACTTACTCACACGAGTATATATATATATGTGTATGTGTGTGTATATGTATAAAAAAATAAGAAGTACCCAGTGTCGGAACAGAGTCACTTCCCCGAACACATTGAGTCACTTTGATACTCGTACGGTACGTCCCGGTGTGTTGTACCTACCCAGTATCACTCCTCAAGACTGTTTTGCACCAGGTTGACCTCCTCCTTTATCGTCGAGTGAGGTCATAAGAACGGACCTCTTGAGGTACTTGTCATACTTTTCAGTTTTCTTATACTGTGACCTTCTATTCGGGGTGTCCAGTCTTGTATAGGTAATACGATGACCCCTTCTCACCTCTCGTTAATGTTTATCAAGGTTCTTCTTACCTCACTGACCCGGTTTCACCTTTACTGTGAGTCAACCCCTACACAGACTACGCTCTCATACTTCAGGCTCCGATACTCCTTGTCAAAACGTATCTGGATAATCCCAAAGGGACCACCGAGTCTGCCATTTCGCAGACGGACGTTACGTCCTCTGTGTCCAAGCTAGGGACCCAGCCCTTCTAGGGGACCTCTTCCTTTACCGTCGGGTGAGGTCATAAGAACGGACCTTTTAAGGTGCCTGCCGCCTCGGACCATCCGACGACAGGTACCCCAGAGTTTCTCAGCCTGTACTGACTCGCTTAAGTGAAGTGAAGTACTAGTTCCATTTAACCTACAACGGTTCGTCCTCTAACGTTCTAACTTGTAACTGTAGAATCCTTAGTCTCTTGATTTTACCTACCCTCACCCGCTTAAATTACGTCAACTGGTAATATAGATGACGACACCCGTTCTTAGGGAATCTTCTTTACATCATCGGGAGTATCAGTCGTTTTCTCAGGTTTTACCTCATAAACTAACGTTGAAGTTCTTACTGCCTTTTAGAGCCAAGTAAAGGTTCCGATCGGTAAGTCATAGTGTCATTAGGTTCAGATACGGGGTTGGTGATTACAGCTTCTTCGACTTCAACTGGGTAAGACACTTCTGGATGTTATGGAAGATCAACAACAACAAGTCAACCATTCAGTACATGTCAAGAAACGCTACGGTACTTGACGTGGTACGGTCCGAAGGGACAGGAAAATTACGACTTCTTCGACTTTAACTTCCGGATGTTCTGAAGGATCTTGATTTGGGGGGGGGGTTTTTTTTCAGGAAAAGTGGCATCCCTTAACCTTATGTTTTCATCCTTCAGTTCTCTGTGGACCTCTCCGTTCAAACTGGAACTCTATGTTTTACCTCGTCCCGTTTCCGATTGTCTCAAAACAGATTTTCTTGTGTGTCCAGTATCGTCTGTGGGAGAAGGTTGTTGTATCATCCGTTGAAACGTGTACCTGTGGTAGTATACCAGTTATGGTCTTAGTCTAACTATTACAACAAACGTCGACTTTTACGTCTTCAAGATAGGTCCGTCATTTTTCTTCTGGACCTCGACTGACATCGAGTCTAGTACTCGCGAAATAATGTTTTAAGTCTCTTTTTAACTTCTTTCTTCCCTTTTGGTGATCCGGTAAGTCTATACTGGATTTAGTTTAGGGGATACTGATATGTCACTTCCACTACTTATCTAAGTTCCCTAATCTAGAACATCTGTCTCACGGACGTCTTGACACCTGCCTCCAAACATTGCAACATGTTCTCCGTCACTGGTTTTGGTAGGGTTCTTTTTCTTTGCGTTCTTACGTTTCACCAACAGAGTCCTTCAAAATGTTTATCGACTCCTTTCTCTTCACTTTCCGTTCCTTCTTTCCTTTTCTATATGGGTTGACTTACGTCTCAAGGTCTCTTATCGTTACTCTCTATTCTTCCGGAAGAATTTATTTGTCACGTGTCTATATCTCCTTTTGTTATCGTACCATTTCTGATCTCTAGAGAAGTTCTTTTGATCTCTATGGTTCCCTTGTATGGTACCCGTGTTATTTCCTGTCTTTGACATTCCTGGATCGTCTTCGTCTTCTCTTATTCTTCTCCACCATTCTGATGTGTCTTCTTGATATGGTTTTTTCAGAATTCCTGGGTGTATTGGTACTACCACACTGAGTGGATCTCGACCTGTAGCACCTCACACTTCAGTTCACCCAGAATCCATCGTAATGATATTTGTTTCGACCTCCTCCACTGTCTTAAGGTAGACTCGATAAATTTTAAGATTCTCCATCACGACAATTTCACGACATAAGTTATACAGTCGTTTAAACCTTTTGAATCGTCACCCGTGTCCTGACCTTTTCCAGTCAAAAGTAAGGTTAGGGTTTCTACTCGTTCCGGTTTTTTACAAGGTTGATGACCTGTTAACGTAAGTAAAGTGTACGATCGTTTCAATATGAGTTTTTAGGAAGTTCGATTCGAAGTCGTCATGTACTTGGTTCTTAAAGGTCTATATGATCGACCCAAATCTTTTCCGTTCCAGTTTAACTGTCATAAACAACCTAGTATCTCTTTTGTTCCCTTAAGGTCTTTTCGTCGATGAAAACGTAGTAACTGATTCGATTTCAGAAACCTAGTGTGGTTTTTGATACCTTTTAAGACTTTCTCAACCCTCATGGTCTGGTGGAATGGACATACGACTCTTTGGTCATACAATGTTGGTCTGTACCTTGTTATCTGACCAAGTTTTAACCCTTTCCTTAGGTGTTCCGACATATAACAGTGGGACGAATAAATTGAATGTACTTTTTATGCAATACGTTTTACGGTCCGACCTACTTAGTGTTCGACCTTAGTTCTAAGGGTCTTCTTTATCGTTGTTGGAGTCTATACGTCTACTATTGGTGAGATTACCATCTTTCATTTCTCCTCGATTTCTCGGAGAACTACTCCCACCTTCTCTTCTCACTTTTTCGACCGAACTTTCAGTTGTGAGTTTTTTGATTCTAGTACCGTAGACCAGAGTAGTGCAGTACCGTTTGTCTTCCCATTTTTCACCTTCGTCATTGTCTAAAATAAAAGGACCCGAGGTCTTAGTGACGTCTGTCACTAACGTCGGTACTTTAATTTTCTACGAACGAAGAACCTTCCTTTCGATACTGTTTAGATCTGTCACATGATTTTTCGACTCTGTAATGAAACGGATGTCTCCAGGTAGATCAGTTTCGATACCAAAAAGGTCATCAGTACATACCTACACTCTCGACCTGACATTTCTTCCAACTAGCGGCTTCTTGACTCCGAAAACTTGACACCACAACCTCTTCTGAGAACTCTCAAGGGACCTGACGTTAATCTAGTTTGGTCAGTTAGAATTTCCTTTAGTTGGCAGTTGACTGAGTAAACTTTTCTGAGACTACGACCCTTTCTAACTTCCACCCTCCTCTTCCCCACCTGTCTCCTACTCTGCCAACCTACAGTAGTGGCTGAGTTACCTGTACTCAAATTCATTTGAGGCCCTCAACCACTACCTGTCCCTCCGGACCACACGACGTCAAGTACCCCAGTGTTTCTCAACCTGTGCTGACTCACCGACTTGACTTGACTACGACTTTGAGGTTATGAAGTCGGTGGACCATGCTTTTCGACGGAGTAACCTTTCTGGGACTACGACCCTTTCTAACTCCCCTCCTCCACTTCCCCAACTGTCATTTACTCCACCAACCTACCGTAGTGACTGAGACGTCTGTCCTCAAACTCGTTTGAGACCCTTTGTCACTTCCTGTCCCTTCGGACTGTACGACGTCAGGTTCCCCAGTGTTTCTCACCTTGCACTGAATCCCTAACTTGTTGTTGTTGCCAACTAAAAAATTAAAACACAATCAAAGTCCATATGTAGTGTCGTTCAGTCCACACACACACACACACACACACACACACACACATAAGAAAAAGTCTAAGAAGAGGGAACATCTAATAATATTTTATAACTAACATAAAGGGACGTGACATGTTGTCCCGGAACAATCGATATACAAAATATATATCATCACACATATACAATAAGACTTGAGAATAGAAAAAAACAACGAGTCTTACTATTTATTGTAAAGAAAAATCAACGTCTATTATCTTATCGAACTTCTTCTTTCACATACACTGGTACGTCGACTACTTTAAGTCTCGACTGACCCGAAGTCCGGACCGTTCGTGACCGACCTAAAGAAACACTAAGAGAACCGACACAAGACAGACCTAGTGGAAACTGGAAGCCGGCAAAGGGAATACCTTTGACTTACCGGGATCACCAGGGTCCGAAAACTGTATGGTTTTCCAGGTCCCTCTTTCTCTTATCATCAAACCAAAATACGACTAACCTGGTCGAGACCATTATACAAATAGACACTTAGTACCTAACATCGTTCCCCCTACTACCTAATACACGAAGAATTCGAGAAAAAAAAAAAAATTTCGTTATAAGAAGTAAAAGTCAAAGTCCCAACAAAATGAAAGCTCATCAACACTTAATACACTTTACCTGTGAACAAATATGACCTTCGATCAACTTTAGCTCCGATTGTAGTCTACTTTAAGACGAGAAAGTACATTTTATAATTATGAAAGTACTTTTATACAAATTTTCACGTCACACACTTTCCATTCATCATATTATACAATTCACACACCACCTAAACCAATCAAAGATCCCTCTATCCTTTATCTTATGTCAGAGAATATACCCGAATATCCCTATGACGAAACGACTTGTGTCTGTTACACGACCCATCTATTCTTGGTAGTCTTTATTGGTCAGTCAATAATTACCTCTGAGCCAGGTTCCGACAGTCAATTTGTCGGGAATTTCAAGTGTCAACACGTGTCCTCAAACGATAAAAGGACCTCATCCATAAACCCTCATCTTGGATGTGAGAAGGGAGTTCTACTTGCAACACTTGACCGACGGAGGTGAAGAGCACACAATGGGACCGTGGGTGGTCTGACGACACGTACGAACAAGTGACGAGACTTGGGCGCGAGAAACCACCTTCCGTCCGTCAGCAGCAACCAGGTCAACGCCAAGGAGGTCCCTCGTCACTCCAGAACTGGGAGCTTGGAGAGGTGGCACTTGAGAACCTCCGGACTAGACTGGTTTCAGAGTGTCGGTGATATGGCAACGTTTATTAAAAAGGTGGTTTAAGACACTACATATGTTCACATACTATCTACTGTCAACTCTTACTGAAGTCACTCAAAAACAACACCTAGACCCGGAGAAAGGGAAATCACTCGAGACCGCACTTCAGACCCTTATGAGTCCACACAGGCACGTCTAAATGTTTCCAGCACCGAGACCTACACCACACGCCACGACTGGGACCAGAGTCAACGAGAAGTTCATCGACTAGCGTCTTGACTGTGTGCACTGTCTTAACTTGTTTCACTGTCAACTACACTGTCACTCAAAGAGCTCTCAGTTTCCTTCCAGTCCGAGAATACCAGGGTTTGTCTCTACACAACTCGACACACGACTTCCATCCGTCCCAGACCCCTCGACCCCTCCTCTCCCTCATGTCCGAGAAGTCTCTCTTACCCACTCCCCCCTACACCCACAAGCCTCTCCCCCCCTACTTATTTTAGCCGTGACGTCTGTCACTAGTATCGCTACACTGACTCCCTCGTGTCCGCCTTTATTTCAACTGATCCTACTCTGTCCTACTCTGTAAGATTATACTCCGGTTTCTTCGTCCCGTCTCTCTTCAACGTCCAACTTTTGTACCATAAACTCCTCTGATAATTTAATTCGAAGAGTCGTCATCGAAGAAATTCATCTCTTTCTTAAACAAAGTTTACTAAACAAGGTTCAACTTCTTCACAATCCTTTAATCCTTTTGGAAGATTGAAGGGTAATTTTACCCGGTATTGAGTTTTTTTACATACATACAAGACTATTTTATCAAAGTATAAAAGTAGTAACTTCCTTTTATCAACCTTACGTATTGGAAAAAAAAAAAACCCGCAATAAGCTTATCTGTCGTTTTGATAAGGGTCTGAAGGTTCCAATGAAATCCCTCATCAATTTAAAACTCCATAAACATAGTAAACAAAGAAAAAGAAAACCTTTCACTTTATTCGTTTAACAATAAGTCAAAGACTTCACTTAAACTTTCTTAATTTTTTATAAGGAAAGTTTACATATCGTTTGTAAAACTTTCACGTCAGGAGATTCCGATAAACAACCCTGTCACGTAATACCTTTAAAGATTTCTTTTTAGATTGTGTTTTACATAAGGGCCGTTCTTTAAAATTAGTCTTATCTAATGAAAGTTTTAGGTCATTGAATATTCTATGGATTTTAAAGTTTAGTTGTCCTCAGAGTGTTAAAGTACATTACTTTTATCTTACAGATGAATTATGAATAGAAAGTCTGTAATTGGAACTATGACTCTCATTTAAGACTTTATCCCACCCCAAACCTACCCTGCTCCCTACGGACAGATTGTCGTCTGACAAGACCCTTATTCGGACCCTATTACACCTTTTTATAAAATTTGGTAGAAATTTAGTTTAACTCCAAATACAAAAGTAAAACTAGTTATCCCTAATTAAACCTTTTCATTTGTTATTAGTCGATTATATATACAATTAAAGAGTCCCAACTGTCGAATCGAAATCCACGATTTAAACATAGTTTCTTAATACTAGTTTATTAAAGAATAATTTAACCGTTTGTAAACGAAATTTGTCAAGAGCTTTTGTTAATTTTAATAATTAAACTCTTTGATTCAGAAGATTAACGTTCCTCTTATTTTACTGTTTTACACAGTCCTGATAAGTTAATAAAATACATTTATATTTGGGTAAATGAAATTCCTCTTGGTAGTGTGGAAAATTTTACTGTAGTTAGTTGTGGAAACAATCCTAACGAAAGTAACTCGACTGTTCATCTATAAAAACAAATACCTTTATGATGTAAAAGTCAGAGGAATGATTACACACCGGGGGGCGGTGGCGCCCCGGGGGGG